>CM070028.1:4792069-5192069 GCA_036247105.1 Cirrhinus mrigala
GAAAGGTTTGAGTTAAATTTGTGTTTTTGGTTTAATTAATTTTAGATACACAAATTAGAGCAGTGTTTAGTTTGTCAAGAAATATTTTTTGTTTAATTGACTTAAATGAAGTAAATTCACATGCAGTGATAATATAATCACATTATTAACATGTCATACATATTTGTTGCTGTTGTTTAACTTTCTGCTTTGTGCTTTATGGTAATTTACAACTGAATTACTATTTCCATTGTAATTTTTTTTTTATGAGATTGTCTGTGCTTTTAATTCAACATGCTTTTATTTATTGAACTATTTATTGAATTATTTATTTTGCAGTGTATCCTTCTGTTGACCCCTGCTACAACTACACTGTGCTGGACAATCCATGGAGATCCACTAATTATGGTTCAGGCAATAATTGTGATTGGTCAGTCACCTGGAGTGGCTGGTATCGTCTCTTTATTAACAATGTGAGCGCTCAGATCCCAGACACGTGTGTTGCAAAGTCTAGCTGTGGCACTGATATTGCACTGTGGATTTGTGGTGGACACCCAACAGTACAGGATGGAGTCGTCACTCGAGATGTGTGTGCTCATGCTAACAGTTACTGCCTCTTTTACGGGTCTTACCCCATTAAAGTCAAAGCCTGTTCAGGCAATTATTATGTCTATGAGCTGGTTAGACCAGCTGGGTGCAATACAGCATACTGTGCAGGTGATTATATTCACATTAGCTCTTTGTGTTAGTTGTGTTATTGCTGATTCATTAATATTCATCAGTCATTGTTTTTTTTTTGTTTGTTTGTTTGTTTGTTTTTCAGTTGTTACCAACATCAGCAGCACTGTTACAACAGTCGCCACAGAGACAAGCACAGCTGGTAATGTAGTCTGTTGGTTAAGGTTTTTATTTATTTATTTACAAAAAAAACAAAAAATAAAAAACAAAAAAAAAAATTTTTCAACAAAAAAGTTTTCAGAAAACAACAAAAACTGTTTTCAAAAACATTTTTCTCACGATTACAAAGAAAGAAATGTGCAACAAACAATATGGTGAATAAATGTAGATACCTTAATGTTTTTTTTTTTTTGTTTGTTTGTTCTTTTGTCTATTTTTATTACTCTGTTAAATGTTACTATTTTATTACTGTTAAAAGTAATGGTTTTCTGTTTAATATACTTTAAAATATATTTATTTCTGTGATGCAAAGCTTTTTTTTTTTGCTCATCAGCTATTACTCCAGTCTTTTGTGTCACATGATCCTTAAGAAATCATTCTAATATGCTGATTTATTATCAATGTCAAAAACAGTTGTAAGGGATATAACGGGTGTCTTCACACCTTCAGTGCTTGGCCCCTAATAATAAGAAGAAGAACAGTCTTTTTTTTTTTTTTTAAGTTATATTATATTATATTATATTATATTATATTATATTATATTAATTTATGTATTTTTTTATTTATTTATTTTTATTTATTTCAGAGAGGGAGAGAGAAAAAATGGGAAAGGACAAAAGAAAATGTTAAATAAAAATCAGAGACACACACAAAAAAGGCTTAGGGGTTCCATACTCATGGTCACATTTATCATTTATTTTTGATCTATGCCTTTATAACATTACACAAATAACATATCATTTGCAGTTTTGTTTTAATATCATCTTCATGCTGTTTTCTGTCATTGCAGTTATAAATATAACACTGCAGGAAGAATGCACAGTAAGTTGAGTTTCTGAAGTTGACTTTCTAAACTTTACGTTTTAGAGTTGGCCCCACAGTCCATAGAGCAGTGCAATAAGATGTGCACTGGCAGATATTTGAAATGAATGACTGAATGAATGTGCTTTTCTATTTATTGCTGATGATTACATGCACAAACTTTCATTTATTCACGATTAATATTGCAAAGCATGATTAAAATCATAGAGTGTGTTTTATTTACTGTATAAAGCTTAATTGTGATTTCAGAGTCAGACCTCTGCAGAATGTTTTCAAAATCTTCTTGAGCAGATCGAGAACATTACAGCTCAAGTGCTTCCTTTAAATGTAAGTGCCTGATCAAGAAAAATGATTAAATCCTCAAATCTAATTTGGATAATAACTGACATAGCAGTGCTGTCTGGCTTTCTTGACATTTACATGTACAGTAACTCTGTTGAACTGCATTTATCTGTTCAATGAATTAGACTGTGATGAACATTTTGACTGTGGCCTTCAACGCTTCAGAGAAGATTTTAGAGTCATTATCATCAACAAAACCAACTGAACTAGCCTCCTATGGAAACCGCATGCTAAAAGCCAGTGAAAAACTCATCTCTACATTGGTGAAGCCGACAGTCACAAGTGACAATGTCAGTTTTACTCTTGCTACTGTTGGTAAGTGGAGACCATTATTACTGATGATGAAATATAATGTCAGTGACTTTATCAAGAGAGCAGGGGTGCTTCATCAAATGCAGCAGTAACTGTTTAATTGTGTAGAGTTATAAGCTTTTATAAGAAAGCGGGAAAGGCAGAATCACCGAAGTTAAGAGAAACACAAGCACTACTGCCCAGTCTACACAAACACAAGTATTCTCAAAACCACTGCTTTTTCTATGCGGTTTGGTCATTCCTCCACACACAAAAAAAAAATATCAGCTCACTGAAACTGAACCTCCTTGAGAACTCCAGACAGGGTGAAGATTTTTCAGAAACCCCAGTTCAGTGTTGTCATGTAGCTGGTGACGTCATAGTGTTATCTCCTTTGTTTGACGTCAGATTGTGCACCACTATCTCCTTTGTTTACATGAGGTGAGTCTTTCACTGGCCAACATGACTTTACAGTTAGGGTTATATCACCACCTGCTGGGTTGGCATGCTCTTGACAGTGCTTTAACGTGTTTTTGCGTTTAATGTGGACATTTTTTCTAAACAAAGAGGTAAAAACTCTGTTTATAAAAATAACCGTGTCCTTGTGGACAAGGTCTTAGTTACACACAAAAGCCACAACTTTCCCCTTACAACTACAACTTCCAGCCCCACAGCCTTAGTGTCAGGATTCTGGACTTTGTGTTCCATGTTTTCCCTCCAGCCTTAGTTCCTGTTTTCCTTATTTGGTAATTTTCCTGTTCTTGTTGATTTGTTAATTAGCCCCGCACCTGTTATTAATTATTTTGTGTATATTAGTTTCTTCCTGTTCATTTGCCCTTCATCCAGTCTTCTAGTTTCTTACGTGTGTTTTCCAGCTCCTGAGTTTTTGGTTTCCCATTCTGTTCGCTTTTATTAAAGACTGTTTAAATATATCTCTGCATCTCCTGCATTCCCCAACAACATAATGTGACACTTAGATGAAATCAACTGAAATAAAAGAAGACAATATATTTCTAAAGATATCAGCAGATGATGATTAAACAACTTCACAAACAGCATTTCTAGCTGAGTACTAAAAAAAACTGTACTTAAGTGAAAATATTGCTACCTAATAAATAATTTACTTATTACAAGTAAGTATAAGTAAAGATACTGAAAAATAATATGACTCAAGTAAGAATAAAAAAGTTTGCTGATAAGCTACTCAAGTTACTGCATTGCAAATTACTTTAATATTATTTTTCTATTGTTACTCTAAAAGAGGCAACTTGAGCATTTAACACTTTTGTGTAATGTCTGTTTCACAAGTAAGACTCATAGAAGCATTACATTTATGATGTTCTAGGAAATCCTTTATATGGACAAACACATCAAGTAACACTACAGCTGAATAACATGCAGATAGAGATGCCTTGACTGATGAAACATGAAAACAATAAACTCACAATTGCGATGCAACTCTTTTTGACATAGCCTGTATCACAGTAAAGAATTGTATAAAATATTATATTATGAACAACTTGAAACCACAGAAGCAAGTTATTTCAACCACAACTAATGTTTTATAGTAATTTTGAAGCAATACATGATATTGATTTCATAACTTGTCATGTCTGATGCCATGCTAAACATACTAGCTATCAAAGAAATGAGGAGTTAAAACAGTGTGCATAGAAAGGTGCTAGTAAAAGATAATGTGGGGTATAGGTAAGTTGGGGCATCATTTGAATTTTAATGATTCTGATTCCAATTCTTATTGTTTCGTATTTTTTTTTTTTCCAATAGAAATAATAATAAATAAATTATATAGTTATTATAATAGTGATGTGCATCTTATTTCAATGTTATTGTTAATGTTGAAGTATTCAGCTTTGTACATTTAGTTTAACTGCACTGTTAATGACGGTGAGCTTTACCATTCAACTGAACTCTGTGCATGCATTTTAGACACTTACATTGTTCATTGTTCCGTTTGATAACATGTGCTCTTCTATTAAGTTTTCTATTTAATTAAATTGCTGAGTGCTCTGGTAATATCAGTGGTATGACCCATTTCAGGAGCTGTCAGCTAAAATTTTAAATGAGAACATTGCTCATACATTCACAAAAATGTTGAAATGCTAACACCACTGATTGACAGTCAAAGCAAAGCATGGTTTGAGCAAGCCCTTCCCCAACTGAACTGGAAGTTTTGATTGGTTTTGCAGCAGAGTCAGACCTGTCTGTTATTGCGTGAACCGCAGGGCTCCAAAAGTGCCCATCAAATGCCAGCTTGCAGTTTCTCCTTTGGCACCTTTGTCTTTTTTTGTACTTTGAACGTTTTGTGAAAAATGTTACTAATCCTCTAATGCATGACTTTGACACTTCATCAGTTTTGATTTATTGTGTGTTTAAGGTCTTTCAATGGTCTCTTCAAGGTGACCAGACTGAGGTTGATTAAACCTTGGCCTGTGTCCAAGTGGTGTTTTGCGGTCCCCACACATCTCCCCTTTTTAGCCATAGTCATCTTGACACCCACTCTGCAGCCTCCATGCTGTTGTTAATAGCTCTTCTTCGACTTGCCCACATAATTCCCAGCATCCTATAAGCTTTGCTGAGGGAATGACCTACAAACTCTCAGCAAACCACCTCCACTGGCATGCACCTAGTTTCCCACCCATTCCCATGGCAGGCCTCCAACAGTTCCTCATACTTCCCCCACTTTCTCTCCTGTGCCTATTTCATCCTCTCCTACCAAGGTACAGTTAACTCTAGTAAAATGAATTGTTTTGTGGACTCCGAGACCAGGATGATGTCTGGTCTAAGCATGGTCTGGGTGGTGTGTGCTGGAACTTTCAGCTGCCTGTCCAAATCAACTGTCTTTGACCAAATTTGTGCTGTGAAGAGCAAGCCAGCGGAGTTGTTTTTTTTTATAGGCTGCTCACCCTCCTTGAAAAATGATAACATTCATCACCCAGGGCCTGGGAGAAGCTACTCCTAGAGTGCCTGTCTTGAAACACAAGGGACAGGTTGCCTCAATGCTACAAACTACTTTCTCATGCTTCCTTCACTGAAGCACACACCTCCTCCTGCACTAACCTCCGCCTTTCCTTCTCATTGGCAGTGTTGGATCAGGTTGGTGTTAAGCTTCTAAGTCCAGCCCTGCCCTGTGCAACAGTCCTGAGGAGAGCCTTGTGCCTCAGCCTAGCTTCTGCCTGCTGGACTGCATCCTTCCTTCCACTTCCTCCCTGTTCTCATGATGATGCCTGCTCCGGCACTTCAGCATCCTCCAAATCCGAATACTGCAGGTGTTTTCATGACCATGTAACAATAAATTCCTCCCTGATGCAGCTAAATGGCAGTCTTTGCTTGTTGCTGTTACCATACAACCCAACGCTGCTCAAACCGTACGGCATGTCCAACCATCTGCGTAAATAGCTATTAACTTTATGCTCAAAACTTTCTGCTACAGTAATAGGTACTAAATAGATGAGGGGCCAAAGATTTCTTGGGAGGATTCCTTGCTGATAGACCCAGGCCTTGAATTTTCCTTGGAGCCCAGACTTGTCCACAGTTCTCAGCCACTTCCCCTGATCATCCGTGGTAGTTTTGATGGAGTCTGTGTCTCTCAGGCTGCATCTGAAGACCTTTCCAAGATCACTTACTGGAACTTCTTGTAATACACTTTGTGGGGCACCCAGTGCTCTAGGGTCCTGGTGCTGACTTGGTTCTTGGCCTCCTGATGACTTAAGACTTGGTTCTTTCAGATTTCAGGTTTTTAATACTGGTTCTAGTGGATTTATCAGTGCCTTACAAGATTCCAGTGGTTGGTCCTTCTCAGTATCACTGTAGCATGCCTGTCCACCTAGTGGGAGAGCACCAAGGAAGCGACAGACATGCACCAAGCCTTTCCTCAGAAAGGGGCCAGGCCACTGATGCCACAGGCCACTCATATAACCTGGCAAAAATGGGGGAACCCAATTTAGATCAAGGGGAACGTCCCACCCAAATTAAGAGCACAGCTATTCTCAGATAGCTATGCTATGTGAGCAATACTAGCCTGGATATACAAGACCACTAAAGAGGCTAACTAAAAAGAAAGTAGCTGCTGAGCTAGAACACAGCTATCTTCAGATAGCTATGTTCTAAATGTCTTGTGAAGGCTTGTAGAGCAGAATAACAAAACACAGCTAGCCTAGATGGCCAGACCAGACCTTCCGGCAGAGCTTCCCAGACCACAGAGAGTGGGCTATCTACTTACAACCCTAGCAGGGGAGATAACACTATCTAGGCAAGGGCTCAAGTCACTGAGCTAGAATATAGCTATCCTTAGATAGCTAGGCTTTAGGAAAGGGGACCACTACAGCTAGCCTCAGATAGCTGTATTCAGGTAACCCAATCCTGCTATAACAATGGCTGGAATATAACCACTCTCAGATGGCTATAGTAAGGAGGTCCCCAGGAGCTCACAAGAGGGAAATCAGTAAATGATTTGCCAAAGAGTGAACACATACACATAATTAGTCTGAGATCAAAGCCTGATGTAAGCAGTGGCCATAACACTAGAGGGCTGGACACAGCTCTCCTCGAATAGCAGTTCTCTCAGGTAAGGCTGAAGATTGCCCAGACCATGAAAGTGGGCCATCTACTTAAAACCTAGAAAGAGAGACAGCACAGTCTAGGCTAGGAGCTCAAGGAGACCACCATTTAAAAACCCTAAAAGGAGAGCAGTCTCCGAGCTAGAACACAGCTGTCCTCAAATAGCAGATTCCTAGACAAAGACTTCAGCACTTACTCGAGAGAGTTTGTGCCAAGGGGAACCCAACCTAGTTATAGAAGCCAGGCTAAAACATAGCTGCCATCAGACCACCATATTCCAGAGCAAAGTAAGCTTGAGCTGAAGCATAACCATCCGCAGACAGCTATACTCTCGTTTTAACACAGGAATGATCATTCCCCATAACCACTCTAGGTTCTGAAACACCATGGGAGAGAAAGTTTGCAAACATCTCTCCACAGAGTATTTAAAAATATTCACACCGAGTGAGGCTCAACAAGCAATAACATGCATATTAGAGAGGCATCTGACAACCCGTTTAGAGAGGGTGTGCGGATCCCGCAGATCAAAGCAATGGCCGCGAGATTAGGTGAACTGTGTAATGGCAATGGCAGAACCGGGCCACGAGACACAAATGCTGTGTCCCGCATCCCTCGGAAATAGGAACAAATGCGAACAGAGCCTAGACGTCGTGACTCAACACAATGAGAGCATAACTCTGATCTCTTCACAGAGACAAACGTGAAAGCAGAATATGCCCTCGAGTGTTAGAATCCAAATACAGAGGCACACATTACCTAAGGTGCTACTCGACTCGAACGCTATACATGGGATCCGATAACGCTAAAAGAGCTTCTTAAACCCACAAATCCTGCAATCTGAGTCTTCACTGTGCCTCGGCAGCATCGGGACACAAATACTTGTCACTCATCTCTCAAGAAGAGGGACAAACGCAAATGGAGCTTTTCATTGGAAACACTCACAATAAGCACAGGCTCCTGACTAAGACGCATGACAGATAGATTGTGTGTGTCCTCAAGTTTCAAAAACCTCAGGCACAGCGGTACACACTTTCCACAATGCTCAACTGCCTTAGTCTCTCACCCGCACTTCAGACCGACGGCTCCTGAAGACAGCTAAGATGGTACCTTTTATACTTCCAGGTACCCATCTATGATGTCATGGGCCATATGGACCAATAGGATTGGCGTTGTTTCACATATGCTTCAGACACCGGTCATGCTGACTGCATGCCCCAGTGTGCCCCCAAGGGGGAACAGCGTGGAGTTCCCTAGAAGGGGAACTTTAAAAGTTACATTTTTAGCCTGGTCTGCCTCAAGGAGTCTAACAGCACTCGTCAGTGTCAAAATAATTAAAATAGCAAATAAAATCAAAGTAGGTAGGGATTACCGTTCACAAAAGCAGAGCACAAATTCCAGTAGGGAGCGTCAGTTCAGTGTTAAAAGAAAGTGAAGTGAGATAGAAGTTGCAGAACATTAAAGATTAGTCAACTGTTTTACAATAAAAATATGGCCTTTTTTTTTTTTTTTTTTTTTGAAAGAGAGAGAATTTGAATTTTTACAACTTTATTAAATAATAATAACAAATTCACAATATAAATTTTAAAATCTCATCCTAACTTTTTCCAGGTGTTCCTTCATGACTTAATATATTTCCATTTTTTTTAAACACCTCATAATTACTCCAACACTAAATTAAAATACAACATTTCATCCACTACTGTACAAATGACTCCATTATACCCCCACTTATGCAAAAAAACTTTCATAATCATTAATCAACTTATAAAACTTAAAATCAATTCAAGATTTCACCAATCTTTTAAAAACCATTTCTACTTTTTGTGCTTCTCTCCCTTCAAGCTTCTTTTACCTCATTATATAAATAGCTCTCTTAGCTTGTCCAATTAAAAAAATTCAGCAATTGACTTATTGGGGCTGCTCTATAACATGGACCAAAAATAAAACTCTGAAATGAAACATTTTCACCAAAATTAGAAAAAGTACACTAAACAAATTTTTCAATCTTAAACACTCTAAAAAATAGTGACAAATTGTTTCCCTTTTTTTACAGAATGGACACTTGTCAGACACATTAGGATTAATAACATTTACAAACGCATTAACAGCAACTGTGCTATGCAGTATCTTCCACTGAAGATCACCTGTACATTTAGTCCATAAGGAGGATCAACACAAGTCAAACGGTGCCATAGTATCGATGCAACCAAATTATTAATCACAATGACTCTCCCTCTAAATGAGATCGTTGGCAAAAGCCACGTCCATTTTTCCAGTCTTTTACCTTTTCCAAAACACCTTCCCAGTTCCTTTGCAGCATAGAATTATTCCCCAAATAAACTCCCAAAACCGACAAAACTGCTTCCAAAAAAAGTAAATGTCTCAATATAAAAACTAGTCCTGCAACAAATAAACATTAAAATGCCAAAAGGCACTCTTAGATTTTATATTTGCTATATAAACATTACATTCGACTCGACAGTGGTCTGAAAAACTTAAAGGTAAAATTACGCATTTCCTTACAACTGTAACGAGGGTGCTGAAGCAGAGTTTGAATCCATGTGCGGTCGTTTATTCAGGGTTTCAGAAACAAACAATACCACAATAACAGGCAGAGGGTCAAACCGGATAAGCAGTCCAATACAGCAAACAGAGCAAAAGGGAATTCCAGAAAACAGCAACGAGAGGCAGGCTAGGGTCAGAGCAGTAATATCAGTCCAATCAGGCAAACAATCCAGTGGGTAATCCGTAAACTCGTGAATCCAAAAGCAAGGCAAAACAGCAACAGGTAGTCAGACAGATTATAATAGAATGCTTGGTAAAGCAGGTGAAACTGGCAATACTTTGCAGGGAGCGAACACATGGCTTGAGTTTAAGTAGGACCAAACAGGAAGTGACAGTAGAAGCAGCAGAGGGAGCGAGGCCAGTCAGTACTCAGGTGAGGGCTCCCTCTGCTGGCTTGGCGTTACAACGACATTAAAATGACGTTTAAAACAATAAAACCTATCCAGTCTAGCCAAAGTAATAAAATTCTCTCTTACTTGTGCCCATGTATATTGTCTTTCATTTTTGTGCAAAATTCTCCAAACATCATGCAGATCATATTCAGCAATAAGCTTCAACATTTCATTCTGCGATGCTATATGAGGCTCCTTCTGATTTCTATCTACTTTATTATTTGTTGTGCAGTTAAAATCTCCTCCCGTGAACATATAATCTTCTTGTTTAAAACCAGAAACAATACTATTTAATTTCTTTATAAAACAAACTCTCTCAGGGCCAAGAACAGGTGCATAAATATTTACAAAAACTAAAATGAACTTTTCAAATTTTGCTCTAACTTTCAATAGTTGTCCTTCAACAACATGTTCAACCTCATATGATAAAGGTTTACATTTTTTTCTCAAAAAAAAAGGACACCTACACCACCACTAGATGAACTTTTATGACTTAAAATTACTTCTCCATCCCATTCTATTTTCCAGTCACTTTCATTTTGAGCATCACTATGCGTTTCTTGAACCAGCATCACATCATATTTCTTTTGTCTTATTAGTTCATAAAGCATTGTTTTTTTTTTCCACTTTCTCGTGCACCATTTATATTAAGTGTGCCCAATCTTATTGAACTTATAAAGGAATGAATAAAGATTAGACACGGGCAAACTAGCCACGAATACCCCATAAGAAAGATAAATAAATCATTCTGTTTCAAATTCATCATTCAGTATGTTCAGCTTCAACTTTTGTACAATTTTCTTTAGTCTGAAAATTTCTTGATCAGTGAAATTATTTGCATCTTTCTCTCTTATCAACATTCTAGCTGAGCTAATAAACAATTCACGATCAGGGAAATAGTTTCCTACTGTCACCCCTTTCATTCCTTTGGTTGTTTGCAGGAATTTTCACATTCTCTCAGGTGTATAAGCACTTCTAACAGATCTTTTTTTATTTATTTATTTATTTTTTTTGTGACAGTGAATTCACAGACTCTGAAGATTCACTTTCACTTTCTGAGGCAGACTCATCAACGTTACTTATATCTGATTACATCTGAATTGCAGAATTTTCATCACTTTTCCTTAACATCTCATTTCCAGTTACTTTCTTTGCTCTCTTCCAGTGGCCTTTTTTCTTCATTTTCTGTTTTACTGCAGGTGTCTTAAAACACTTTTATCATCTACCATATCAGTATCTCCCTCATCTTTGACTCCAACCAGATTAACATCATTACTTGTTTTTTTCAGTTTCATTTACCACATTTCTCAAATTTCCTTTACTACATTCTCCATTATCATTCCCATCTGTTTTACCTGCAACAACACTTGATCCTTCACCAGTTTCTGACTGTCTCTGTTCATCATTTCCATCTTCATTTGCTTGCTCTTCATTTCTATTTTCATTCTGAAGCAATACCAAATCCTGCTTCTCAGGACATGCACGAACTACATGGCCTTTGTGTCCACATCCAAAGCACTTCATATTTTCTGAAGTTGCATAAATTACATAGTCATAGTTGTCCACCCTAAATTTCATGGCTAGATTTAGCTCCTCATTTTCGTTTTTTAAAATCATGTGTGTCTGTCTCCTAAATGAAACTACATGTTTCAGTTGAGGTTATTTGCAACCCAGCAAAATCTTTCTGATCTTAGACACAACCTGACATATCTCATTAGTTCTCTTTCAGTCATATCATTTCTAATAAATGGTGGTACATTTGAGAGCGTAATCCTTTTTGCTTGCATCGCTGGCGTAAACACATTATTAACGACAATCCCTTTCGCTACAATGTCATTCACTTTGTCCACGTTATCCAAAAAAAAAACACTACAGCGCTATTCATCCTAGCTGCAGACAATATACTAGCGTAACCAACTACTTCAGCAACCACAATCGTACATTCTTCCAACAGAGCAGCGCTCCGTGGGGATGACTTTAATGCCACGCCTCCGCGTTAAGTTATCCAAACTCTGAGACACTGCCATGCAGACCAGCTCACGCTGATCGACAGCGCTTCCAGTCAGCACGTCAGGATCGCTTAACAAGATGCTCACCAGGCAAAAGGCGATACAAACAAACAGCAAAAGACAGAAAAAAAGATAGAAAAACTCACTCTCTTCCACTCACACACACTAACTCCGCCCACTCACTCCCAACATCCGCTCAGAGAGAGAGAGAGAGAGAGAGATGAAAGTTGAGTGTGTACATTTTTTTTTTTTTTGTGCTTCTATTCGTCTCTCTCTCTAAAAAAAAATGAAACTGTGAGTTTCAGTGATTTCACCTCCTCCTTGCTAAGAAATACAGTATATATATATAATAAGAATAGAGGCTATTTTACTATTAAAAGTCATGGGGCAGCATGGACAACAAGTTAGTTCTCCCTGAATTTTTCCGTGTGCGTGCAGCATGATCTCCTATTTGTGTGTGCATGGTGTCTGTATGTATGTGTGAGTGTGTATATATACAGGGGTTGGACAATGAAACTGAAACACCTGGTTTTAGATCACAATTAGTATGATATTGGGCCTCCTTTTGCAGCTAATACAACATCATTTCATCGTGGGAGTGACAAATACAAGTCCTGCAAAGCAGCCAGAGGGATTTTGAGCCATTTTCCTCTTGCAGAACAGTGGCCAGGTCACTATGTGATGCTGATGTGGGAAAACGTTTCCTGACTCGCTCCTCCAAAACACCCCAAAGTGGCTCAATAATATTCAGATCTGGTGACTATGCAGGCCATGGGAGATGTTCAACTTAATTTTCATGTTCATTAAACCAGTCTGTCACCAGTCTTGCTGTGTGTATTGGTGCATTATTATCCTGATACAGAGCACTACCTTCAAAGTACAATGTTTGAACCATTGGGTGCACATAATGAAACTTTACACTCTGCTCTAACTGGTGTAATGTACAATAAGTGAAGATTGGGCACCAGACAGTGCAAATATAGCCATGAAACCTCCAATACTATATTGGCGAGTGTCTCAGTTTCATTGTCCAACCCCTGTATATATATAGTACATACAATTAAATAGTCTAAATAGCACATAACTGCTAGTTTGTGTTTAATCAGAGGGTCAAGTCTTCATGGTTGGACCAGATGTCACCTTAAATAAAATCCCACAACTTGACACGACAAACTCTTCTGTGGACATCGATCTCATTGGGATTGCCAAGAATAACAATGAAAGTATGTCAAATGTTTTAGTTGATTTTAAAAATGTTGGAAGATCCATCATACCATTACCACTAAACCACCTTTAATTACTTTTTTGGTTGCTGTTGTTATTGTAACATATAGTATAATGTAAGTTTCCATTTCTGTTTCTGTCACACAGGATCAGCTGCTGTGGCTTTCATGAGCTACAGCACAATGGAGAATCTACTGAAGCCAGACTTCTTCAACACATCAAATGACACTGTTAAAACCATGATGTCCACTGTGATCTCAGCTACTCTTCCCAAAACCAACAACACTAAACTCACCAAACCAGTCAACTTCACCTTCAGACACATCAGAGTGAGAGACTGAAATGTGTTTTTGTTGAACATCTGAAAACATCAAATATTCAGTGTTCTGATATTTTATGGCTTTTCAATCTTCTTTTTGTAGGAGTTTGATCCTAATGGTTTTCTTTCCTGTGTTTACTGGAATATCAGCCAGTGGATTGTAGATGGTTGTTCTGTTTTAAAGACCAACAGCAGCTACACTGTGTGTTCCTGTGTTCATCTGTCGACTTTCGCTCTCATCATGCAAACCAGCCGTCCACCAGAGGTACGAGAACATTTCTAGTGAAAACTGAAGAACAGCACAGATTTGGTACTCATGTACTCTATGTTTTCTCAGAGCGACTCTCAACTGCTGGATCTGTTGAATCTGGTGTGTGAGATTGTGGGGCTGGTGTTCTTCAGTTTGGCCCTGTTGACCTTTGCCCTTTGTCACTGGAGTCCTAGAGTGAATAATGTGGCTCGAATCAACATCTGCATCAGTCTTCTGTTGGCTCATCTTCTGTTCCTGCTCACACAGCAGTTCCTGAACGTCATACGGCATAAGCAGGTGAGAATGATGAAGGAGCCCTACAGCTCAGCACAGCCTCACTGAGAATCATCATAACCGTCTCTCATGGTCTCCAGGTGTTGTGTGCCGTGATCTCAGGCCTTCTGCACTTCTTCTTTCTCTCTGGATTTGTGTGGATGTTCATTGAAGCTGTGATGCTCTTCATGTGTGTGAAGAACCTATCACAGATCAGCTCCAAAAAGAGGAAGGTGCTTAGGAGTGGAATCCTGTGTGTGATTGGATATCTGATTGCTCTGGTTGTGGTGTGTGTCTCTGTTGGTCTGGTTCCGGAAGGCTACGGCAGTGAACGGTGAGTTGTTGTTGTTGTTGTTGTTGTTTTTAAGTTAATTTAGTTAGAAGGAAATAAAGCAGCGCTGGACTTTTGTGACATTTCCAACACCTGAAATGCCTTCATGATGAATTCATTCAGTTATTATATTGACTTTTCTCTAAACAGCTGCTGGATTAAAATCGATAAAGGCTTCATCTGGAGTTTTCTGGGTCCTGTTTGCTTCATACTAGCAGTAAACACATTTCTCATTTCTCATGCCTTTTTTATATTAAAAGGAAAACAAGTTGATTAATTACTCTTTTACTTTCCAGTCAAACACACTTATCTTCCTCAAGATCTTCATCAGTCTGAACTCAGCTCTCAAATGTCTCAATCCTGAAGTTTCACAGATAAAACAAACCAAGTAACGTTATAATTTAATCACTCTATATAAAACCACATATAGTCAATAAAGACACATGAACTCTTTCTTTGTCTGTTTCTCTGCAGGAGTATGGTGTTTAAAACACTGGCTCAGTTTGTGGTTCTTGGTTGCTCCTGGATTCTGGGTTTCTTCACTAATGGCAGTAAGGGGCTGGAGATCCTCTTCCTGATCTTGAACTCCCAGCAGGGAACCTTCATCTTCCTGATCTATTGTGCCCTCAATAATGAGGTCAGATATCACTCAGTTTGCATGTATAATCCGGCTGTTTTCACTGAGGTCCATGTTCTTACTTTGGTGATCTGTGACTTTTAGAGTGGAATGTCAGAGGTAGTTTTTTTTAAACTGTTACTTTTCCATTTTCTTACTGTGACTGAATGTTCAAATGAACCAAAACTATTCAAACTTCAACTGTTCAAAAAATTCAAATTTAAATTGACAGAGAATGCCCTTTTCTTTATTTTGCATTTTTTATTTTTTATTATTATTTTTTTTTTTTTTATGGGAAAAAGAAAAGAAAAGCATGAATATGTATTTCTAAAAATGCAAATCGAGTCTCTAAAATTATCTTTTTCTTACCTGTTTGTTCTAAACAAACTTTATTCTAGTTCATGAGTTTCAAAGGTTAAACTGATCTCTCGTTTCACTCTTGTCCAGGTTAGGCAGCAGTACAAGAAGTTCTTCAGATGTCTTTGCTGCATCAAACAACACTGATGACTACAACATCACATTCAGAAAGCAATAAATACTGCTCAAGTGCCATTCATATACAGGTTATTTTATAAAACAGAATCTATGGGTTTGGATGTTAAATGTCAGAGTTGTCGCTTCTTTATAAAAATGATAGAAAAACATGTTATTCAAGTTTTCTTATTTTATCACTGTTAATGCTACTGATGTAAAGCTGTTTTACCTCTGAACTGTTTTATTTAGTCATCTTTAAAAGGGTCATCAGATGCAGAATTCACTTTTACATGTTGTTTGAACATAAATGTGTGTTGGCAGTGTGTGTACACAACCACCCTATAATGATAAAAATCCACCCAGTTCTTTTTTTTACATCCCCAATAATAATAAGCACTTTTTCAGATCAGTCTGTTCTGAGATTACTGGCAGAATGACGTAGTTCTGCACAGGCCTCTCCCATGAGTGTTGACTGACAGTGCCGTTTTAGCATAGACCCACCCTGAGTGAGCTGCGAACTGTCCGACCGCCATTGTTTCAACGCCGGAGCAGGGGCAGACAAAAATGGCTGCCAAGCAATTGAACTGTTCTGTTGCTGGATGTAATAATGAACGTAGCAGTCAGCATTTACTCCCGACATTTGAGCCACTGAAGACGCAGTGGATTACTTTCATTTTTGAAGGGAATGCACCTCCCGATCTACCTAAATGTGTCTATGTTCGCAAGAATCATTCGTGATCCAGCTTCACCTACAGCAGAAGTGAGTATAAGGGTTTTTTATGAATCTTTGCAAATCACCTTTACTAATAATGTACTAGTTAGCAAGTTTTGTGGCTAAATGCGGCTACAGTAGCATTTAAAGGGACATGCCCCGAACAGTTCACTCGCTGTGAACAGTGTTGTTTTTGATAAGGGTGTTGTTGTACACTACCATTGAGAAATTCTAACAAAAGTATGTTGTAGACTTTTCATTAAGACCCAAAAGAATCATATCAACTGGGCATCCGATGACCCCTTTAAATTATTTTGTTTGTTGGTTTTAATTGGTGGAGGGTGAAAAGCATATATTTACACTTTTCTCAAAATAGTCACACTTTAATATTTGTGAGTAAATGATGGTGAATTGATAAAACTGTAAACTCCTGAAAACTATTTCATGCGTGCATGGTAAAGGGAAATAAATGACTTCTATGGAATCCTACAGTTGTGTGAGATTAACAAATTTATTTATATAACTTTACAATGTATCTTTGATTATTGAGTTCAGAAAGCTCCTGTTTATTGTAAATTCTTCTGTAAAGACCCATGTTACATTTGATTACTTTAAATATTATACTGTACAATATTGTGCAATTTACATATAAAACTAAACTTTAAAAAAACCTAAATGAACAGCTAATGTCTTAAATTAATCTGTTTTGTCACTTGGTTTAAATTTTGTATGAACCCTCTGGAGTCTGAGGGTGTTTTGGGGCCCTGGAGAAGTTTTGACATGCCCTGACATTTGTGCTGTTTTCAGTATCTTAAAAACATATTAATGGCTAAAGTCTGATTACATTAATGTACATGTTTGTGTTTTGGAGAAAACAACGTTTATATGTGGTTAGTGAAAAACTAAATTTTTAAGTCATTGAAATAAGGCCATGAAACACATTCATTAGTTTACAAGACTTTTGAGAACTGGATGTGGTAGTCTAGAGTTTTTTTTACAAGATGATGTGAAAATCATCTCATTCACTCTTTTACAGAAAACAATATATTGATTTAAATTTTTTAAGACATGTTTTGTCATTGAAAGGGAATATGCAAGGGAGTGACAGTGGCTATGAATATTTAGTGATTCACACCTGAGAGACAAAAGGCCCTCCCCTAATGGCTCATCAATGAGACTCTGACTGTCAGGTAAAAAACAATGTGAGAAGATTCAAAGAATGGAGTTTTAGATTTTTTGCATTTTATTTACAACACAGTATAATCAAAACATACATAATGAAGGTCAAAGTCACATTATTGACCACACTGATGTTAGATGTACAGATACGTGAACAGACTTTGTGTCATTCCTGAAAACTATTTTCTGAATTCTGTTCCACAAGTTAAACAAGTAAATCATACCTGATATTTAAGTGATTGCTGCTGCTTTCCATGGATTCAAGAAACAAAACATCAGTAGTCCAGGAACTTGTTTTACCATAAAATATCAGTGTAGTTGAACATCTGATGTTGGTACAGCACTCTTCATGTGGCATTCATGTAGCATTCATCTGTGGTGCAGGTATCAGATCACTAAAAAAAAAAAAAAAAAAAAAAAAAAAAAACATCTGTGAGCATGTTAATATCAGGAGCATCTGTAATATATACATATATTTGTTTGTAGTCATAGACACATGCATGCTTTGTACTATCGTAAAAAAAAAAAATTATGTATGTGAGAAACTAATTGTTATTGTTTAGCATGTTAAACATCTATTAATTATAAACTCATGTTGCTTTCATATCCTACTGTTATGCAATAAATAAAAGATTTTACAGTCATAAACACAAGCATGCTTTGTAAGTGTATATATACAATACAAAACATTTTATGTCTGGGAAACTAATTTACTATTGTTAAGCATGTCATAAACATCTATTCATGAACAGAGTACTGTATATGACAGTAGTTTTGTCTAAACATTCTCAGACTTTATCATTCAGTGTTACAGTGTAAACACTATTACTTTTATATTGTGTCATTTTTATTTTATAGAACATTAAAAACATCCTGGTGTTGTGATACATTTCGATGCAATGAAATGAAACATACTTCATAACGTTTTACTTGATTGTACATGTAGTCAGGAATTATAGTTGCGAAAAAGTCTATCTACTATAATGTGTACAAGTTATGTCACAGTAACACAACAACTAATGTAAGTAGGCTAATAAAAGAAAGACACTCTTTTAGTGGATCTGGCAGTGCGTCGCATCACCTTCTTCCTCTGAGTGAAATATGAATCTTACTCCTCACAGCGCATCTTCTTCCAGAAACAAGATGCAAGTAGCCAAGATAAACAATGAAGCCAAGTCTCGCTGCTTTGTTTACTTTGATGTGTCTGGTACGCCATGTGCGCCTTACGTGGATGATTATAATATCAAAAGTGAAAGTAGCTTGTGGGTGTGAACAAATTTTTAAAAAATCAGGTCTGACAAGAAAGACTGGACATGGCGTGGTTTCGTACAGATTACGTTAACACAGGATATTTGTTTTTGATAAGACTTACTTCATTTAAAAGTATACATGTCAAGCTTTCTATAGATATATCTCTCATGTCTCTCTGTGGAGTATTCGCTGAGTTTCAGTTCAGTTTAGTGATGCATTTCTAAATGACGATCACAGAGACCAATGCGGCAGACTGCACACCCTGTTTGTTTTCTTTATGTGGTTTTGTGAAATAGTGTCATTGTTATTATGAGTGTATACAAATAAAAGTAGACCCTTTACGGATTGGATTGATGTATTGCTCTTATCTGTACGATCAAAAATGGCGGAGTAATTGAAGTTCATTTAGGCGTTATCAGAAAAACTACCACAAACCGCGCCGTTAAAATATGATATTTTATTGAATATATGATATTTTATTAAATATGATATTGCATTTTGCTTTTATTCAGATTACATTCAGGTTACCTGGTAAGGGCACATAGAACTGCGTCCCCTAGGAGTCGCTATGGGGAACGCCCTCAGCGAAACCGGTGTCTTGAAGCATACATCTAAACATGACAATAACATTGGTCAGCGACAGCCTATGACGTCACTACTGGTGCGACCACAGTATAAAAGGGCGCTGGGAGAACACGTCATCCTCTTCTTAGTCTTCACTGATCCATTTGTTTTTGCTAGCAGAAGCTAAGCACGGCTAGGAGTGCATGTTCTCTCATCGGAGGCTCTGATACCTGCAGTTCATACAGCTTGTGTGTTGTGTGTGTGTTGCAACAAACGCGTTCAACTCCCTCGAGAGCTGAACACGCTTGTTCCATTTATTGCTTGTTTCCTTGCGAGGGATAAGCATGCCCTGATACCCGCATTTCACACAGCTCGCATGTTGTGCGATTGACGTGACACTGGATGAACAGCTGAGACGTGACGTGACTCTGGATGATCAGCTGAGTTGTGACGTGTCTCTGGACGATCAGCTGAGACGTGACAAAGTTCTGGACGATCAGCTGAGACGTGACAAGGTTCTGGACGATCAGCTGAGACGTGACGTGACTCTGGGATGGCAGCAGTGACATGACAGGGCGTTGTTGTTGCCTCCATTTTGTGATTGGGCGCCACTGTCGCCACCATTATGTGAAAGCGCTCCGGTGATGCCGCCATTTCAAAAGTGGGTTTAATCACCGGAGTTGCGATCGGTATATTAGAATATCCCACGGCCGCCATTACTGCAATGTCGCGTTCCTCCTCCGCGACACCCACAGTAAAGGTGGAACCGACAGACAGCAAAGCATAAAGGGAATGAGTGATGAACGCAGACCCTCACGAATAAGCTTTGAATTTAGCAGCTGAATAATGCCCTCACAGAAAAAGTCTATCAAAACACAATCTGGCAGATCAGAGTAATCAGCGATGTCCAGATACTCTTGAATATAGTCCTCGAGTGATCGCATGCTGTGCTCAAGGGCTAATAACTGTGTTCATACCTGGCCAATGTCCGCATGAAAAGCTGCTGGATCCTTGTGTGGCTGAGTATTCTGTTACGGAGAAAACAAGACATGAAGTGAGCAGATCCAACTGCAAAGCTTTATTCAGAGACATGGTCAAAAACAAGCAGGGTAGAACACCAGCGAACAGATATATTACAGGCAAGACACAAAAGTGATCCAGGGACTGGCGAGGGTTGATCGACAGTGAACGTAATCCAGGGGGCAAACAGGTAATCCAGACAGTCAATAGTCCAAATAAGGGGCATACAGATTCCAAAACGGCAAGACAAAAGGTTATTCATAGCTAGTATACCAATTCAGGCTAATATTTAACTAAATGATTTGCATGGTTTTATATGTTGCCAAATCACCTATGCATCATAAATATTTTTAGACCTGGATAAATTTGCTTTAATGTGACAACCATTACATGCATTAAGCTAAAATTTAACTTTTACAAGCCAAAAACACTTTTTGAAGTAAATGGGTGCCTTCCATTCCTTTCTTGTGTTTTTTCTTTGTATAGTCTGGCAGAAATAGTGGGTGGTTCCAAAATATAGTGTCCACAGTTCGTTAGTTCGCTAGAGAAATGAAGTCTAGAGAAGACCATTATGCAAAATTTAGACTATATTTAGGGGCCAAGCACCAAAGGTGCAAAGGCACCTATTGTATTCGTTGGGGTTCTTATTATTCTTTTTCCGTTTCTTCCGCTCTTGAGTCTATGGCAGCCCATAGAACCACTTGCGGGAATGTTGTGAAATTTAGCACACTGATAGAGCACAGTCCCAACATTAACCATAGCAAGTTTGAAGTTTCTAACTCAAACTCTCTAGCGCCACCACTTGTCCAAAATTGCAATCATTTTATGCTAATAACTTTTGAACCATAAGGTACAGATTTAAAATTACCTGCAGTGTTTCAGCGCAGTGCCATCTAGTGGTCAGGATATACGAAAAATGGGTATTTTAGCTTATAGCTTCTGAATGGTTTGTCCAATCACAAACTGGTCTCTTTAGATTCGGAGCATCATGCCGAGTCGAACCATACCCAATTTTCCCATGTCAGCCATTTTGGGCATCGGCCATTTTGAATTTTGTCATAAAATGCTATATTTAAGAAAGCACTGGCATATCATTACAAAATTCGGTATGTGTCTTCGGCACTATGCCCTGACAGTACTCAAAAAGTTTGGGGGCAGCACCTTGTGTCCAAAAATTATAAAGAAATTTCCAAAAATGCTAATAACTTTTGTTTACCTTAGCCTATTGTAATGAAACTGGTCTTTATATATTCCTTGGATCATGCCGAGAACACCGATACCAATTATGCCATAATTGGATGAACTTCCTGTCCGCCATTTTCATAAATGTTGAAAACCTACTTTTTCAAACTCCTTCTAGACTGCTGGTCCAATTTTCACCAAATTTGACTCAGATCATCTTCAGACCTTGCTGGCAAAAAGTTAAGGATTTCGTGTCGATATACAAAACGGTTTTCGTTTAGCGCATCAACGAATTTGCTGAAAAGATGCCAAACTACATCTGAGGCTGCATCTCTGTAAAGCGTTGATTTTCACCAAATTTGCCTCAAATCATCCTCAGACTGTGCTTACACAAAGTTTGGATTTTGTGTCAATAGACAAAACCATTTTCGTACAGCGCCACTACACATTGGAGGCATGATGCCAAAATGACTCTGAGGCTGTATCTCTGTAAATCTTTGACATTATGACACCAAACTTTGAGTGTGTCATTGTCACCTCACACAGAACACATCACATCAATTTGAAAACAGTACCACCTATTGGTCAAAAGTGATAAGCCATTCAATTATATTATTATTGGTTGTATTTATGATTTTTCAGCCATTTCAACTGATATCATCCTAAAATGGATTTAATTACTCGTTGTAGTCGGTCTGTTGCTCCTTGCCATGCTTAGCTCCTCATTCTGCCTCTTTTGCGCTTGGCCCCGCAATTGCTGCTTGAAGCTATATTCTATTTACATTTTACTTTACCTGTTAGTGACAATGTCTTTAAGGTGCAGTGTGTAACTTTTAGTGGCATCTAGCGGTGAGGATTTGAATTGCAACCAATGGCTCAGTCCCCCGCTCACCCCCACCCTTTTGAAGTGCATAGGGAAGCAAAAATGTCGTCGTATGTTACATCTGACAGTAGCCAATCTAGCGATGAGGTTTCTGTACAAAGGTAAATTGAGGAATTATATTTACCTAATTATTCAGTAAACCGATGTTATTGCGAATATTATTGTTACTTGTTCATCAGCTAGCTGGTTCAAGGCGTTTAATCTGACAGTGAGATAGCGTTAGCAGCAGACATTAACTGGATGACAGGGCAGTGTTTAAAAACAACAAACACAATAGGGCTGGATTAAAAAAAAAAAAAATCACAGTAGACTGAGCTCTGTGCTTTGTTATTTTTGATATGAAACAAAGTCTCAGATTTCAAATTCTGTTCATTTCATTTGGAAATTCAAGCAATAAATACCGTTTTGGTGCTCTTTAATGTGGCGTGATAGATCGACGTAGCTTCTGTGTACTTGCCTGTACGTAATTAAACGAATAGGAAAACATTCATGACGGTTTCATTTTTGTTCTGGATCCCCTCCTCTGCTGGCAGACTGGAGTTCACTCGCCACTAACTGGACAGGGGTGGGACTTACAGCTACAATTTACAATAGATCACCCTCAGTGTAATCTGTCAAAGTAACGGACAACCTTCAGATTTTTCCGTCACTGATCGCGACCTCTGCTTGATAGCAGTGTTGGATAGCAGTACTTGTAGCGACACTAGTAGTTTAACTACATTTCTCAGTTCTGTTAACGTTACATGAATTTATAATCCAATTGCATATTTTCCGACACTGACAAGGAAAAAACACTACATGCCTCGGCGATTATGCCCATCTTGCAACTAAAGCTATCAAACAACAGTTCCCCTTTTGGAACTCAAATATCTGATAGCAAGCCACATTACAGGCAGTGTGTTCCTCCCTGCTCACGTTACATCCCGAGTGGGGATACACACAGCATGTGCGTGGTTTGCTTGGGAGCGGATCACGCAGAGTCGGCTCTCGAGGGGGCCGACTGCCCGCATTGCGAGCAGCTTCCCCTGCGTGCTCTCCACTCCCAGAAGGCTCTCTTCAAGGAGGGAGCCTTCACCAGCATTCTTCGCGGGTCTGGCCCCGCTTCCGCTGAGGTGGAACACTCGTGGGGTTCACAGCTGGATCTGCTGGACGGAATCTCCTCACCCGGTAGATCCGGTCCCGTTCTCAGGGATCGGAAGCCTGCTCTGCGATTTCTTCCCCCCCGGGGAAGCGTCAAAGAAGTAAGCGCCAGTAAGAGGAGCTCTTAGAGGTGAACCACAGCGAAGCAAATTAGATGAACACTTCCTGCGTAATAGGCCACCTCCTTCTCACTGGAGCCTGCCATTCTTCCCCGACCTCGAGGTCGTGGGGTAGACCATTCTCAGCCCGCCTCTTCGTCCCCGCTTCGGACTATTATGGCAATGTGGCGGGGGTGGCAGAGGGCGGTTAGAGAACGATGCTCCGGGTAGAACAGACGCTCACAAGCTATCTGTCTCCCGACACGGCATCGTCTCTAAAGGCTCCGGTCTTACTCTCCAAGCTGCTGTGCACAACATCTGAGTTGGTGGGTAAGGGGTACTCGGCACCAGGTCAGGCTGGTGCTTGTCTGCACACCATGGCAGTGTTGCAGCCATATCAAGTAGATCTGCTTAAAGAGCTAGATGAATGTGACAAGATTAAGAAAGATGACATCACTGAGCTTAGGAGAGCCGCTGATTTGTCTCTTCGCACCACCAAAGAGACCAAGGACCACTTATCTAGGCGTGGAGTGGGATTCGACCACGATGCAGGCACATTTGTCACCTGCTCAGATCGAGTCAATCCTCACTGCAGTTGCAAGAGTGAAAGAAGGCCGGTCACTCACTGTAAAACAGTTTCAACAACTGCTGGGTCTGACGGCAGCTGCGTCCAACCTGATACCTTTTGGCCTGCTGTACACGAGACCCTTACAGTGGTGGCTCAGGACCAAGGGGTCCGTCTTCTCATAGTAGCCCCGTACTGGACGGCCCGAGCATGGTTCTCGGACCTGATTTCCCTTCTCGACGGCTCTCCATGGGAGATTCCCTTCAGGAGGGATCTCCTCTCTCAGGTGGGGGGCACCATCCTCCACCCTCGCCCGGAGTTGTGGAAGCTGTGGAAGTGTGGCCCTCTACGAGGAAACTGGATGCCCTGAAGTGGAGACTCTTCACTTGATGATACAGACACCGCCAGCAGGACCCAGTTAACTGCCCAGTCGGTACAGTGCTGGAGTTTCTGCAGGATCGGTTCTCTGCAGGGTTAGCCCACTCCACCCTGAAGGTCTATGTGGCGGCTATTTCGGCCTACCATGCCTCTCTGGGTGGCTCCTCAGTGGGTAGGAACCCCCTTGTTACACATTTCCTCCGCGGTGCACTGAGACTGAGGCCTCTGGTACGACCTTGGGTCCCACCTTGGGACCTCGCCGTGGTGCTAGAGGCTCTTTGTAGGCCCCCTTTTGAGCATATCGAAGAGTCTTCAGATCATCATCTGACTATCAAGACAGCCCTTCTTCTGGAATTAACATCTCTAAAAAGAGTAGGAGATCTTCAGGCCCTTTCTGTGGCCCCTTCCCATTTAGACTTTGCGCCTGGCATGGCCAAAGCCTTTCTTTACCCTCGACCTGGGTACGTTCCTAAGGTCCACTCCTCAGCACCACGGCCTGTTGTACTCCAGGCCTTTTGTCCTCCTCCCTTTCGGGAACCGGACCAGCAGAAGCTTAATTGTATGTGTTCAGTTAGAGCACTGGACACATACGTCCACGGAGCTGCCAGGTGGAGAAGGGCGGACCAGTTGTTTGTTTGCTATGGTCCCCCTAAGAGGGGTCTCCCTGCTTCCAAGCAGGATCGCGGATGCCATCACTCTAGCCTATGAGTTTTCGGGCCTTCCCTCTCCCTTGGGGGTCAAGGCCCACTCTACCCGAGGCACGACTGCCTCCAAGTCCTCCTGTCAGGTGTCCCAGGTCAGAACATCTGTAACGCTGTGGGATGGTCCACGCCCCTAACTTTTGTCAGGTTCTATGAACTAGACCTGCGAGTTGCTCCTGGCTCTTCTGTCCTCTTGTCCTAGCACACACTGGGCAGGGACTTGGAATTATGGTGGCGTGGGCATATCGTTCCCCATAGCGTTTGACGCAACTCGAGTTCCTTAAGGGGAATGCCTCAGGTTATGTCTGTAACTATGGTTCCCCGAAGGGAACGAGACGCTGCGTCTCGGGCCATACTTTGCTGCATCAAGTGTTTTTTTTTTTGTTTTTTTTTTTTTTTTTACTGACGAAGACTGACGCTCTGTCTGTTCTTCTTGTGCATAATACACGTGATCCTGCATTTGTTCAAATTTCTTTTTTCTCAATTTCTACCCAGATGAACACTACTGACTTATTAATACTACCACTACTATTCTTTGTGCGCATTCAACTTAGTGACGACACAAACGGCCTCTAAAAACACCAATGAAGAAGTAGAAAAACTTACTGATGAAACCCGCTCTGTAGAGCAGTTTATCCGTTCAGGGCTACTATAGAAACATGGTGGCGCTAAATGGCGAATTCCATGTAAGGGGACCCGCGGTATATGTAGATATAAATTGCTCATTCTAAGGTCATAAAAAACATAACTTCTCATTATATAAGGTCTTTACACACCTCTGAAAACATAGTTTTGTATATTATATTTCATTTCTGTCAATATTACACTCCTAAATATTACACACTGCACCTTTAATTATTTAATGTATGTTTAAATAAACTGAAACAAGTTTTTATAGTTTGTGTAAATGAGTATATTTAAACAACAAATAGAAAATTTAATAGCAATTTACAATTACATGTTTTACAATTTACGTGTTTTACGAGGCTCTGGACAATCAGCTGAGACGTGTCACCGACAGCATGCCATACTGAAATAACTTCTACTGTGTGTCTGTGTCTGTGTGAAACAAAAACATGAAAATAAAAAGTCTAGAATTATTTCATTTGGCAGAAAAGGTGATAGTGTTATCCTTGAAGAATTTCACATTGTCAGATTTTCACCTATTCGTATCTTAAACTCTTTTAAATAACAAAAGTCTTAAATGGTCTCTTCTTTTGTTGAAGCTCCAGTTGAAGGCTTTAAACCAATTGTACTGCATTTAAGATTTATCACAAGTGCTTAATGTTACCTCAGTAATATACTGGATGCTTGAAACGATACTCTCAGCAACAAGTACAGCACATCAACAACAATGAAATGTTAATAAACAGTTAAAACTGAGCACACTGTAACACGTACCTCCACTTCAAGTAAGATATGTGACGGTATGCAGAAAATGTTGAATACGACGGCTCTGACATTCATTTGCCGAACAAGCCAAACAGCAACTAAGTTAACGTTGCAGTTTATGTGACATTTAACAAAAAATAATTTACCACAGAAGTGTAAAAGCGCTTCCCCAAACCCGAAATCTGACTTCCAATGAAACTTTGACCGAGCTAATGGTGAATCAGAATAATGGTGCCTGCTCTTGTACTGTTTTCGCACCGATAATCACAATGAAAAGGGTAATTCAAAAATACGGGAAATCTGTAAAAATCAAATAATACAGTATTATATCATTTTTTGTGGACACGCCTGGAAAAGCTTCCGTTATGAGTGCGGCTGCCATGCATCTACATTTGAAATAACGAACTTGAGCGTGCAAAAGACGCGATATGTGAAAGGACCCTAAGTCACTTATTGTTTACACAGTGCAGATTGTGGGTACGACGGCTGCTCAAAATGGTAATTACTTGTGCTTATCCTGATTGTTGCAACCGATTAAAAACTGAAAGATTACATTTGTTTGCGCAAACTCATCCGGGGAGTGTTGACATTTTTTACAGACTCCCAACTTTTAAGCCTGATCGACTGAAGTGATGGTTGCTTACTCTTGTATATATGCCAGATCACATTGACACGTCACACGCCGGCTGTTGTGAACATTGTGGTGGATCAGAGGTAAAAAATCATATAAATACTATTCAGTTTCTTGCACAGACTGACTGTTTTGTGGCTTAACACCCCAATGTATCGTCACGAGCTGCAGGGTTTAATTTTGTTTTGTCTGTGTATGTTTTTTTTTTCGACTCGCAAAGCCGTGGATCCCACTTACTGCCATATGACTGACAGACTGCAACAGTTTGAGTTAAAAATCTTTGTTTGTGATCTACTGATGAAGCAAAGTCACCTACATCTTGGTAAGCAGGTAAACATCAAATTTTCATTTTTGGGTGAACTATCCATTTAATAAGAGCTTCTGTAGATGATGTCTGACAGAAATCAAGTAAATTTGGTTAGTAATGTGTGAAGCAGATCAGTTTGTTAAACAGGTTTAATGTGTGCTGAAGGGTGGAGCACAGAAACAGCTCAAGTATTGAACTGATGAAATATAGTGTCCCTGAAGCTCTCTTAGATAAATAGGGGTTGCACCATCGTTTTTGCGGAAAATCAGAAAAGAGCTGTGAAATACATAGACATGGATGTGATATACTCACCAAAGCCCCTGAGAAGGACTGGGACGAAGAGATGATAGAAAATCTGACTCTGGCACCGAGAAAGCCGTACAACAGTAATGTGTATTTGGCAAGGTTTCTCCGCAAGAATACGGGGAACGTCGGAGATGAATTTTTACTGGTCAGTGGGTGTGTATTTGGCTACATATGCCACGTAGAGTCTCGAACAGTTACGCTCTACACATCTGACGAGTCCAAAGAATTCGTACAAGGTCAAGACCCCTGTCTGGTATTTCCTGATAAAGATTGGGAAATATTTTTCAATTGTATCTGGAAAGATCTGAACGATTGCGGACAAGAGCCTCTGAGCATTGCGGAGTGGGATGGAGTACATCCGAATATCCAGTACAGAGTGATCGGTGATCATTCTCGAAAGAACCCGGACGACTGCGTGTTCGTATTAGCCTGCAGAGATAAGACAATGCTTAGCGGTGATTCGATGGGTGACGCTCATAAGGAATATCAGGATATGTTCACCATACAGTTTTTGTTCAAGTGGCGAGATCTGCATTTGATGACAGGTCTCTTGACGGTCGTAAACAAAATGTTCAGGTGGTGCGAATTACGCAACGGATATGACAAAATTAAAAGGCGTCTGTTTCACCCTGAGAGTCACCTTGGTGACGTCACAGGGGTGTTACTGTCACCAACCATCTGCTACAGACACTATAAAGAGCAGTAAGTAGCCCTACCCACATCACATTTCCACCATGTCTCAAGAAGAAGACTCTTTATGTTGCGATTACGGTCCTAACCTCAAACCTCCTAATGATAATGCTGTCCATTATATGCTATCAGACAACACCCGATCTCCAGACTTGCGCAAAGAAGACTTGGATACATTCTGTGCAAGAATGATCAAGATAGCGCCGCGGATGGCTGCCTCGGTTTGTTGCTCCTTCGTATTTTTTCTGTTTTTGTTTGTTTGTCCTGTCTTAAGCAACGTTTTTCCGATCAGCTTCTCTAGAAACAAGCTCTTGGACATAGGAAATAGAACACCAGATAATTTCTGCCAACGTTTGAACATTCAGACGTCTTACTGGACATTTTAGTCGGAGGGGCTGCGTTCCTATACAAGCACTCCAAGCGACGCAAGCGAGGAAAACGCGCCGGCACACTCGTGAAATTCCGACAGCGCGGTTTTAGGACTCCGTTGCCAAGTATTCATCTGGCGAATCTCCGCTCCCTTGCAAATAAATCAGACGAACTACAACTCCTCACCCGCACAAACAAGGACTTTTTAAACTCTGCTGCGCTTTGCTTCACAGAAACCTGGCTAAACGGAAACATTCCAGACAGCGCGCTTCATCAAACGGGCTTCCAGCTGATCAGTGCGGACCACGTCACCAAGTCGTCGGGGAAAACGAGAGGCGGTGGATTATGTTTTTATATCAATGAAGGCTGGTGTACAGACATGACAGTTTTAAATAAGATGTGCTGCCCAAACCTGGAAGCTATCTTTATTAACTGTAAGCCTTTTTATTCGCCGCAGGAGTTTTCCTCGTTTATTCTGGTGAGTGTGTACATTCCTTCTGACGCGCGTGTAAGCGCGGCGCTAGAACTGTTGGCCGATCAGATCACACACACAGAACAGCATTACCCGGACTCTTTTATTATTGTCCTCGGTAATTTCAATAAAGCTCATCTCACCCACGAACTGCCTAAATATAGACAGCACATTGCATGCCCCACCAGAGACAGCAACATACTGGACCACTGCTACACTGTTTTAAAGGATGCATATCACTCTGTCCCCTGTGCAGCGCTGGGACTCTCTAATCACTGTTTAGTTCATCTTCTACCAGCCTACAGGCAGAAACTTAAATCTGCTAAGCCTGTAGAAAGAACTGTAAAGAGATGGACTGTTGAAGCAGAGCAGGATTTACAAGCCTGCTTCGAACTTACTGATTTGAGTGTTTTTGAGGCTGCAGCTACTGATCTGGATAAGCTCACTGACACTGTGATATCCTACATCAGTTTCTGTGAGGACATGTGTGTACCCACCAGGACTTATTTAACATTTAACAATGACAAACCTTGGTTCAGTGCAAAACTCAAACAGCTTCGCCAGGCCAAAGAGGACACCTACAGGAGTGGGGACAAAGCCTTGTACAAACAGGCCAAATACACACTGAATAGGGAGATAAGAGTGGCAAAGTTAAACTACTCAGGAAAGCTAAAAAAACAGCTTTCAAGAAATGACTCCAAATCAGTGTGGAATGGACTGAAAGGCATCACCAGCTACAAGAGCCCATCCCCCAGCACTGAGGCCAATCAACAACTGGCTGATGACCTGAATGAGTTTTACTGCAGGTTTGAAAAACAAAAGAATGGTCTGACACCCTGCACCCCCCACACCCCCCCCCCCAACTGTCCCACAACACAGCCATCGACACCCTGCCCCTCCTTCCCCCCTACTGTTTTTTCAACCTGTCCTTAAGATCTGTGAAGGTGATGTTTGCAAAGTCTTCAGGAAGCAGAGGATAAGGAAAGCCAAAGGCCCAGACGGTGTCTCTCCAGCCTGCCTTAAAGCCTGTGCTGTCCAGCTATCATCCATCTTCACATTGATCTTCAACAAATCCCTGGAGCTGTATATAGTCCCATCCTGCTTTAAATGTTCCACCATCATCCCTGTATCCAAGAAACCAAAACCCACAGGACTTAATGACTACAGACCTGTTGCTTTAACATCTGTGGTCATGAAGTCATTTGAGAGACTGGTGTTGGCCTACTTGAAGGACATTACTGGACCCTTGCTGGACCCCCTGCAAGTTTGCTTACCAAGCAAACAGGTCTGTGGATGATGCAGTTAATATGGGATTGCACTACATCCTTCAACATCTGGACAAACCAGGGACCTATGCAAGGATCTTGTCTGTGGACCTCAGCTCTGCTTTCAACACCATCATTCCAGATATCCTCCAGAATAAACTGTCACAGCTCTCTGTACCCACCTCCATCTGTCAGTGGATCACCAGCTTCCTGACAGACAGGCAGCAGCTAGTGAGGCTGGGAAAACTCACATCCGGCACCCGCACCACCAGCAACTGGAGCTCCCCAGGGCTGCATTCTCTCCCCACTGCTTTTCTCTCTCTACACAAATGACTGCACCTCTAAAGACCCCTCTGTCAAACTTCTGAAGTTTGCAGATGACACCACAGTCATCGGTCTCATCCGGGATGGCGACGAATCTGCTTACAGACAGGAGGTTGAGCAGCTGTCTCTCTGGTGCAGTCACAACAACCTGGAGCTTAATATGCTCAAAACTGTAGAGATGACAGTGGACTTCCGGAGAAAGCCCCCTGCACTCCCCCCTCTCACCCTCATGAACAGCACTGTGGCTGCAGTGGACTCATTCAAGTTCCTAGGAACTAACATCTCCCAGGACCTGAAGTGAGACATTCACATTGACTCAATTGTGAAAAAAAGCCCAGCAGAGGTTGTACTTTCTTCATCAACTAAAAAAGTTCAATCTACTACAGACACTGATGACACAGTTTTACTCCGCTGTCATTGAGTGAGTTCTGTGCTCTTCTATAACTGTCTGGTTTGGGGCAGCCAGTAAATCAGATATAAGAAGACTGCAATGGACTGTTAGGACAGCAGAAAGAATCAATGGTGTGCACCTGCCCAACCTTCAGGACTTGTACATCTCCAGAGTGAAGGAACGGGCAGGAAACATCATCCAAGACCCCTCTCACCCCGGACACAACCTGTTTGCACTTCTCCCCTAAGGCAGATGCTACAGATCCCTGAGCACTAAAACATCTAGACATAAAAACAGCTTTTTCCCAAATGCCATCTGCAGCTTAAACAGATAAACATAAATCATTAGCATTACAATTCATTTCTGTATTTCTTTCTCCATTTCTAATTATTGACTCCTTCTGTAGTATTATTATGTAAACTTATATAGTATTTTTTATATAAATACACATGCACATCTCTTATTTATATAGCTGTATATAGAGGAATAATGCACAAATCTGTACATAAATCTTCTGTTCCAGATTCATACATTATCATTTATTTCTAAGTTTTTATTTTATTTCAATGTTTTTTCTCTGTTCTCATGTCAGATATGTATGTATGTATGTATGTATGTATGTACCAGGAGCACCTTAAAAAAACAACAAATTCCTCGTGTGTTTGCTCACACTTGGCGAATAAAGCTAATTCTGATTCTGATTCTGATTCTGTACAGAACTCAGTTACCGCAACATGAGCTACCTGAAGACTATGTGTACTACCTCCGCTCACACAGGGTTCATTACCACAGATGGGTGTTTCAGCGTTCAAAATTATAAAAACCATGATCGTGCTGCTGTTGCAATACATCGTCGACAACAAACTGAAGGACGAGTGCGAGGGGTGTGCGACGGACCACCCAAGCCAGTTGCAACATTCCTGTCTGTTTGAACCCTCTTCATACTATTTCGACTCACGTTTTGACGAGCTGACCCGCAAACTGTTCAAACCCGATTTTCAGACCATTATTGACTTCACTCTGGGACGCTGCGGTCTGATGAGCAACAACATTCTGAGGATTCAAGGAACTACCGGCGCCATCCTGCATGAATTAAGAGAAGAACCAAACACTGTTGCAAAGCTGCAAGAAATCAGGGAGAAGTTGCTGCAGGACAAGACCTACAAGAAAGCTATTTACGACACTGTGGATCTCAGGCAAAGCAGTCCTCCAGCACTCTGAGTGTGACAGCAACAACATGGGGTGCGTGTGTAGCGTAATACATTTTTTCAGAGACTTTGTGATTATCCCCCGTTATGAAGATCAAATGATTGAAATGTTGCTTACGATCATCGAGCGAGAGTGTGATCCTGAGAAAGATTTCGATGGACAAAGAAAGCATGTAAAAAACCTCAAGAAACAAATGGACGTTGTAAGAAGTGACTGATTTATGGGGTGAATTGACAGACATGCGTGTAAACAGTTCCAAACCTCTCCCTGTGATGTTTAGAAAAATTCTAGATGAGATATCGTCAGCCAATGATGAGATAGGCATTAGCGAGGTTCTCTGTCTGTGTACATATGCAACAGATTTATGTTTGAAACTTGTTTAAAAAAATCAGAAAAGCAAGGTTGATAAAATGGTCGAGATTCTGGTAAACTACATACTAGATTGCAACTATATGTCATATGTAAATTGTCTTTACTTACTAGACAATCTGTAACAATATTCCATCTGATTTTGTTATCATGTAACCGTTCATCATCATGAATATATGTTTTTGTATCCTATTCTTGTAACTAATGTAATGTTGAACCCTGGGTCATTAGGGGGTAAAAAATGATTAAAAGACGCCGTCTTAAAGGATACCGGAGTCCGCCTGAGCGATAAGGAGGTTTCGGACTGGTTGGCTGGGGAAGACACATATACATTACACAGAGCTGCACCTATAAACTACAAACGCAATAGAGTTGTGGTGTATGGAGCTGGTACACAGTTTCAAGCCGATCTCCTAGACATGTAGGCCTATTCCAAGGAAAACGATAATAATAAATATTTGCTCACCTGTATCAATGTATTTAGTAAGTATGCGTGGGCTAGAACACTAAAGAATAAGAGCAGGGTCGAGGTTACGAAAGCATTCAAGTCTATACTCGAAGAGGGAGGCGTTCCGAAGAAATTGCAGACGGATAAGGGGACAGAATTTTTTAACAAACATTTTCAAGGTTTGATGAAAAAACACGGCTTTCGTCATTTTGCAACTGCTACTGATTTGAAAGCCAGTGTTGTGGAACGATTTAACCCTCTGGGGTCTGAGGGTGTTTTGGCATCCTGGAGAAGTTTTGACATGCCCTGACATTTGTGTTTTTTTCAGTATCTAAAAAATATATTAATGGCTAAAGTTTAATTACATTACAATCAGCACAAACTGGGCTACAGTAATATGCAAGCAACATTAATGTACATGTTTGTGTTTTTGAGAAAACAACATTTATGCGTGGTTAGAGAAAAACTAAATTTTTTAAGTCATTGAAATAAGGCCATGAAACACATTCAGAACATTAGTTCACAAGACTTTTGAGAACTGGATGTGGTAGTCTAGAGTTTTTTCTACAAAATGTGAAAATCATCTCATTCACGCACTTACAGAAAACAATATATTGATTTAAATTTTCTAAGACATGTTTTGTGATTGAAAGGGAATATGCGAGGGAGTGACAACGGCCATGAATATTTAGTGATTCACACCTGAGAGACTCTGACTGTCAGGTAGAAACAATGAGAGATTCAGAGAATGGAGTTTTAGACTATTTGTATTTTATTTACAACACAGTATCATCAAAACATACATAATGAAGGTCAAAAGCACATTATTGACTACACTGATGTTACATGTACAGAGATGTGAACAGACTTTGTGTCATTCCTGAAAACTGTTTTCTGGATTCTGTTCAACAAGTGAAACAAGTAAATTTTACCTGATATTTAAGTGACCCATTGCTGCTTCTTTCAATGGATTTAAGAAAAAAAACTCATCATCAGTAGTCCAGGTGGCAGTCTTCATGTGGCATTCATGTAGCATTCACCTGTGGTGCAGGTATCAGATCACTAGAGAAAAAAAAAAAAAAAAAAACATCTGTGAGCATGTTAATATCAGGAGCATCTGTAATGTATACATATAGTATGATTTTGTAGTCATAGACTCACACATGCTTTATACTAACATAAAATATTGATAATTTATATCTGAGAAACTAATTATTATTGTTTAGCACGTTAAACACCTACTCACAAACAGAGTATTAAAAATAAACTAATATTACTTTTATATTCTCCTGTTATACAATAAATAAATATGATTTTATAGTCATAAACACAAGCATGCTTGGTATGTATTATACAATACATACATTTTATGTCTGGGAAACTAATTTACTATTGTTAAGCACGTCATAAACATCTATTCGTGAACAGAGTATATGACAGTACTTTTGTCTAAACAACCTTACACTCTATCATTCAGTGTTACAGTGTAAACACTATTACTTTTATATCACGTCATTTCTATTTTATAGAACATTAAAAACAGCCTGGCGTCGGCAAACATTTCGTTGCAATGAAATGAAACATACTTCGTAACGTTTCACTTGATTACACGTAGTCAGGAATTATAGTTTGGAAAAAAATCTAACTACAATAATGTCTTCGTTATATCACAGTAACACAACAACTAACGTAAGTAGGCTAACAAAAGAAAGACTTACTCTTTCGGTGGATCTCGCCGTGCGTCGCATCGCGTTCTTCCTCTGAGAGAAAAAAAATATTACTCCTCACAGCGCGTCTTCTTCCAGTAACAAGATGCAAGAAGCCGAGATGAACAATGAAGTGAAGTCTCCCGCTTTGTTTACGTTGATGTGGGCGGTGCGCCACTTGCGCCTCCACGTGGCTGATTATAATAACAAACCAAAAGTAGCTCTTGGGCATGATCAAATTAAAAATAATTAGGTCTGACGAGAAAGACTGGACATGGGGTTGGTTTCATACAGATTACTTTAACACATGATATTTGTTTTCGATAATTACTCCATTTAAACTCCATTTAAAAGTAGACAGATCAGGCTTTCTATAGATATATCTCTCATGTCTCTGTGGAGTATTCGCTGAGTTTTAGTTCATTTTAGTGACGCATTTCTTAATGACGATCACAGAGAACAACGCAGCAGACTGCATACCCTGATGTTTGCTTTATTTCACAAAACCACGGAGTGTTGTTGTTATTATGAGTGTACACAAATAAAAGTGAATTCCTTACAGATTCCATTGATGTATTGCTCTTATGTGTACGATCAAAAATGACGGAGTAATTGAAGTTCTTTTTGGCATTATCAGAAAAATGGCCACAAACCGCGCCGGCGCGTTTTTCGACCCCAGGGGGTTAATAGATGGTTAAAATCACGATTTTTAACAGCCACAAATTCACAGAGACACATAGATGTTTTGCAAGATATTATGCAGATGGTAGCTGCAACTCCAGCTACCATTGTAGTATTAAGATGAGACCGGTGAACGTCAACAAAGAAAATGAAAGCGCTGTGTTTCAAAATCTGTATGGAAGCGTGAAGAAGAAGAACAATCACCCCGTATTTAAATATAAAGTAGGGGGTGTGGTCAGGATTTCTAAAGTTAGAGGTCCATTCGCCAAGGGGTACGAACAAAACTACACGGAGGAATTTTTTACCGTGTCATCGTGTATCCCACGTAACCCTCCGGTATACAGACTGTCTGATTACGACAGCGATGTCATCGATGGTGTGTTTTATGAACAAGAGTTACAAAAAATAATAAGCGAAAACAAAGCATTTAAAGTGGAAGAGATTTTAGGGGAGAAAAAACAGGCTCGATCTACTTTAGTTTTAGTGAAATGGTTAAGATGGCCTTTGAAATTTAATAGTTATGTAGACAAAAAAAATCTTTGCTTGGCCTGCAGAAAGCTTAAAACATACAAACATTTAACTCAGCGATCATTTGAGTAAGGACGCACCATGGACCGTGGTTTCTACATGACGTTACCGTGCAACGCTTCTTTGACAGTTTATCCTGAAAATCGTATATCTAGTTATACGACCAGGTTAGCAAAAACTATAAACCGTAAAGGAGAGTGAGAAGTAGGTCTCGTTGAGATTGAATATCCTAGATCCTGGTATACCTTGAGCGATGATGATGGACATTTTGACCTAATCATGTATGCTACAGCGACGCTGAAACATGATAAACCCCCCGAAGAAGGAATATCAGGGTTTGCTGCGATAAAGAACCTTCAGATAAAAGGAGGGTACTATGAGAGCGTTCGCTCTGTGAATCGGGCGATAACTGAAGTTATTGCACCAACGGGGGTAATGGCTTACGGTCAATTAAAAAACAAAGTCCAACTGGTAGTGAAGCCCAACATTTAGTTGAGCTTCAATGGTAAACTAGCAGCTATTTTAGGAGTAAAACCTTTAGGACAGTCCAACTATCATGAAAAAGCTGATTTTACAAAGATGGTTATAACGGACGCTCCTCACCAAGCTATACTATATGTTATTCAAATGTGTTGTCAAGATCATCTAGCGACAACCCCAAAGCTCAAGACAGCTTGGGTCTCATGGTCATGGCATGTAAGAGATTGTCTAAGCTTCCTGGTATAAAAAGGCGTGGTCATTCAATAAAGAAAACAAAGAAAACAAAGCGCGGTTCCAAGAAGGTCTCAGTCACAAGCAGAAGGCGTAAGAAGCCTGTGAAGAGAAACGTTTCGACTATGAGATTTGTAAAAACCATATTCTAACATGACCCTACTGCACCGCATGTCGGGGGAGTGTATTAAGTCAGACTGGATTTGTTTACAGTACCATTGACGCAAACTGTTATTGAGAAAAATGCCTATTTAGAAGTACCTCCTTTATCAGCTATATCGGAATCATCACCTCTGGAGACTTAAAATCACAAAACCTAACGGTGCAGATATAGCAGACCCAGCAAAGGTAGCCCTAATAAATTACCCCAGTGCTAATATATTTTCACAAGTTGATGTCAGTCTCTGCAATCAATTGATATCTCAGAGCTTGAGCACTTACCCTTACCAATGTATCATCGAGAGTCTTATCAACTACAGCAAAGATACGCTGGAGACGCTTTTCTCAGCGGGTCTGTTTTTCAAAGACACGTTCGATAACATTTTCTTTCAGGAAAAATGAATGCTAAATGGCGTCGACATAGATAGATAGATAGGGTATGTCTGAAAAATTTCTCCATACCCTCAGGGTCTCGCATATCAGCCGTACGAGAGTTTTATCAGTTGGCTACGGTGACCGGGAGACATCTTAAAAATCAGGCGCTCTCTATCAACAGGGAGGATTTTCTGAAAGGTTATTCACTTTACGCCTTTAACCTCACACCCAATGAAGACTGTGGACAGCACATATCACTCATCAAGTCAGGCAATATCAGACTCGAAGCACGCTTCAGACAACTGCTGGCGCATATTATTAACCTCATCGTGTACGCAGTGTTTGACAGCATCATCAAGGTGTCTAACCGCAGACAGATCCTTCTCGATTACTACTGATCAGAAAATAAACACTTTACAACTTACAGCTATTATGGACAAAATATCGTGTAACACTCATTTTCTCGGTGTTCTTCCGTGCGACTCATTCCATGCGCTCACGCCTTTAGCTTTAGACATTTTGTCTAATATGTATCGACTGTTTTTCACACTTCTCGACAGCACGTTCTTCAGAACTTCGGTTACGTCGTCTTCCGAACCCCCATCGTCTTCGGGGGTACGAATGGTCGATCGTCTTTATGACCGGGGTCAGGAGGTGGCAACGTTAGCGTAAAAACGCTACTCTCGCGATCACCTTGTTTAACAATCGTTAAAAACCTGGTTAGGATGTTTGAGTAGAGTTTAGCTTTTTCACATTGATCCAAATCGTTTCTGAGTAAAACGTTCCTTATGGCTTTATCCAGATCATTTTCTACAAACTGTTGAATGTTCTCACACGGGGTCGTTGATTGTATCTTTTCCAACTGATTCTGGGGAACAAAGTGCATCTTTTCGGTAGACTCCATGCCTAATCCCGTCTACCCAATATCAGACTGGAAATAAAGGGTATGGCTATGCTTAAAAGCGGTAAAATCCTCAGAGAAATCCTCAGCTCCGGTTGACAAAGCGTTTCTTGGCGCTTACACCGATTTTCTTATCAGCAAATTTAATGTCATACAATTTAAACAGTTCATCATACAGAGGCTGCCAACAATTGTAAATATAAACAATGTTTTTGATTTTTTGAGAAATCATATTTAACCCATTTTCCATCAAGCTGATGGAAGCTTTTTATTCCTCACAGTGTTCTCAGAGTGTGCCAAGATGTATTGCGTATTATCGTGAGACATCACATAGCTCTTAACCAGACCAATCAGGGTGTCTAAACGGATAACTTGAGAATTTTTAACATTCGGAGTTATACCCTTAGCTTTCATGCAAACCTTTCCTTTGGCGGTACGATATCCGTACGATTTTGGTCCGGAAGAACAGTATTCTGTTATGTAATCGTCGTCCCCTATTTCAACCGTCAGCTCCCCCAAATGATCCCCCAGAGGCGGCATCCAGTCACCGTCCCTAGACACAAAAATGACGCTGTCTGTGTCCGTGTATAAAACACAGTCGCAGAGTTTGTCCATTAGGTCGTACAACTCTAGTCGAGCATGAGCCGGCGTAAATGCCGTTTTGTCGGCATCTGTGATCACGTTTGCTGAATACCCTAAAGCTTGTTGTTTCAGGCGCAAAAATGTCTTTACATAATCGCAAAACAGTTTATCCGTTCGTTGCGGAAAATGCCAAACTTCATCGAATTTGGCTACTACATAACCCTTCTCGATCTTTAAAAGTTAGATATTGACCCAACACCCCAATAGAGCCCTCTCCTCATCAGAGTGGGTGCAGCTGGTCATGTGGTTTTCATCATGTGCGCAGGTGCGGCATAATGGGAACATGAGCTTTCCTCGGCATCTGAACGGCAATATCGGATTAAATCATTTATGGGGGGAGTACACGGTCGCTTTGACAAGTCCGTAATAATTTTCAATCGGTTCAAAATCTTTATAAATGATTTGAGGGTGATCGGGTAGCTTGTCATAGCCTGACAGAAGGGATATAAGTGCATCTTTTCGGTAGACTCCATGCCTAATCCCGTCTACCCAATATCAGACTGGAAATAAAGGGTATGGCTATGCTTAGGAGCAGTAAAATCCACATAGCTTATTTTCTCGCCGTCGGTCATTTTGTAATACAATTTGCATGCATTAAATAGCACACCTAGGTTCCTAACTGATGACAAAGAATTAACAGAACAGCCATCAAGTATTAGACAGTGTTTTAGGTTATTACACGCTGAGGTTTTAGGTCCAATAATTAACACCTCTGTTTTTTCAGAATTTAGCAGTAAGAAATTACTTGTCATCCAGTTTTTTTTTTTTTTTAACTCAACTACACAATCCGGTAGTTTTTCAAATTGGTAATATAAAGAAATATAGAGCTGAGTATCATCAACATAACAGTGAAAGCTAACACCATATTTCCTGATGATATCACCCAAGGGTAACATGTAAAGCGTAAAAAGTAATGGGTCTAGTACTGAGCCTTGTGGTACTTCATACTGCACTTGTGACCGATATGATACCTCTTCATTTACTGCCACGAATTGATCGCAGTCAGATAAGTATGATTTGAACCATGCCAATGCACTACCACTAATGCCAACATAATTTTCAAGTCTGTTCAAGAGAATGTTGTGGTCAACAGTATCGAACGCAGCACTAAGATCCAATAGCACTAACAGAGAGATACAACCACGATCGGATGACAAGAGCAGATCATTTGTAACTCTAATAAGAGCAGTCTCAGTACTATGGTACGATCTAAAACCTGACTGAAAATCCTCACATATATCGTTTTTTTCTGCAGGAAGGAAGATAATTGTGAGGATACAACCTTTTCTAATATCTTTGACAGAAATGGAAGATTTGAGATTGTTCTGTAATTAATTAATTTGTTGGGGTCAAGTTGTGGTTTCTCAATGAGAGGCTTAATAGCAGCCAGTTTGAAGGTTTCGGGGACATATCCTAATGATACTGATGAATTAATAATATTCAGAAAAGGATCTATGAGATCAGGAAGCAAGTCTTTTAGTAGCCTAGATGGAATAGGGTCTAGCATACAAGTTGTTGGTTTAGATGATTTAACAAGTTTATACAATTCTTCCTGACCTATAGAAGAGAATGAGTGGAATTGACAAATTACAAATTACAAATGAACTAAACTTCTTTTCACAAATAAAAGAAAGAATTTAGAAATTGCAAGTGTGGCCGAGCCCTATACGACCCAGTAATTTTGATCAATAAATTTGGATCCCAATTCCGGGATACATATGATTAATGCCAGACTACGGCACTCTGGGACTCTCACCCAAAGATTTTGACCTGTGATATTTTGCACAAGTTTTCTACCCAGTGGCAAACAACATGTGGAGGCACAGGCATTGTTCTGAAATTACAAAAATACTTTATTAGAGCATGATAAAAACAATTTAAAAGTGAAAAAAAGAACAGTTGGGAGTCTACACGTCAATTCCAACAAGGGCTTACATCAACAAAAAAATACTTAACAGCCGATCATGGAGCTACGGCCTGAATTACAGGGAAGACTCGATCACAATTTACCTTGTACCCTACACTGCACACTCACATATCAAGAAAGAGCCCAGTGAACACAGCAGACCACAGCACTCAGTGAAGAACACCACCACCACCTAAAAAGGGGGATAGTCTCCCTGATCAGTCAAGGCCCATAGCTCCTAAAAAATAAAACACACACACACACACACACACACACACACACACACACACACACGTTAATACAACAATTCTTTAACAATTCCACAATTTACAAACAATCTTGTCACAGTATACTTTCCATAAGTTAACAACAATCACAATTAAAAACTACACATAATTAGCAAACGAAAAGAAACAAATTTTTTCAAAACCAGCCAAACGAAAACACAGAAACAAATCTCAATCACATAAACGGATAACCAAAGTAATTCGAAGAAAATACAAAAATCAAAAAAGAAAGAAAAAAAGTAACTTAATGTACTCCTTTAATGGAGTAACTCAATAACTGAATTACAATACAAGAAAAACAACAAAAAGTAAAAAAAAATAAAAACAAATTGCTCACAAAAATACAAAGCAACTTAAGTTAAGTAGCACTAAAAAAGTAAACAATTTTAACGAAAACTTTGTCAACATGAAATAATAAACAAAACCAAATATGCAAGCCCTTAAAGGCAAGGGAATCCACACGAAATGAAGAGACTCTCTGGCACAGGTCCAGCCACACGACTGTAACCAAAAACATGCAGAAACAATGCAAATCCATGTAGAACAAGACAGCTGCAATATTCACCCTGTGATTCACACAAAGGAACAACGGTTAACAAACAAAATCCATTCTGTTTAGTAGGAAGGGAAAACCCCAACTTACCCAACAACAGCTGCGGGAACCTGGAAGTATCCGAATGTTAAATTCTCAGCTTACATACACAACAGCCGCCACCCGCTCTCCTGATATTAACTGGAATAAGACACAATTAGCGAGTTGCACTATCCACGGCCGACGAGCAAACCAAGTACATCAAATGCGTAGGGGGAAGGCAGATTCTCATCCCACAGCAGAGCAGAACAGCCAAAATGCATAAAGATGCCCGGACAATCAAAATACAGGAGCAACTACCCACAGTCGCGCTCCTGAACAAACAAATGAATTGGAAATGTGAAATCAACTACAACCAAAATAAGTCAAACAGACAATACGCGACATTAACTCACCTGGACTAACCATTAACTCACCTGCACTAACCCAAGGTTGCACTTAGCCGAAACACAGGAAGTCAAACTGCGTGGCTCCAGAATATGACACTCCCCTCTGTAAAGCATTGATCACTTTTATAAGTTCTTAAAGGAGCACTAATTGATGAAGTCAAAGCAAATACTCATCCCCCAAACAAACGGTTATCCTTATTCATCGTGCCACACAAGCTTAAAACATCGGCAGCAGGGTGTGAAACAAAGGACCAAATCTGAAGTCCAAAGCCGAGTCTCCAAAGTTTTTACTAAGCTACTGATACATGAAGACATGTAGAAGGTATTTAAAACCTGAGAAATTATAATATACGTGTCTGTTTAGATTACACGCATGTTTAAATACACTGGTCCAGATTCTGGGGAAGCGCCAAATGGTCAGGTCGCATGGAAATCCTCACATTTTTTTAAAACAAAGGTATACTGTAAAAACGAACGAATTCGGCATCCCAAAAAAGTACAGGAGCGGCGGGGTCTGTGAGACACACACGCACACTCAAACAGAAGCACACTCAGGCTACTCTGAAAGCTTTGGGTTAACAAAGATAGTTTTTTAAAGTTTTTTTTTATGTTTTTGCAAACCTCTCAACAACTATCTGGCACAAAGAGGAAAATGTAAAAGATAATTTTATTCATTTTCTATATTGATTGTCTTATTTATTTATTTATTCTGATCCCACTCCAGCACTCATGCAGTGACGTGTGCTCTCACGCAGTCGGTGTAGAGGGGGTGACCCCGTGAGAGTGAGAGCAAGGGGAAATAGAGAGTGACAGAGGATTAGAGGCGAGATCATAATATTGACGAATCACCTATCGATTGCCTGGGAAAGAGCCAAATGGTCACGTCGTATGGAAATCCACAGATTTCTTAAAACAGGTGCATCCTGTAACAGAAGAACGAATTTGGGGGCCCACGAAAATGACAAGACCGGTGGTGGGGCTGTGAGACACATGCAAGCTCAAACAGAAGCACACTCAGTCGGTTGTGAAAGCTTTGGGTTAATAGAGATAGGAAAATGTAAAAGATAATTTTATTCATTTTCTATATTGATTGTCTTATTTTTAATTTCAGTTATTATTATTCTTTATTATTCTTATTATATTATTGAAGAGCATTTTATATACAACCATCAAATTATATGTACGGGTACTTTCATGTATATTGTTCGCTCAAAACCTGTTAAAATTCTTTATTTATTCTCTTTATGTTCATCTTTCTTCTTTTCCTAGCATTGTCCATACAGATACGTTCACACACATGCTGGGGAGAGAGCAAGAGTAAGGGGGTTAGAGAGAGAGAGAGAGACAGAGAATCGGCCTCACGCACACAAACACACAGAGAGACAGGGGAAGAGAAAGTTTAATCTTTTTTTTTTTTGTAAATATCTCATTTGAAGTATGGGTCCTTTCTCTCTGAAAAAGGTAAGGGGGAATTTTATCCATTTTTTATTTCATTATTATTATTAGATATTTAAAGTCTTTATTATTGTTATTTTAAAAAAATGCAATTATTATGTTTATTATTATAAGTGCTGGTACTATTGTTGAAATTGTATTTATTCTGTCGTGGTTCATTTTTATTTTCTATAGAGAATGAGACTGACCAAAATGCAAGTGAACCTTGGAATGCAACCTGATGCCCCCAAAGATCCCCACCCCACAACGGATGTGGGGGCCAGACTGTAAAATCTCCAAAACTTTCCTCAGAGTTCATTCGTTTCCTGATGCCGGACGGTCACGCACTGCCGTATTTCTCTCTACCCTGACGACACCCGTTGCCGGATGGTCACACAGAAATGCCATATTTCACTACCCCCGAAGTCATAGGTTGGCGCGACACCTGGTAAACCCATCAACCGGAGGTCAATAGAGGGTCACAAGGTCAACACATCCGGATAGAAGTCACATGGGGACCGTGACACATGTGGCAGCCACGTGGGTGGCCTCCGGTGGGGGGAGGGGAACAGGTCAAAAGGTCAAAGCCATAAATCAAAGTTGACAGAAGCAGTCGTATATTGACTACTTGTACAGCACAAGAATGGAAGACTTATTAAGCAAAAAAATTGTGGGTGATCAGTCAGGTCTGTCAAAAGTTATATACCCTCATTAAAATTAAATGCCAAAACAAAACTTGTTTGTTTTTTACAACGGGCAATGACGCCGCGAAGACTTTATACTTCGGAATTTCATAATGTAGTATCTAATAATTAAAAATAAATATATCCTGAAATTATCTGGGATATTATATAGGCTACTCCGGCCACCTCACCAGAAGACATCTTTCAGGTGTTTCATTTAAAGGCATTTACAGGTTTGTGTATACTTCCGTGTTTGAAGTTTACAGAACTTATTCCACTGCGCTAATTGTCCACTATTTTAAAACTGACATTTCGGCTCGTCTAACATAATTTGCACCACAACGCAGCGTTCTTAGAATGCCGTGTCAAGTTAAAAAAGTTAAACACATGTTAACCCAACTTCTGAAAAGCTGGACCAATTTTACCTTAAAAATTGTTATGATACATTTCCTTTCATCAAATGTTATTAAAATATTTATTTACCCTTACAAAAATTGGCAATTGTAATACAACTACTACTACTACTACACAAATGGTTTTGTTACACTAAAACCACAATGTAGCCATGTAGGATTTGTAGTAAACTGTGGACTGTGTAGGACTGTGGTTATACAAATGATAATCAATGTGGTTTAAATTTTTTGTAAGGGTAATTCATAATGTTCAAATTCAAGTGTCAATGACAGCATTGAAATGCTTTTTGTAAGGCTTAGACAGTCCACCGTAGTACAATAATAATCATAAAAATAAATAAAAGAGAAATATACTACTACTACTAGTACTACTACTACTAATAATAATAATAATAAAGGGCAAGGAATATTTAAAAACATTTAAAAATAGAAATATAGAGTAATACATTTGTGCTCATAAGTTTACATATCCCTTGCAGAATATGCAAAAATGTTACAATTTTAACAAAGTAAGAGGGATCATTAAAATTGCATATTATTTTTTTAATTTAGTACTGACCTGAATAAGCTATTTCACATAACAGATGTTTATATATACTCCACAAGACAAAATAATAACTAATTTTATAAAAATGACCCCATTTAAAAGTTTACATACCCTTGAATCCTGGATGATTGTAATGCCACGCCAGCAGAGGGAGCCCTCACCCATGGACTGACTGTTACTGCTCCCTCTGCTGCTTCTTTGGTTACTTCCTGTTTGGTGGCCATATGAGGAGGCCTAAACCAAACAGGCCGTATTACTGTTTGTTTGGATATCTACCCTGCCTGTCTCGACTACGTTGCGTTTAATAAAGCTCGCATCTGGATCTATCATGCTTCACAATAGTCCTGTTACAGAATGCTTCGCCACCTAAAGGTCCAGCGGCTTTCAGAAACACAGATCACCATGGATCCAGCATTACGCCTCTTCCGCCTCCGCCAAGGTAACCAGCCCATCGAAAATTATGTCATGGATTTCTGTGAACTCTGTCACATGGTGGCCTTTAATGATGTGGCCCTTAAAGACATTTTTCGAGTGGGTCTTAATAATCCCATTCGTTCCTGGTTACCTGGAGGAAAAATTCACTGGGCATTAGAACAATACATAGACCATGCCTTGTTATTGAGTGGTTCTGCTTTTACTGTCGGCGCCTTTCTATGAACTCTCTGCCCATCATGTTACGGCCAAGGAGGCCTATCCTGAACTCTCAGCCCATCATGTCACGGCCAAGGAGGCCTATCATTAACTCACTGCCTGTCATGTCACAGCCAAGGAAGCCAAGGAGGCCAAGGAAAACTTCTAGGAACTCTCTGCTCTGCTATGGATGTCATTTGTTCCACTGTGGATATCTTTGCTCCTGTCTGCTCTGCCTACACTCTCTGTCCTGCCATGGGTCCCTGTTATGCCTGCTCTGCCTGCCTCGCCATGGCTTCCTGCTCTGCCTGCCCCGCCATGGCTTCCTGCTCTGCCTGCCCCGCTATATCTGCCTGCTCTCCCTGCTCCACCATGGCACCAGGCTCCTCCGAATCAAACATGGTGGACTTCTGCTCCAGTGTTACACTGTCTGCCATTGCTCCACGGCCCAGGTCCTCCAAGGTTTCACTGTCTACCACTGTCCCACGGCCCAGGTCCTCCAGTGCTTCACTGTCTGTCCCTGCTCCACGATCCAGGCCCACCTCCTTTGCATGGACCTGGCCCTCCGTCCCACCCCCTGTTTTGCCTCTGTCCCCCCCCCCCCCCCCCCCCCCCCCCCCCCCCCCCCTCCCCCTCCTGGACTGTTGTTGTTTTGAGCGCCAGGAGTCGCTCCTAGAGGGGGGGGGGTTCTGTAATGCCATGCCAGCAGAGGGAGCCCTCACCCATGGACTGACTGTTACCGTTCCCTCTGCTGCTTCTTTGGTTACTTCCTGTTTGGTGGCCATATAAGGAGGCCTAAACCAAACAGGCCCTCGCAAAGTATTGTTTTGCCTGTGCGGACTCTACCAAGTGTTTATCCAGTTTCATTGCCTTGTTTTTGCCATTTCCATGGTTTTATTTCATTGTCATAGTTTTGTCTTGTTTTTTGCCATAGTTTTGTCTTGCTTCATTGCCATAGTTTTTGCCTAGTTTCATAGCCTTGTTTATTTTGCTACTTTGGACTGCTCACTTGGACTTTGACCTTCTGACTGTTTATTTGGATTTTGCTTTTGTCTTGCCTATGTATAACTGTTTGTTTGGATATCTACCCTGCCTGTCTCGACTACGCTGTGTTTAATAAAGCTTGCATCTGGATCTAACACGCCTCCCTGGAGTCCTGTTACAATGATACACATTCATTTTTATGTTTTGTGATTGTTGTTCATGAGTCCCTTGTTGTCCCTAAGCAGTTCAGCCTGCTGTTCAGAAAAATCCTCCAGCTCCTGCATATTCTTTGGTTTTCCAGCAGCATCTGCATATTTGAACCCTTTCCGCTCCTTCTGCTGCTCCTGCTGCTGATATTAATCCTCCTAATGCTGCTCCTATGCATTCTCCTAAAGCTGCTCCAATAACACATTTACTGTGTAGTAGTACTTCCTGAGTCTCCTTATAGTCCTGCTCATTGTATTTCCTGTATCTGTTCTGCATTCTCAGTTTATTTATCTCTTTCAGAAGCTCAGTGACTTGAAATCGGTCTTCTTTTTTGTTGTTAAAAACATGAAATCCTCCTGAACACTGATCAAATTGTGACCGCCATGTTTTACATTTATTCAGGTATTTCTCTACTGGCCCGTGTAACTGATCTGCATGAGAAAAGAGCACTATTGTATGTTTTAGGGCCTTTGCCCCCAAATTCTTCAAAATCCATTTCATAACTTTGCTGTCATTCTTTGTGAATGTCTCACCCAATTCGATCAACAGTAGAAACATGTCAACACCATAAAGTGTAAACATCTTCTCAATTCCAGTTTGAGCATCTGTGATTTTTACCGATGTAGCAGAAAGTCCTACAGTGTTGATCACATTTAGTGTTTGACCATCCACTTCTGTGCTGTGCTGACTGACAGCCTCAGGAAAAAAATCTTCTTCAAATGGGTTTCTGGCTCTGCTCAGGATGGTGTTTCCTGACGCACTCTTCCCTGCTCCAGTTGAGCCCAACAGCATAATATTGACATCTGACACTGTTAATAAAATGAACAAAATACATTATCTTAACCCAGTTTATTGTTCATTCACTACTATTACCATGCTATTCATTGATTTATCAAAAGTGTAAACCCCAGACACCATCAAATCAGTAATGTTTGTAGAAATTATCTTATAGTATAATACTGGAATGCAGAAAATACTACACAGAACAAACTGTCATGTTAGAAAATGAAGTTAAATTTAATCATTCTTGTGGTGCAGGTGCTTCTGAGGGTGTATAAGAAATTGCTCTCTGTACGATTACATGTAATTGAAGTTTAACATCACAGCAGTACACAACAGTACCACAACAGTACACAAATGTCTTGCATCATTTAAAATAAAAATAAAATAAAATTGTCTTTTCATTTTTAGTTGACAGTATTATTTAATTGTATCTGATGACTTGTGATTTATTATTATTATTATTATTATTATTATTATTATTATTATTATTATTATTATGTTTTTATCTAAAAGCTGTGTTTACCAATCCTTAACTAGTTATGGTCGTACTGGCAATGACCACAGTTGTATTTGAGAAACGCACCCCTGGTAAGTAATGTGTGAAGCTGGTCATGCTGTTTGTGGAGTTGTTTAATCCTCCTCTGCTGAGATATTTCAGTTGATTTTATAAGGCTGTGGTTGTAAGTCAGTTGTAGATAATTTGCTTGTTAAGTCATGTGTCACCGCTTCCGTATCCAAATGCTCTATCAGATGCCGCAAGAAAACAACAAAAGGTGCTAATATACACTAACAATGTGATTTAATACTACAAAAAAAATTTACAATCCTCCCCTTTAGCTTCATACCGAAATCCCAGATATCCAGACAATGAAAATATACATATAAATAAATAAATATAAAAAGCAAGGAGACTACAGTGTACATCGTAAGTTTGAAAACGTTTCGCTTAAATGTTTAATATGAATAAACAGATTCTGTTTCGCAACAACGATTTATGAGCGTTATCACGGTGGTATTATCTTTAGTCTTTGGTAATATACCGAATTAATATCTACCGCATTTGCAGTTATGTGCGCACTCATGTTTATGTCCCTTCAGAATGAAGGATGTTAATTTCACGGCTAATTTCAAAGGGTTCATTTTGCCTTAACTACCACCTGACAGCACTTAAAAAATAAGCATTATAGTGTTTTCCCACAGCGGAATAAATGACATCCATAGCAGAGCAGAGAGTTCATGATTGGCCTCCTTGGCCATGACATGACGGGCAGAGAGTTCATGGGAGAACCCCGTCCCCTTAGGAGGTTCTGCAGCCGGAGCTGCCACCTCCGGGGGCATTGGCGCAGACTCATGGTTAAACAAGATCTCTGGAGCAGACTCATGAACCGACGTGGCAGTGAGTTAATGAATGGACGCCACCTCCTTGGGAGGATCTGCAGCATTAGCTGACACCTCTGGAGGCATTGGCACAAATTCGTGGACAGGAGAGGCCTCTGGCATAGACTCATGGACAGACGAGGCCTCAGGAGCAGACTGGTGGTCGGCCTCTGGAGCAGGCTGGTGGTCAGACGAGGACACTGGAGTACAGTGTGTAGCCCACACACTCAAAATGGTGACTGCCATTACAGGCAGCACAGGAGATAGTGGGATGCCCGCCAGGCTTGGGAGCATGGGCTCTGCGTGGCTTGGGAGATGAGACCAAACCTGGCAGGGCATTGGAAGGATGGCTGATACGTGACGAGGCTCTGGGGGGTCAGCTGAGACGTGACGAATTCTTGGGTTTGGCAGATACTGGGAGATAGCAGGGTTCCTCATCAGCAACCCCCACAGTAAATAGTGAACCAGCCAACCAGAGTGCGAAGTCAATATATCGCTCAAGTGACTACTGAGGGGTATTACGTGGCATTAGACGTGGCATGTCCTTAGCCAAACCAAAACGAAAAATGTCCTTTAAGAAAGTCTCGATAAAGTCTACCTTGTAACAAAGACCACAGAAGTCCTCCACATAATCCTCTATGGGCCGGTTACCTTGGTGAAGACGAACTAGACGATCTCCTGGATTCATGGTAGATCTGTGTTGATAAAGCTGCTGGATCTGTGGTGCGGCGAAGTGTTCTGTAACGGGAGTCAACAGACAGCGTGGATAGATCCAAGTGCAAGCAGTATTAGAACACAGCGTGGTAAACAGGCAGGGTCGATCTCCAAACAAACAGTGATAACCAGGGCAAGACAAAAGCTTAAATCCAAAAGCAGGCAAAAGGGTCAAAATACCAGTGGGCAGTCCAAAGTAACAAATTAAACAAAACAAAGAAACAAGGCAATGGCAATGGCATGGAACAACAAAACAAAGAAAACAATGAAAACAATGAAAACGCTTGGTAGAGCCCGCATCAGCCAAACAATACTTTGCAACCTCCTGTTTGGCATGGCCCTCTTTATATGGCTGCCAAATAGGAAATCACCAAAGAAGCAGCAGAGGGAGCGGTAACAGTCAGTACATGGTAAGGGCTCCCTCTGCTGGTGTGGTGTTACAGGTACATAACTTATTCCAAAAAAAAAAAAAAAAAAAAAAAATTAACACTTACACATTCACAAAATATATGTACAATTGTCTCTTCTATAGCACAGAAAGTAGCCACATTTTTATCCTTTTCATTGAAAACAAAGAAATTAAGTTTAGTGAACTTAATTGCAATGCTTTAAGTAACAGTAATAAAAACTCAAAGTCAACAGAGCAGAAACAAATAAGTAAGATGAACGTAAATTTACTAAGTTAACAGTGCATCATCTTTTGCAGTGTAATAATAATAATTATAGTCAAAGTTTTTTTTTTTTTTTTTTGTTGTTGTTTTTTTGGAGAGAGTATAAGAAATCAGGAAAGGCAGAATCACTGAAGGAAAGAGAAACACAAGCACTATTGCCCTGTCCACACAAACAGGTATTTTCAAAACCACTGCTTTTTCTATGCAGTTTGGTCATTCCTCCAAACACAGTATCAGCTCACTGAAACTGAAACTGAAACTTTTTAAAAAACCCCTGACAGGGTGAAGATTTTTAGAAACCCCAGTTGCAGTGTTGTCATGTAGCTGGTGACGTCATAGTGTTATCTTCATTGTTTGACATCAGATTGTGCACCACAATCTCCTTTGTTTACAAAGCGAGTCTTTGATTGGCCAACATGGCTTTACAGTTAGGGTTATAATGCCACCTGTTGGGTTGGCATGCTCTTGACAGCACTTTAGCGTGTTTTTACCTTTTTAATGTGGGTGGGAAAAACTCATAAAAATACTTGTGTACGTGTGGACAAGGCCTTAGTTACACACAAAACCCACAACTATCCCCTTACAACTACAACTTCCGGCCCCACAGCCTTAGATGAAATCAACTGAAATATAAGACAGTAAATCTCTCAAGATCACAGCAGATGATGATTAAACAACTCCACCAACAGCATTATTAAAAAAGTTGTAGTTGAAAAACTACTCAAGTTACTGCGTTATATTATTTTATATTTATTTATTTTTATTTTTTTTTACGCTAAAGGGATGTAATGGTATGACAATTTCTTATCACGATTATAGTGACCAAAATTATCACGGTTATCAGTATTATCACAGTATTGTTAAAATGTACTGGAAATGTTCAAAAAGCACTGACACATAAATCACTTAACCAAGTTTTATATTTAAAGTCAACAAATAACAAATAAAATGACTTTTTGTTTGCATAATCACTAAAACAACAACAGTAGCCTACCACTGATATCTGGATTTTAAATGACAACATGACTGACAACAGTTAAACTAATGGACCCTTTTCACAAGCCTGAGATGACGCATTTCAACGGTCATCATCGTCATAAATCCTTTAAAGTTTTTTTTTTTTTTAATATTTTGAGTTTTAAAAATATGTATGTACATTTATAACACTATACTTTGTGTTCTGTCACCTTTTCATCAAGTCACAAAAAAACTAGTTAACCCTATGCGAGGGTGTTTCTAAAGGCGCGTCTGTGGGAGGGACGGTGAATTTGACATTGTTCTCTCTTCTGACTGTCGATATCAGTCTCTCTCAATTTTTTTCCTTTGATTGAAAGTCATGAAAACAATATAGTGTAGTTTTTCTTTTGCTATTTAAGCAAATGGGAATGCAAAAAATATATTTGTGGTACTCTCCCATTCATTGCTCTCGGATTTTACCCAAATATGACCACTTCCACTATGAGAAACCCAGAAATGTGAGAAAGGTCCATACCATGTTCAATATCTAATGTAAATTTTCAAATAAAGCTGTGAAAAAGTTTCATAAAAAGATAAACCTCACATTTCAGCCTTTAAATAAGAAAAAAGTTATGATTCTTCCGGTGAGTGCCCAACCCCCAACTGTGAAACGTACTGACTGCAAATACATTAGTTACCAAATAATACACATTCTTTATATGAGGGTTGCTTCACTAAATAAAATGATATAATATATACCTGTTTACAATATGCACTTATTCATGCGTACACAGGACAAAGTTTGAGGGCGCACACATAATAGATTTTTATCATGATTTATCATCAAACCAGTAATCGTTACATTCCTAGCAGTGACAGTTGTCTTTGAAGGCAAAGAGGTCCACCTCTGCCTTGCCGACGACTGACCAAATCATTTGAACTGACTGGGGATGTCCTGCTGAGTCATCCTGTAAAGGAAATTTGAGTCCACCTTGGCGAGTAATACAGTCTACCACAGTCGTGTTGTCCAACCGGACCAGGACATGCTGCCCCTTTAAGGCTGGCAGGAAGGTTTTAAGGGCCAGACAAACAGCCATCATTTCAAGGAAGTTGACGTTGCTTTTGGATCGACCAGGAGCTAAAATCCGGATTGGACTTGTACAGAGTGCCCCAGCCTGAGCTGGAGGCATCTGTCATGACCACCTTACTCCTGGAGATCATTCCTAACTTCACGGTTGGTAAAAACAGGCAAGTAGTTGTCTAAGGGGCTACAGCTTTGACACAGCGATGGGTTACCTTGACACGATGTCGGCCCAGGCGTGGGACGGTAGTTTTTAGGCAATACTGGAGGGGCTACTTGTGAAGCAGGCCTAGGGGAATAACTGAGGAGGCGGCCGCCATGAGACCGAGCATCTTCTGAAACACACTGAGGGGATGTGAATTCCCTAGTTTAAACAACGCTGCCACTCACTGTATATTCAGGAAGTGTTTCGGTGAAGTTCAAATGCGAGCTTGGATTAAGTCTATAACTGTGCCCAGAAAGGAGGCCTGCCGTCTGGGAGTCAGAAAACTCTTGGTTGGATTGATTCTCAAACCAAGATGCTCCAGATGGTTGAGCAACAATGACCTGTGAGCGATAATTTCCCATTCTGATCTGGCTAGCACTAACCAGTTGTTAGTGCTAGCCAGTGCTAGCCAAAAATGTTTTTATTTTTTTTTCCCATACTGTGGAAGTCATTGGCTACCAACAAATTGGTTATCCACATCTTCAACAGACTTGCTTTGTTTAACAGAAGAAAGAAACTCATACAGATTTGGGACAGGTGAGTAAACAATGACAGCATTTTAATTTATGGGTGAACTATGCCTTTATGGAAAGCAAAATTACACCCTAAAAGATTGTCATTTAGTGTGGTGTAGTGTCATCTAGTGTTCACACTTAAAAATACATGAGAGAGTATTTCAGGTGTTTTCACTTACTTGCTTATTAAGCCATGTTCGGACGACAATTTCTCAGGGTGTCAGTTGGTTAATTTATTGCCGTCCAAATACATAATGTTTATCTCTCACCACCCGCGTAAAACCCGGCCGAATTACAGATCGCTGTCCAGTAAATGTTGTAATTCACTGTAATTTGCATGCATATTTAATGCTGGAAAGTATCTAAAAGAACAATAGTCCTAACTGTTCCACCACTAAGTGCTTGTTTTATACTGCTTGTTTATGGTCAATTTTTGCAATAAATACCTGCGGCTGTACTTATTTTACTGTACCTGTGACTTTTTTGCCCGTTGCGTTTTATATTGTTCAGAGGTGGGTAGGTTTAGAGTATGGATGGGGTTAGGTGCTCCAGTGAAAGTATACATTTATATAAAATAATTTATTTTTGTACAAATGCATGCAAACCATTAAACTGAGAAACAACTGAAAACAATGGAGGACCATGTGCGTCGAAAAATGACGCTAAAGGAGTACCCTGAGCGTCAAAAAGTGAAGCCAAGGGGTCTTGACCAATCGTCAATATGTGACGAGTTGGAAGTGAGAACGTGTTGCATGGTACTGCCAAAGTAGAGGAACAAGATTCAGCCGCCGCTTTTCCTGTCCACCTGAATAAAGAAATATTACAAATACAGTGCCCTCCACTAATATTGGCACCCTTGGTAAATATGAGCAAAGACATCTATGACAAAAAAATCTGCTTTGTTTATCTTTTTGATCTTACATTCAAAAAATTCACAAAATGATAAAATTTCATTGAAGTAAAACAATTAAAAGTGGGGAAAAACTTACGTTATGAAATAAATGTTTTTCTTCAATGCATGGTGGACACAATTATTGGCACCCTTAGAAATTATAATGAGTAAAATATCTCTGAAGTATATTCCCATTCATATTTGCAATTATTTAGCACACTAGAATGACTAGGAGTATGATATTGTCCAGCCATGACTTCCTGTTTCACAGGATGTTAAATATGAGGAGCACAAAGGCCAAATTCCCTTAATCATCGATCACAAGGAATAAAACCAAATAATATAGTTCTGATGTGCAGAACAAGATTGTTGAGCTTCACAAAATAGAAAGTGACCGTAAGAAAAGAGCTAAAGAATTGGAAATCCCCATTTCCATCATTAGAACAATAATTAAGAATTCCAATCAACTAAAGATGTTACAAATCTGCCTGGAAAAGGACGTGTGTCTATATCATCCTAATGGATGTTGAGGAGGAGAGTTTAAGTGTCCAAAGACTCTCCAAAGATCACAACAGGAGAATTGCAGAGATTAGTTGAGTCTTGGGGTCAAAAGACTAAAAAAAAAATTAAAACAGCCCCTACATCAACACATGTTGTTCAGGAGGTTTTTAAGAAAAATCTTCCTTAATCATCCAGAAACAAACTTCAGCATATTCAGTTGTCAGACACGACTTGAATTTCAAATGGGACTGGCTTCTGTGGTCAGATGTAACCAAAAAAAAAGAGCTTTCTGGCAACAAACCCACCAGATGGGTTTGGTACAAAAAGTGCCCCATGTCCACGGTTAAATATACTGCTGGATCTTCAATGTTGTGGGCTTATTTTCCTGCCAGAGGTCCTGGACGTCTTGTTCAGATACATGGCATCACGGATTCTAGCAAATACTGACAGATAAAAAATCTAAATCTGACCTCATCTGTTAGAAGTTCTATATTGAGCTGTGGTTGGATCTTCCATCAGGACAATGATCTAAATCAAACATCAAAATCAACACAAAAATGTGTCACTGAGCATAAAATGAAGCTTCTGCCATGGCCGTCCCAGTTGCCTGACCTAAACCCTGCAGAAAATGCGTGAGGTGAACTGAAAAGAAGAAGCACCAGCATGGAGCTGTGAATCTGAAACATCGGGAGTGTTTCTGTATGAAGGAATGGTCTCTGATCTCTTGTCAGGTGTTCTCCAAACTCTTCAGGCATTAAAGAAGAAAACTCAGAGATGTTATCTTGAATAAAGGATGTTGCAATAACTGGGTGCCAATAATTGTGGTCAGCATGAACTAGAGAAAAATATTTATTTCATAATGAGGTTTTCCCCCTGCTTTCCATTGTTTTACTTCAATGATAGGTTAGAATTTTGTTATTTTTTTGAATGAAAGATTAAAAGGATAAACAATGCAGATTTATTTTCACAGCCACCTTTGCTCATATTTACCAAGGGTGCCAATATTAGTGGAGGGCTCTGTATGTGTAATTAAAGCTTTATATATGATTGTCATCTTTTAACATAGTCTTACAAAGTGCTTTCTGGAAAACAATTAAATACTTACATGCACAAAAATGTGTAAAGTGTTAAAACAAGAATGTAAATTCACCTGATACTCAATGCACTGATATTAGTAATACAGGGATCTGGCTGATAATGGCACTTAAAAAAAAAAAAAAAAAAAAAAAAAAAAAAAAAAAAAAACTCTAAACCTGACTTCTTGATAGTCAAAAGCAAAATAAAATATCCTAAAGGATGTCTGACTTTCATTGTATGGACATAAACTGCTCAGACATTCTTCAAAATAAATTGAGCCAGCCATACATATTTAGAACAACATAAATGTAAATGATAACAGTTTTGCATCTTTAATTACTTTTCTGGTCACTGTGTGATGATTAACTTTGAATTATGTTTAAATGCTAAAAACATGAATATTGACTATACCAACCTACCAAGCCTTATGTGATACTCTAAATCTAGTTACTTTTATAACACCACATTGGTAGTGGTGTCAAAATCATACCAGTTGACTTAAAGAGAAACCACCCTCCAGATGCTGATTTTGGGGTATACGCGCCTGTAAATAAGTTGGAAACCTAAATTCTAAATTACAAATAATCATTACAAATCAACTTACTCTCTAATAGTTGTTGAGCGGGTGAGTTAATTAAGTAAATATTTAGTAATATGTATCACCCCTGAATGAGTCAAATCATAATTTATTGAGAGATTTCCTGCCTGCACGAGTTGAAGTTCCTCAGCTGGTGAAGGGGTCATTTCAGAATTTTTATTTAACAGGAAAACTGAAAACATGAATGGTTTCCAAGATTTACAGAACTTTGTGGGTTTATTACAGCTGGGTAGACGTCTTTTGGGCCCACGTTTTTAAAAAAAAAAAAAAAAAACTCCTGGGAAAGACCTTCAAGAAATGAATAATATAAAAATTAGTTAAGGAAAACTTATAGAACAATTCTGTGTTCATCAGAAACTCAGTAGACCTCATAATTTTCTCTGACTATTTACTGTGACTGAGTGCTTATGCAAATCTAGTTGCTTTGGATAAAAGCATCTTTATATGGAATGAATGTGACAAATTTGAATTGCAAACAGGAACTATCATTGTTTGCAAACTGAAACCTGGCCATGTCTTGTTCCACAATTGGATACTGTTCCGGGCGCTGCCCCTGACTTGTGTTGGTTTTGCCCAGCAAATGGTTAAGCACCTCTATGATGTTATGTATAGTTGATGCAGCATTAGCCCCAAGGTTTGAGGCCTGCTGCAGAATAAAGATCAGTCTGAGGTCTTTGCTAAAAATAGACACAACATCCTTGAATATATTGCATATCATCACCTTGCAATTATAAGGTTCTCTCTCACATTTTTGTCAAAATACATTTGTTTTTTGTGACAACTTATTTACATGATGTGATTTTTAGGTTCTATCTACCAATAAGTATGGTATGCAAATACTTTGGAGCTCAAAATCTTAAAACTGGTCAGAAAATTATAATTCCAAGGTGGCAAAATGTTAGGGTATAAAGAGAAATCAAGGTAACGTACTGAATCTCACTACATAACATAAGTGCACTGCAGTCTGCGGACATGTAAATAACAAACCTATACGTGACAAACACTTATCGATATAAATAAAGACACAACTGTTGCATTCTGCACAGGAATAAAACTTATATCTCCGTATTTCTATTTATTATCTTAGTTATAATAAACTTCCCAACAAACATGAGACGTCTGCCCGACGTGCACATCATGCCCATGTTGGGTCGGTCGGTCCAGGACCAAATGTGTACGTGCAATATGTGTACATGCAAATTCAGTACGGTATCTGGACGTCTGACTATGACCCTTGGACGTAGATATGCAGCTCAAAATTTGAATGCCCGGCCAGGGTTTTTTTTCTAGATGTCTGTAGAAGGTGCAGAACAGGTTCAGGAAATCGACATAAGAACTTTTTATACAAATAAACATGACAACGCAATCCTTTTTTCCATCTATGTGTGATTTAATTAGAACTATTAATTAAATATGATGAATTAAATCAAATAGATTTAAAATAAAATGTATTAATTAAATTCAGTTAGAATTAAAGAGACAAATAGATCTAATGATAATATATAATTAGAATATTTAATAATAATATATAATATTTATATAGAATATGTACTATATTGTTAATATTTCTTATATATTATAATCATATAATATTTATTAAATAGATAAATAGATTTGAATTTAATTGAATAAATAGATCTCTATTTAAACGTGTGCTCGCGCGAGAGGCATTAACGTTGTGACGTAAACGTGATATATATTAATCAAACTTAATTTTTTGTTTATTTAATATAAAAGTGGAACATGGAATAAATGCTTTCTTAAATAAATAAATAAATAAATAAATAAATAAATAAATAAAGTGCTTCATGTATCCATGTTAAATGGACATATTAGCTTAAATAGTTAATAAAATGGTTAAACTGTCACAGTTGTGTTCTGTTAGCTCCTATTTGATGCTCCTATTTCTCTGTGAGGACACATTTTGCAATTTAATTACTGTAAATATTTGCATGCCTCATACAGTATGGCAAAGTCTATTTTGAAGTGTAAGGGTTTTAAAGGTGTAGTAAATTTATCTATAAATATCACTTAATGAACATTTAATGTCTTAACTTCAAAATAAGTCTGTATTGTCCAGTGGCTTGTATTTGGTGGCACATGAATGACTGGACTGCATTTTGCTTACATTCAGGTCTAGTTCAGGTTTTCTGTACTATTTAATGCTCTGTTATGAGGTTTACATAAACAATAAATAACACAATATAATAACTAAATTTTGAAACCTGGTTACATAACTGCACAAGTTTTAAGAAGTCATTGTTGGGATTGTAATGACAGGTCATGGAGATCTGAGAAAAACCTAATGATCAATATTTAGCAGCTGGAATCCTTGGGTTAAAACTGATAAAACCTGATAGGGAATTACATATGATTAAATGAAGCTGATACTATTAGATATTGTAGTATAATATTCCTGCTAGAAAGCAAAAGTCAGTTTTATGTGAGATTTCCATGCATTCATTGTTTTTAAAATTTGAATTTAAGGAGGAAACTGTGGCTCATATTTCCTTGTCTGAATGATGGACTGATAAACTTCTCTAGAAACATTTCAACACACACAGATATTTTAATAGTTAAGCGGTCAGTTGTGTCGAGTGAAGATCACTGTGTATCAGATCACATCAGGTAAGATTTTTATGCTTAACAGACTGCAGCATGTGTTGATGTTTGATCATGGACTGATTTGTGTGTAGTTATAGTTGAGCAATTTGGGCTCTTACTTTAAGTCCTTTGACACATTTAAATCTTTATGAATTACTCCAGAGAATTTGCAAATATACACCAATTTTCATGTGTGATGTTTTTGGGAATCTGTTTGTGATTATAAGACTATTATTCTATAAGACTACTGCTCAGTGTTGGGGAAAGTTACTTTTCAAAGTAGTACATTACACCATAAAAAAGTAACAACTGTTACTTAATTTCTTTTTATGGAAAATAATGTTACTGTTGCATTACTTTTATCACCTTGGCTGAGCTTGTTTATTTATTTAAAATAAAAAAAAAAAAAAAAAAAAAATCATACTTTTGGCAGCTATAAAGGCTTTTTCACATTTAAGCCTCAGAATGAAGTGAATAAAATGGGAAAACTTGCATAACTTATTTAAAATAAGAAATGTAAATTACATTTTTTTTTTTTTTGTAATGTGTTACTTTACAATTAACTTAAAAAGTAAAAGTACTTAGGAAAAAGTATTCTGATTACGTAAACTGCTTTACTTGTAATGTGTTACCGCTGACACTGGTAATATCTACTAGAGAATCCTTTCATTCTTCATCCTCTCTCATCCTCTCATCCATTTATAACTAATTTTTAACATTTAAATGTATAAATGCAGTGTAAAAGTGTGACAAATGACATAAACTGAAGGCAACAGCAAAGCAAATTAACCCCACCCTCCTGAAATGTCTTTTAGATGAAGATAAATAACACTGGACTGTCAGAACAATGGCTTCCTTTCAGACAGGTGAGTATGATTAGCATTTAACAGTTGCTTTACAGTGAATCAAAAAAGATTTATAACAAAAACTGTGGTCACATGATGAATGTAGAATTTTGAATTTTATTTCTTTATATTTAATGACAGGTTTTATAAGAGTGCTGATCTCTGTTATGATGTGTAAGTATAAACTGTGAGTTTTGCTTGTTGCTTTTTTTTTCCTTTCTTTCTTTTTTTTTTTTTTAACATGAATGCACTACTTCATGTGTCTTGATCAGTTTCACAAACATTTGTACTGTATGTTGATCCTATTTAATTGTGCTATTTGAGTTGCATGACTCCTGTTATATTTGTTCTGATTTGTTCAGCATAGAAAACTGTTCTTCACTGTTCTTGAATCTTCAGTCGACTGAACCCTTTCAAATTCATTCTGATTTCCTTCTTTTCTTTGTCAGTGGATTTTTTTTTTTTTTTTTTTTTTTTTTTTTCAGCTGTTTGATCATTGAATTTGTTTGACTGGACCCAATCCCCAAAACTCATGCAGTCACTAAAACATTTTTGTAAGTTTGGGTCAGTTTTGGCTAAATTCTCAGTTTTTTTTTTTTTTTTTTTTCTTAAACAAAATGAATAACTCAAATTAGTCAGTAATGTAATCTCTTAAACCCATCTTTGATAATAAAAAGTATTCATTGTTTCTTTTTCATTAATGTTTTTTCTTCATATTCATGTCTTAAAATGGTTAATTGTAACTCTGTCCTCTTACCTCATGAACTTTCCACCGCAGACAGTCTTAATTATTTAATACTGCTTTCATTCAAATGCCTGGACTGTAACAATAATGTGTTGATGAGATTCAATAGTTCACCCTATTTTTTATTTATTTTTATTTTTTTTTTTCATTTACTCACCCTCATGTATGGAAGCCTGTTTCCACCACTGAATTAAAAAAAAAAAAAACAGTGGTAATTAAAAAGGTAATTGTGACTTTTTATCTCACAATTATGTCTTTTTTTCTCACAATTTCGAGTTTACATCTTTCAAATCTGACTTTTTTTCTCAGAATTGTGTCATATAAACTTGCAATTCTGACTTTTATTCTCACAAATGCAAGTTCGTATCTCACAATTCTCCCTTCTCAGAATTGTGGGATATAAACTCACAATTGCAAGAAATAAATTCAGAATTGCGAGATGTTTGTATCTTACAAATCTGAGAAAAAAAAAAAAACTAACTCACAATTGCGAGTTATAAAGTCCATTTAACAACAGTGTGTAGAAAAGATTCAAAATTTTGTCCTAAGAAATGACATTTAGAATGTGTGTCTAGATCAAGTGAATTTTGCTTAAAACAGGTCAAATCATCTGCCAGTGAGATAAGAAAAATAATCTTGTTTTAAGAATATTTTACTTACATCTTTTTGCTCATCTAGTAAATGCATCTTGATTTAAGAAGTTTTAGATATTTTGAAAAAGAAATATCTTTTTTTTTTTTTTTTTTTCTTTTATAGCTTTTCACACCAAATATGCAAATGTCTAACTTGAATTATAAAATTACGAATTAAGTATTTGTTGCAATTCAAGGGCACAGGAAACACACAGCAGCACTTTCTTTTTGTAGTATCGTCATTCTACCACTAGATTCTCTGCGTAAGCATGCTCAGAGTTTTGCTTATATTTACACACATTCCTACGTATAGGTACAAGTTAATAGATCCCACACTTTGTGTGAAACTGTTCTTACACAACTCATTACTCACACATCTGTGCGTATGCACTGTTGATAAATGAGGGCCCAGTTCTGAGGAGAAAAAAAAAGACTGATATGTTCACAGAATTGCAAGTTTATATCTCACAATTCTGACTTTATAACTCGCAATTGTGAGTTTAAATCATATATGCAGATTTCCTGAAGAAAATGTGAGCGGTGCTTGCTGTGGCAAAACTCGGCACTCTGTTGCTAGGTTGACATGAGTGATTTCCAGGGCACTGCTATGCAGTTGCTAGGGTGTTGCTAGAGTTTTCCGGTCGGTTGCTAGGGTGTTGCTATGCGGTTGCTAGGGTAATTGTGGTGGTTCTTAGGGTGGTTGCTAGGGTGCTGCTATGTGGTTGCTAGGGCAGTTGCTATGGTGGTTGCTAGGATCATTACTAGGGTACCCAGGATAGTTGCTAGGGTCTTGCTATGCGGTTGCTAGGGTACTTGGGGTGGTTACTAGGGCAGTTGCTAGGGTACCCAGGATGGTTGCTAGAGTACTAGGGTGTTGCTATGTGGTTGCTAGGGTACTTGGGGTGGTTGCTAGATTTACTATTTTTTTTTTTTTTTTTTTTTTATTAGTGGTGGAAACGGGCTTCAATACTCATGATGTTCCAAACTTGTAAAAGTGTCTTTCTTTCATGGAAGAATATCTTGATGACTATTTTCTATGAAAATACTGTTTTTTTTTTTTTTTAAATGCAGTTGAAATGTCATTTGTATTGCCAGTTTTAAAAATGTCAGTATTTTTATTTTTTTAAAACTTCCCGTTTAAGTAAAAGTATGCCACTGCTGTTCAATGTTTGTATTTGGTTAGTTGTCTGCTACTACACATGTTTTTTTTTTTTGTTTTTTGTTTTTTTTTTTTTTCTTTTCAGATGTCTTGGCCTGTATAACTATCAGCTTCTTTTCATTTGGACCTGAATTAGTATTTTAATCTGGGGAATTTATTTTCTGAATGAGACTGTATGAGAACGGATGCTAGTAATGTTCATTTGTACTCTATAACACAAGTTATTTGTCTAATGCTAAAGAATATATATTTTAATTACAGCGTATACCTCTGCTGACCCCTGCTACAACTACACTGTGCTGGATGATCCATGGAGAGACACTAATTATGGTTCAGGCAGTAATTGTGATCAGTCAGTCACCTGGAGTGGCTGGTATCGTCTCTTCATTAACAATGTGAACGCTCAGATCCCAGACACGTGTGTTTCATATGGTCACTGTGGCACTGGTCACTCACTGTGGATTCGTGGTGGACACCCAACAGTACAGGATGGAGTCGTCACTCGAGATGTCTGTGGTTACTATAACAGTTACTGCTGTGGTTACGGGTCTCACCCCATTAAAGTCAAAGCCTGTCCAGACAATTATTATGTCTATGAGCTGGTTAGACCAACTCTCTGTAATTCAGCATACTGTGCAGGTGATTATATTCACATGAGCTCTTTCTACACATTCATGATATTTGTGTCTCTTTTCATTAATCACTATTCATCCAAACTTTCAGTTGTTAGCAGCATTAACACCAGCTCTACAGCCGTCACACCAGCGACCATCTTCACTGGTAATGTAACACACTTTGTCTCTATTGGCTTATTTTCTGGTCTGATTTATGTGCAGATCTGTACTATAGAACAGATGTGTGAGGAAATGTGCTTGTCTAGTCAAGTCACGCTTTATACAATAGAGATGCAGCTTAGACAATAGTGACATTAATTCAGCTCTGTTCAGATTCTATTATTTATTTATTTATTTATTTTTTTTGTATATATGTGTATAAGAAAGCTACATCTCCTTGATGCTTAATACTGTGTTGTTACATGAATGATCCACAGCTGTGTTTCTTTGTTTAGTGATAGTCATGAGTCCCTTGTTTGTCCTGAACAGTTAAACTGCCTGCTGTTCTTCAGAAAAATCCTTCAAGTCCCACAAATTCCAGCGTTTTGTGTATTTGAACCCTTTCCAACTGACTATATGACTTTTAGATCCATCTTTTCACACTGAGGACAACTGAGGGACTCATATGCAACTATTACAGAAGGTTCAAACACTCACTGATGCTCCAGAAATAAAAACGATGCATTATGAACTTGAAGATCAGGGTAAATTTAACTTATTTTGTCTTCTGGGAAACATGTAAGTGTCTTCTGTAGCCTCTGAAGGGCAGTACTAAATGAAAAAATATTATATTTAAGCAAAATAAGAAAGATGTGCACATCTCAATCAATCAATCAATCAATCAATAATAATTTTATTTCGGTCCTCAAAAACAATATTCCAAGTTAAATAAATATATAAACAAGGATACCGAAAAAGGTGTAGGCTGAAGCCATGCTTATTATGCCAACCATTTATACATTATTAATTGATGAACAACACTTTTTACTAAATTAGATAACACAAGAAAAACTAAATTACATAAAACATTTCCCAAAATATACAAGCATAATTTGAAACATACATAATAACAGAAATACAAATTCCAACTATTACTTCAAAATTTAAACTGATACACTGACATTTTTTTTTTTAATTCTCATTCATATAATTATTTATCACCTTGCATTTATACATTTTCTTAAATTTGCTAAGTGATTTACAGAGTTTTAATTCCTTATTACATTTATTCCATAGATTAACCCCTTTGACAGACATACACCTATTTTTAACATTAGTTCTTGCCCTTGATTTTTTAAACATATACATTCCTCTTAAATTATACTGACTTTCTTTTATTTTAAACAGCCTCTGAATTTGATTTGGAAGTAAATTATTATAAATTTTGTATTATCTGTACTGTATATAAATAAACTAAATCTACAAATTTGCATGTAAATGAATAAACATTTTATTTGTTGGTTCATAATAATCAGCCCTTCTACTATATACAGTATATATAAAGTTTTTTCTTTCAAAATATGTTTTATTCTATTTAATATTGCAATAGATTTGGACATTTTTGTTTTTACATAATTTGTATGTGATTTCCAACATAGTTTATGATCAATTATAACACCCAAAAATGTATTACCATACACTCTTTCTATTTCTTTGTTGTTGATCCTCAGTTCAACTTTAATGTTACATTGTCGATTACTAAATATTATGAACTTTGTTTTACTTAAATTCAGTGAAAGTCTGTTATCATCAAACCATTTTTTAAAAACCATCAGCTCATTTTCCACAGTATTCAGAAGCTGTTCCAATTTTTTCCCTGAACAATATAGATTTGTATCATCAGCAAACAAAACCATATTTACAATTTTAGACACAATACAAACATCATTTACATACAGGACAAATAATTTAGGGCCTAACACTGAACCTTGCAGAACACCACAAGTAACTTTCATTAAATCTGATTTAACATTATTTATTTGTACAAACTGATATCTGTCATCAAGGTAACTTTTTTATCCAAGCAAAAGCTTTTCCTCTTATGCCATATCTCTCCAGTTTCATCATTAATAAACCATAATCAATAGTGTCTAAAGCTTTTTTTTTAAATCTAGGAACACCCCCACAGTATATTCGTTATTATCCATTGAAGTAGCAATCTCTTCTACCATTTCCATTACTGCCATTGAGGTCGACCTATTTGTTCTAAAGCCATACTGTTGTTCACTCAATAATCTGTGTTTATCTATGAAACTGTCAAGCCTATGGACAAATAGTTTCTCTAAAATTTTTGAAAACTAGGAAAGGAGAGAAATTGGTCTATAGTTAGAAAAAAGGTGCCGATCTCCACATTTAAAAATAGGAATAACTTTAGCTGTTTTCATATTACTTGGAAAGATACCTGTTGAAAAGGACTGATTACAAATGTGTGTAAATGGTTTTACAATATATTCTATAATATTTTTTATTAACAACATGTCAATATCATTACAATCAGTGGAATTTTTATTCTTGAATTTTTTAACAATATCAAGTATTTCCTTTTCATCAACTCCCCTAATAAACATTGAATAATTATTACTAGAATTATTTACTTCATCTATCCTATCCCCAGTTCTTTGCTCCACAATCTCTTTTGCTAACTTGTAACCAATATTTACAAAATACTCATTGAATTCATTAACAATATCCTCCATTTTATTTATACTCACATTATCATCATTAACAAAATAATTTGGATAATCTAGTTTTCCAGTATTCTTTTTAATTATGCTATTAAGTACTTTCCAAGTTGCTTGTATATTATTCTTATGTGTATCTAATAACTTATTATAATAGTCCTTTTTACTAACTCTTATGATGCTTATTAATTTATTTTTATATATCTTATACTTACAGTGGGGATCGAAAGTTTGGGCACCCCAGGTAAAAATTTGTATTAATGTGCATAAAGAAAACAAGGAAAGATTGAAACATCTCCAAAAGGCATCAACTTACAGATTAGACATTCTTATAATATGTCAAAAAAAGTTAGATTTTATTTCCATCATTTACACTTTCAAAATAACAGAAAACAAAAAAAGTCGTCTGCAAAAGTTTGGGCACCCTGCAGAGTTTATAGCATGCACTGCCCCCTTTGGAAAGCTGAGACCTGACAGTGTCATGGATTGTTCTCAAAAATCGTCTGGAAAGACCAGGTGATGTCAATCTCAAAGGTTTTAAATGCCCAGACTCATCTGACCTTGCCCCAACAATCAGCACCATGGGTTCTTCTAAGCAGTTGTCTAGAAAACTGAAACTGAAAATAGTTGACGCTCACAAAGCAGGAGAAGGCTATAAGAAGATAGCAAAGTGTTTTCAGATGCCAATATCCTCTGTTCGGAATGTAATTAAGAAATGGCAGTCATCAGGAACAGTGGAAGTTAAAGCAAGATCTGGAAGACCAAGAAAAATATCAGACAGAACAGCTCGCAGGATTGTGAGAAAAGCAAGTCAAAACCCACGTTTGACTGCATGATCCCTCCAGAAAGATATGGCAGACACTGGAGTTGTGGTACACTATTCCACTATAAAGAGATACTTGTACAAATATGGTCTTCATGGAAGAGTCATCAGAAGAAAACCTCTTCTACGTCCTCACCACAAAAATCAGCATTTGAACTCTGCAAATGAACATATAGACAAGCCTGATGCATTTTGGAAACAAGTTCTGTGGACCGATGAGGTTAAAATAGAACTTTTTGGCCGGAATGAGCAAAGGTACGTTTGGAGAAGAAAGGGCACAGAATTTAATGAAAAGAACCTCTGTCCAACTGTTAAGCATGGGGGTGGATCAATCATGCTTTGGGGTTGTATTGCAGCCAGTGGCACAGGGAACATTTCACGAGTAGAAGGAAAAATAGATTCAATAAAATTTCAGCAAATTTTGGATGGTAACTTGATGCCATCTGTGAAAAAGCTGAAGTTAAAGAGAGGATGGCTTCTACAAATGGATAATGATCCTAAACACACCTCAAAATCCACGGTGGATTACATCAAGAGGCGTAAACTGAAGGTTTTGCCATGGCCTTCACAATCTCCTGACCTCAACATAATTGAAAATCTATGGATAGACCTTAAAAGAGCAGTGCGCGACAGACAGCCCAGAAATCTCAAAGAACTGGAAGACTTTTGTAAGGAAGAATGGGCAAAGATACCTCAAACAAGAATTGAAAGACTCTTGGCTGACTACAAAAAGTGTTTACAAGCTGTGATACTTGCCAAAGGGGGCAGTACAAGATATTAACTCTGCAGGGTGCCCAAACTTTTGCAGACACCATTTTTTTGTTTTCTGTTATTTTGAAAGTGTAAATGATGGAAATAAAATCTAACTTTTTTTGACATATTATAAGAATGTCTAATCTGTAATTTGATGCCTTTTGGAGATTTTTCCATCTTTCCTTGCCTTCTTTATGCACATTAATACAAATTTTTACCTGGGGTGCCCAAACTTTCAATCCCCACTGTATTTTCAGCTTGTTTAGTTCTGGTTGCTATACATTTTCTGTATAATGCATTTTTCTTTTTACATGCTTCCACTATTCCCTTAGTAATCCATGGTTTATCCTCATTTTTTTTTTTTGCTTCTTTACTATTCTCTTAGACAAACAATGTTTTTCATATTGTTCAATTAATATAGTCAGAAAAGCATCATAAGCTCTGTTAGGGTCTTTATTATCATAAACCTCGCTCCATTTTTGATTCTTTAAGTCCTCACAAAGAGCAGCAATGACTTCTGGTGTTCTATGTCTAATTATTTTATAGCTTTTTATCCTATTTTCTTTTGTTTTTTTTAAGAATTCTTTGAAAGATTGCAAAAACTGGAAGATGACCAGTCATATCATTCATAAATAAACCTCCTACTATTTTTTCTTCAATTTCATTTGTGTATATATTGTCTATTAATGTAGCAGTATCTTTTGTTATTCTGCTAGGTTTTGTAATTACCGGAAATAGACCTTTACTATACAATGTATCAACAAAATCTGTAATCTTCATATTTCCCTTTGGATTCAGCAAATCAATATTCAGATCTCCACATATAATTTGCACCTTATTTTCATTCCATTTGTCGATCTTTCAATATCAATTTCAATAGTTACACATTCCAAAATATTTTCTATAGTCATTGACATACTTTTAATTAAATTGCATCTTAAAGCTGTGTCTACATACAAAGCAACTCCTCCTCCTTTTTTATTCACTCTATTCACTGTAAACAAATTATATCCTTCCAATTCTACTTCATGTACTTTCTCATTATCAAGCCAAGTCTCTGACACAGCAATCACATTAAATTTATTGAACTGACACAAATAATCCTTAATATGCATACATTTTTTATAAAGACTTCTACTATTTAAATGTATTATTGATAATGCCTCCTCCATATTCACGTTTCTATTAAATTGATGTTCTGTGTAATAATAACAGCAATTATTGTTTACATTATTAAAAAAGTGATTTTCCGGGTCAATATCATTTTCCTTTTCGTACATTTTATGATCTGTATGACTGAAAGATTTAAAGTTCAAGTGATCGTACTTACAGTAACTTTGTAAATGGTCAGACACCCAGTCCATTTGAAAACTGTCAAACTCCCCATCATCAACATCTCTAAATGGGAACATAAATTCCTTATCAAGGTCCATCATTTGTCCATACAATCCATACAAATCCATATGAAGATTACTCCACAGACTTCACTTAATCATACTGATCCAATTCATAGCGATCGCTTTTTATGGGATCTCTGACTTCTTTTAATGTTCCATTTAGCCGTCACACAGTCTTCACTTATCCATATTGATCCAGTTCTTTGAGATCTCTTATAGTGAGTACTTTAGCTTCTTCGGGTGATCCATTTAGCCATATCATCACTTTGCAATTTCTCGTCCATGTGACTTGTATCTTGTTCTGTTTCCTCAAAATGCGTGCACGTCTGGCAATGTCAGCGTTCTTTTTTGTAAGGTGTTCATTCAGGTACACCCCGTACCTTTCAACTTCTTAGCCAGCCTCAGTAACTCGGCTTTATGTTTCCGATTCACAAACCGGACAACTATTGCAGGCTTCGTTCCACCGTTTCTCCGTGGAAGGGTATGACAGGCCACAACACTATCGCTCTGAATATTCATGTTCTTGCTTTCAAAAAACTTCATTACTTGCTTTTCCAGCGTGTGTAGTTCCTCTGGCAGAGCATCTTCGCCGTCTTTATCTCTGGCCACTGTACTGGCATACGTCCGGTGTTTTGTTTCCAGTTCACTTATTATTAAATCCTCCATTCTTGTATATTGCTCCAGCTCATCAATCCTTCTCTCCAGTCCTTCGATTTTCTTATCTTTCTCTTTTACCAGGTTCTTCAGTTGTTTAACTTCTTCCATCAGATCGAGTAGCATAGTTTGTTGCTTGGCAACTTTGCTCAACTCGTCCGACATGAAGTTTAGAGATTTCCGAATCTCCTCCAACTCGTCCTCAATCGCACTGCTAATTTTTTTGGGTGGCATTTTGGTTTGTTCGTTTTTGTCTCGTTTTTTTTAAACGATATCAGTTTAGCTTGGTTTAATTGTTAACACTTTGTTTTTTTTCTGAAGAAGCTGCATGCCACATGATGCCGCCATCTTGCAACACAACTCTGTCATCTCGATTCTGTTCAAAAGTTTTCACTCCCAGCTCTTCATGCATTGTTTTTCCTTCAGGAGCATCAGTGAGTGTTTGAACCCTCTGTAATAGTTGCATATGAGTCTCTCAGTTGTGCTCAGTGTGAAAAGATGGATCTCAAAATCATACAGTCATTGTTGGAAAGGGTTCAAATACACAAAAACGCTGGAAAACCAACAAATTTGTGGGACTTGAAGGATTTTTCTGAAGAACAGCAGGCAGTTTAACTGTTCAGGACAAACAAGGGACTCATGAACAACTATCACTAAACAAACAAACACAGCTGTGGATCATTCAGGTTACAACACAGTATTAAGAATCAAACGTATGTAAACTTTTAAACAGGGTCATTTTTATAAATTCAGCTGTTATTTTCTGTTGTGGACTATATGTAAATGTATTTTATGTGAAACATCATATTCAGGTCAGTACTAAATGAACAATAACATGCATTTTGTATGACCCCCCCTATTTTGGTAAAATAATGAATATCTTGCAGATTCTGAAAGGGGGATGTAAACTTTTGACCTCAACTGTATCATATGCAGAGTGTGTTGAAGCCACTTTCACAATCGTCTCAATTACACTGGGATGAAAACCAATAACACTTAAGTTTAATCTCTCACACGGCAGGCCTAAAAACCCCTTTTCTGCTTGTAAAAGAAAATAATTAATAAAATGCTGCATGTTGCTTTATTTATAAGTCAGTAACTGTGTAGCTGCTGATGCTGTGATGAACTCAGAAAGGTTTGAGTTAAATTTGTGTTTTTAGGTTTAAGTAGTTTTAGATACACAAATTAGAGCAGTGTTTAGTTTGTCAAGAAATATTTTTTGTTTATTTGACTTAAATGAAGTAAGTTCACATGCAGTGATAATGTAATCACATTATTAACACGCCATACATATTTGTTGCTGTTGTTTAACTTTCTGCTTTGTGCTTTATGGTAATTTACAACTGAATTACTATTTCCATTGTAATTTTTTTTTATTTTTTTTTTTTTAATGAGATGCATGTCCATGCTTTTAATTCAACATGCTTTTATTTATTGAACTATTTATTTATTTATTTTTTTTTTTTTATTTATTCTGCAGTGTATCCTTCTGTTGACCCCTGCTACAAATACACTGTGCTGGACGATCCATGGAGATCCACTAATTATGGTTCAGGCAGTAATTGTGATCAGTCAGTCACCTGGAGTGGCTGGTATCGTCTCTTTATTAACAATGTGAACGCTCAGATCCCAGACACGTGTGTTGTGAGGTCTAGCTGTGGCACTGATATTGCACTGTGGATTAGTGGTGGACACCCAACAGTACAGGATGGAGTCGTCACTCGAGATGTCTGTGGTTACTATAACAGTTACTGCTGTGGTTACGGGTCTCACCCCATTAAAGTCAAAGCCTGTTCAGACAATTATTATGTCTATGAGCTGGTTAGTCCAGTTACGTGCACTTTTGCATACTGTGCAGGTGATTATATTCACATGAGCTCTTTGTATTATTTGTATTATTGCTGATTCATTAATATTCATCAGTCATTGTTTTTTTGTTTTTTGTTTGTTTGTTTTTCAGTTGTTACTAACATCATCAGCACTGTTACAACAGTCGCACCAGAGACAAGCACAGCTGGTAATGTAGTCTGTTGGTTAAGGTTTTTATTTATTTATTTACAAAAAAAAAAAAAAAACTTTCAACAAAAATTTTCAGAAAACAACACGATAACATAATAATTTTTCACGATTACAAAGAAAGAAATGTGCAACAAACAATATGGTGAATAAATGTAGATACCTTAATGTTTTTTTTTTTTTTTTGTTTTTTGTTTTTTTTATTACTGTGTTAAATTTAGGCATCTACAATATTTCGATTTTAATACAGTTCATATAAAGTGTCATTTACAAGGTACACTGCCGTTCAAAAATTTGGGATCAGGACGAAAAGTCTCTTATGCTCATCAAATCTGCATTTATTTGATCAGAAATATAGAAAAAAATCAGTAATATTGTGAATATTGTTGCAATTAAAAGTAATGGTTTTCTGTTTAATATACTTTAAAATATATTTATTTCTGTGATGCAAAGCTTTTTTTTTTTTTTTTCATCAGCTATTACTCCTTTTGTGTCACATGATCCTTCAGAAATCATTCTAATATGCTGATTTATTATCAATGTCGAAAAAGTTGTAAGGGATATAACGGGTGTCTTTACACCTTCAGTGCTTTGCACCTAATAATAAGAAGAAGAACAGCCATTTTTTTAGTTTTATATTATATTTATTTATTTATTTCAGAGAGGGAGAGAGAAAAAAAATGGGAAAGGACAAAAAAAAAAATATGTTAAATAAAAATCAGAGATACAAAAAAAAAAAAAAAAAAGTCTTAGGGCTATCAATTATTTTTGATCTATGCCTTTATAACATTACACAAATAACATATCATTTGCAGTTTTGTTTTGATATCGTCTTCATGCTGTTTTCTGTCATTGCAGTTATAAATATAACACTGCAGGAAGAATGTACAGTAAGTTGAGTTTCTGAAGTTGACTTTCTAAAATTTACATTTTAGAGTTGGCCCCACTGTCCACAGATCAGTGCAATAAGATGTGCACTGGCAGATATTTGAAATGAATGACTGAATGAATGTGCTTTTCTATTTATTTTCTATTTCTGATGATTACATGCACAAACTTACATTTGTTCGCTATTAATATTGCAAAGCATGATTAAAATCAAAGAGTGTGTTTTATTTACTGTATAAAGCTTGATTGTGATTTCAGAGTCAGACCCCTGGAGAATGTTTTCAAAATCTTCTTGAGCAGATCGAGAACATTACAGCTCAAGTGCTTCCTTTGAATGTAAGTGCCTGATCAAGAAAAATCATGAAATCCTCAAATCTAATTTGGATAATAACTGACATAGCAGTGCTGTCTGGCTTTCTTGACATTTACATGTACAGTAACTCTGTTGAACTGCATTTATCTGTTCAATGAATTAGACTGTGACAGACATTTTGACTGTGGCCTTCAACGCTTTAGAGAAGACTTTAGAGTCATTATCATCTACAACACCATCTGAACTAGCCTCCTATGGAAACCGCATGTTAAAAGCCGGCGAAAAACTCATCTCTACATTGGTGAAGCCGACAGTCACAAGTGACAATGTCAGTTTTACTCTTGCTACTGTTGGTAAGTGGAGACCAATATTATTGATGATGAAACTCAGATTACATATGATATCAGTGACTTTATCAAGAAAGCAGGGGTGCTTCATCAAATGCAGCAGTAACTGTTTTGTGTAAAGTTATAAGCTTTTATAAGAAAGCGGGAAAGGCAGAATCAGTGAAGTTAAGAGAAACACAAGCACTATTGCCCTGTCCACACAAACACATGTATTTTTAAAACCACTGCTTTTTCTGTGTTGTTTGGTCATTCCTCCAAACACAAACACATTATCAGCTCACTCTCACTGTCACGAGTCTTTGATTGGCCAACATGGCTTTATAGTTAGGTCAGGGTTATATCACCACCTGTTGGGTTGGCATGCTCTTGACAGTGCTTTAACGTGTTTTTGCGTTTTCATGTGGACATTTTTTTTTAAACAAAGGGGTAAAAACTCTGTTTATAAAAATAACCGTGTACTTGTGGACAAGGTCTTAGTTACACATAAAAGCCACAACTATCCCCTTACAACTACAACTTCCAGCCCCACAGCCTTAGTGTTAGAACTGTGGCCTTTGTGTTCCATGTTTTCCCTCCAGCCTTAGTTCCTGTTTTCCTTATTTGGTCATTTTCCTGTTCTTGTTGATTTGTTAATTAGCCCCGCACCTGTTATTAATTGTTTTGTGTATATTAGTTTCTTCCTGTTCATTTGCCCTTCATCCAGTCTTCTAGTTTCTTATGTGTGTTTTCCAGCTCCTGAGTTTTTGTTTTCCCATTCTGTTCACCGTTATTAAAGACTGTTTAAATATATCTCTGCATCTCCTGCGTTCCCCAACAACATAATGTGACACTTTTTTATATCAACTGAAATAAAAGACATTACATTTCTAAAGATATCAGCAGATGATGATTAAACAACTTCACAAACAGCATTTCTAGCCGAGTACTAAAAAACTGTACTTAAGTAAAAATATTGCTATCAAAGAAATTATTTACTTGAGTACAAGTAAAGGTACTGAAAAATAATATAACACAAGTAAGAATCAAAAAGTAGTTTGCTGATAAGTTACTCAAGTTACTGCATTGCAAATTAATATTATTTTTCTATTTTTACTCTAAGTGAGGGAACTTGAGCATTATGAAGCATTAAACACTTTTGTGTAATGTCTGTTTCACAAGTGAGACTCATAAAAGCATTACATTTATGACGTTCCAGGAAATCCCTTATATGGACAAAAAACACATCAAGTAACACTACAGCTGAATAACATGCAGATAGAGATGCTTTGACTGATGAAACATGAAAACAATAAACACACAACTGCGATGCAATCCTTTTTGACATAGCCTGTATCACAGATATTTTATCACAAGAATTTTATAAAATAATATATTATGAACAGCTTGAAACCACAGAAGCAAGTTATTTCAACCACAACTAATGTTTTATAGTCATTTTAAAGCAATACATGATATTGATTTCATAACTTGTCATGTTTGACGCCATGCTAAACATACTAGCTATCAAAGAAATGAGGAGTTAAAACAGTGTGCACAGAAAGGTGCTAGTAAAAGATAATAGTAATTATAATAATTATGTGCATCTGCACGTAAACATTACGGCTCTTATTTCAATGTTACTGTTAATGTTGAAGTTATTTCAGCTTTGTACATTTAGTTTAACTGCACTGTTAATGACGGTGAGCTTTACCATTCAACTGAACTCTGTGCATGCATTTTAGACACTTACATTGTTCATTGTTCCATTTTGCTCTTCTATTAAGTTTTCTATTTACTTAAATTGCTGAGTGCTCTGGTAATATCAGTGGTATGACCCATTTCAGGAGCTGTCAGTTAAAATTTTAAATGAGAACATAGCTCATACATTCACAAAAATATTGAAATGCTAACACCACTGATTGACAGTCAAAGCAAAGCACGGTTTAAGCACCCCGTTCCCCAACTTAACTGGAAGTTTTGATTGGTTTTGCAGCAGAGTCAGACCTGTCTGTTATTGCGTGAACCGCAGGGCTCCAAAAGTGCCCATCAAATGCCAGCTTGCAGTTTCTCCTTTGGCACCTTTGTCTTTTTTTGTGCTTTGTACTTTTTGTGAAAAATGTTACTAATACATCCTCTAATGCATGATTTGGACACTTCAGTTTTGTTTATGGTGTGTTTAAGGTCTTTCAATGGTCTCTTCACGGTGACCAGACTGAGGTTGATTAAGCCTTGGCCTGTGTCCAAGTGGTGTTTTGCGGTCCCCACACTTCTCCCCTTTTTAGCCATAGTCATCTTGACACCCACTCTGCAGCCTCCATGCTGTTGTTAATAGCTCTTCTTTGACTTGCCCACATAATTCCCAGCATCCTATAAGCTTTGCTGAGGGAATGACCTGCAAACCCTCAGCAAACCACCTCCACTGGCATGCACCTAGTTTCCCACCCATTCTCGTGGCAGGCCTCCAACAGTTCCTCATACTTCCCCCACTTTCTCTCCTGTGCCTATTTCATCCTCTCCTACCAAGGTATAGTTAACTCTAGTAAAATGAATTGTTTTGTGGACTCCGAGACCAGGATGATGTCTGGTCTAAGCATGGTCTGGGTGGTGTGTGCTGGAATTTTCAGCTGCCTGTCCAAGTCAACTGTCTTTGACCAAACTTGTGCTGTGAAGAGCAAGCCAACAGAGTTGTTTTTCCCTATAGGCTGCTCACCGTCCTTGAAAAATGATAACATTCATCACCCAGGGCCTGGGAGAAGCTACTCCTAGAGTGCCTGTCTTGGAACACAGGGGACAGGTTTCCTCATTGCTACAAACTACTTTCTCGTTCTTCCTTCACTGAAGCACACACCTCCTCCTGCACTAATCTCCGCCTTTCCTTCTTATTGGCAGTGTTGGATCAGGTTGGTGTTAAGCTTCCGAGTCCAGCCCTGCGCTGTGCAACAGTCCCGAGAAGAGCCTTGTGCCTCAGCCTAGCTTCTGCCTGCTGGACTGCATCCTTCTTTCCACTTCTCCCTGTCCTCACAATAATGCCTGCTCCGGACACTTCAGCATCCTCCAAATCTGAATACTGCAGGTGTTTTCATGACCATGTAACAATAAATTCCTCCCTGATGCAGCTAAATGGCAGTCTTTGCTTGTTGCTGTTACCATACAACCCAACACTGCTCAAACCGTGTGGCATGTCCAACCGTCTGCGTAAATAGATATTCACTTTATGCTCAAAACTTTCTGCTACAGTAATAGGTACTTCATAAATGAGGGGCCAAAGAATTCTTGGGACGATTCCATGCTGGTAGACCCAGGCCTTGAATTTCCCTTGGAGTCCAGACTTGTCCACAGCTCTCAGCCACTTCCCCAGATCATCCGTGGTAGTTTTGATGGAGTCTGTGTCTCTCAGGCTGCATCTGAAGACCTTTTCAAGATCCCTTACTGGAACTTCTTGTAATAGACTTTGTAGGGCACCCAGTGCTCTAGGGTTCTGGTGCTGACTTGGTTCTTGGCCTCCTGATGACTTCAGACTTGGTTCTTTCAGATTTCAGGTTTTTAATAATGGCTCTGGTGGATTTATCAGTGCCTTACAAGATTCCAGTGGTTGGTCCTTCTCAGAGTCGCTGTAACATGCCTGTCCACCTAGTGGGAAAGCACCAAGGAAGCGACAGACATGCACCAAGCCTTTCCTCGGAAAGGGGCCAGGCCACTGACGCCACAGGCCGCTCATATAACCTGGCAAAAATGGGGGAACCCGATTTAGATCAAGGGGAACATCCCACCCAAATTAAGAGCACAGCTATTCTCAGATAGCTATGCTCTGTGAGCAATACTAGCCTGGATATACAAGACCACTAACTAAAAAGAGAGTAGCTGCTGAGCTAGAACACAGCTATCCTCAGACAGCTATGTCTTAAATGTCTTGTGAAGGCTTGTAAAGCAGAATAACAAAACACAGCTAACCTAGATGGCCAGACCAGACCTACCTGCAGAGCTTCCTAGACCACAGAGAGCGGGCTATCTACTTGGGTCATTGACGGATAAGACTTTTGAATAGGCCAATTTTAAAATACCAAAAATATGGATATGTTTGGCCATTTTCCAAACATTTGGAATGTAGTGTACACATGCCTTTAAAAAGAAAAGTAAAAAATTTGACATTTTAGTGTTTTTACACTTGAGTTAATGATACATAGCCTTAAAAAAAGTCATCTGGGGCGACCGTAATATATCTCAAAATTCACATTTTTATGTATCATTAAGACTAGTTGAACACATATCAGTAAGTAGATAAACTGATGAAGAAAGACAAACTTTAGTGCCCTTTCATTTTATGAAAACCATTATTTCACAAATTTATTCTATAATATCAGAGTCTCCCTCGTAATCCAGTTACAACACTGATTTTTACTTCAAAAGCAAAAAAACTGAATTAGCATTTATACAGATATTACACATTCAGCAATAACATACCACTGATTAATATTTGAGGCTAAATTGATGGATATTTGGTTATGAATTTAGTGTAATTATTGCCATTTGTTGGTTACCCCACATGACATATGGTCGCCCCAAATGATAAGAAAACCACAGGTATAAAAATTTTAGTTAAAATGTACACAAAAGAGTTCAAGACGAAAGAAAATGTAACTCTTTTTATTCAAATAACATTTCAACATTTAAATATAACAAATCAGAAGGACATTAACATTTAATAATTTTTATTGCAACACACATTAAATGCTTCAAGAACTTAAGAAGCTGAGTAAAGAATCTCTTTTTTGGAACCTTTTTGATTCATTGGACAGGGATGAACACTACTTGCATCTCACTTAACCTTTCAACATTCAAATATCACAAATAATAACTTTCTTTTTCTGGACCTATTTAGCCACATAAGGCGGTGATGAACACGACTTGCATTTCTCTAAGCTGAGGTATTTCTGAACTTCACCCAATCTTGGAGAGTCAGCTTTGAGAAGCGTGATGTTGCTGGCTCAGGCTCTGAGATCACAGCATGCACATCTTTTCTGTAGTAGAAAATTAAATCTACAGTTTGTGGCCACACGAACAGGTTTTTGTCACCAGATTGTAGCATACAATTGACCTGCACTTCTTCTCCCACATCCTCAAGCACTTGGCCAACATAAGGCTTTTCATCATAAATGACAATAACAAACTTGCCACAAAGATCTAGATTTTCTTGTTCCCTAGGTTGTTGAGGAGGAGAGCTTGGTGGATTCTCAGTGTTGCACACAGTGCGTTTCACTCTCAAGTCTACTGTTACAGGCTTGTAACAAGGGCATGGACTCCTCTCTGTTTTCCTACAGAAGCATGACACAGTCCTGTGAGTGATCTGTGAAGGCTGGGAAGACCAAACCTGGTGTATTTTAAAGGTGCCCTTCACAGCCTCCAAGTTGTCAGGAATTAGCTCATCATACTTTTCAATGCTTTCTCTGTTTACCCAATAGTGTGTGATGCTTGAGCCTAATCTTGTGTTCAGCATCTCATAGAGTTGCTGGGGTGCCTGAAGTTCACCACCTCGTTGGACAAAGCGATCTGCTTCTCTTTTTATTGCCCCACCAATCCCATCTGGGGCCCCTTTCCCATGAGACTTTTCTGAAAAATTCCAGGTCACCTTAGTGAACCCAGAAAGGAAAGGGACAGTACTGAGGAGGTAAAAGTTGTTTTTATTCCGGTACTGTGTAACCGGTCCATCACTCTGAATGTGGAGGGTTGTGATCTGTGGGAAGGTTTCACGAAGCTCTCCTAAGATGGGCTCTAGATGTGCCCACACCGCCCGCTCATCATGGCGCAGGCTGTCAGAGAGTGTTGCATAGGACTTTGTTCCATGCACAGTGTACAGGACTGCTGTGTGGATAGTCGCTTGCTGTCTGCTACCTCCAAAGTGAAATGCCTGAACCTCTGTGCTCAGCTTACATGCATAATTCTCTGAGAAGTCAACATGCAGAACAGCTTCACACTCTGTGATGTTTTGTTTAAGGTAGCGGAACTGCTCTGCCTGGTGTAGCCAGTTAAACTGATGTATCGCCAAGGACTCTAACTTCTGAGAGAAAAGCTCCATCAATTCCTTGATGGTTCCATTATAGATCTGTTTCACCATGTTGCCAAACATTCTCTCTCCATTTGTGGAAGTTACCCTCTTCCACTGCTCCCAGGTGACTTCTGAGCTGCTCTCTGTCTCAGGGAATTCTACCTCCTCAAAGCAGCACTTGGCACAAACACGGTCCATACAGTCCTTATTTTTTGGATCACACACTATCATAACCAGCAGCTCAGAAATGCTTTTTGTTTTCAACAGCCCTCTGCTGTAGAGCTTGTTGGCGAGCAGGTGGACATTTTCGTGGTCCATGCATGCACATGTGTCCCGATCCTTGGCTTTTGGCTCAGTGACATAGAAGGGGCGTCTTCTAGCAAACTGCCTATAAGATAGGTGGAGGCTCTTCTTCATTTCACTATTGTACAGCACATGGAGCTCTGTGAGTGGCTTTGTGAGAATTCTTCGCTGTTCTTTTATTTTGTTTTTTGTGATGGTATCTTTTTTCCCTGGTAAAAGTCGACTATTCTCATCTCTAGTCAGAAAACTAACAACAGCCAGCTTTCTCTCTTTTGCCAGTTTTTTCCCCCCTTTTGGCTTGACCCTCTCAATGTGTCTTAACCGTTCTTTTGCCCTCATCTCACTTTTTCTGGCCCTTTCCTTTTCTTTTCTCATCTTTGCAAGTTGTTTCCTCAGGTGTATGTTCAGCTTTCTTAATTCATGCTTCTCTGCCTGCAGTCGTTTAAAACGTTTCTCAGCTTTCTTTTCTCTATCTTCTCTCTCTGGTGTGGAGGACATTTGTGGATGGAAGTCCTCATTTTGAGGTGGAGCATCCACCACCACACCACCCCCTGGACTCTCTTGCTGCCCCTCCACTGCTTCTACACCTGCTGGATCTGGCAGAGTATTCTCTATGGATTGAGGTGTCAGATCCAACATTGCCTTCTCCATCTTTTTTCTCTCCCTGTATCCTCTGGATGCAGCCTTCCACTTGTTTCTCAGATTATTCCTCTCCCTCTCTGATAACTCATCTGACTTCACATATGTAATCTTCCCCTCATGCTTTCTTCTTCGGTAGCTAAAACAATAGTGTACAGAGTTGTTCATCAATAACAAGATAAACATTCTACACCTATGCTCTTTCCTCCTTATCCTGAACCTACTCTCTTTAGAGAACAGCTGTTTCGGTGAACAATGTTTAATAGCTCATTGTAGCATACAGTCTAAACTGTTTATTTGATCTACCCTGGTCTCCTACTTTCTGTAGCTCAAGTGACTCTAGCTCACTGCTACAGAAGCTCTTTTTTCTTTACCTCTCTCTTTTCCTGGCAAGATACTCTGCTCTTGCTGCAGGGTCGGAGTTGACTTTCTGTCTATAACGAGCAGTCTTCTCTTTGCTTGTTATTCGTGCCATCTAGGAAATAGGTAAAATAGGTTAAAACTTGTTTAAAATGACTAATACATGTATGTGTCACATAAATGGAATGTCATTCTTTTTCTACATTTTTCCTGTAGGATTGTGTTAATTATGTTTATCCCCATAAAAGGAATGGAAAATGGCTGAATTTAGAAAAAAAGATAAAATATACAAATAATTATGCTTAAACAATTAACTCTATATATATAATTGGTGTATAGAATATGAAAACTACAAATACAGGACATATATCTATCATTTAAAACACTCAGCAGTGGTCGCCCCACATGATACTCGGTCGCCCCATATGATGTTTTCAAGTTCACTCAAGTATAACAGGCTAACAGTTAGCCTCAGAAACCAAACTAGCTTCTTCTAGTGACATGCCACTATCAAATTTATCATCAAAATATAGATTTGTGGGAAAAAAATTATAATTCACAGTTTTGGGGTGGTCGCCCCACATGATGACCAAAAGTGACTACGACATTACAGCAGTTAAAAAACTGCTTTTTCTTACTATTTGAGAGAGATTGATTTACCTTACAGTTGTTTCCAGGGGGTCCTCACTTGTGTCTGGCTGATGCAATATCCCATCCTTGAGATGTTTTTCAAAATAAAAGTCCCAAAATTGTGGTTTGTTGATGGTCGCCCCGGATGATATGGATAGAATCAACAAAATTCGGACAACATTCGTTTGAATATCATGATAGAAATATATGTGCAAATGCTTTATAGTTTTGTCAATGGATGTAAAACATGTTTGAAATTATGCCAAATAGGGAAAGGGATATATTTAAGTTGATTTAAAGTGTTTTTAAACCAGTTGTCCTAACAAAAGTCAAGGCTGGACGGTCGCCCCATATGATGTTTTGGCACTTCGGATAGCAGAAAAATGATGAAAAACTTAAAAATTTGGAGAAGTTAGAGTGGTTTAGTAGGTGAAGAAGGTATAACAAGTAGATGAGAAATTTTTATGTATTTTTTAGTTTTTTCTGCAAAATAAAATTAACCCGGACAGAAAAAGGGGGTGTCACGTCATTGACCCACTTACAACCATAGCAGGGGAGATAGCACTAGGCAAGGGCTCAAGTCACTAAGCTAGCATATAACTATCCTTAGATAGCTAGGCTCTAGGAAAGGGGACCACTACAGCTAGCCTCAGATAGCTGTATTCAAGTAAACCCATCCTGCTATAACAATGGCTGGAATATAACCACTCTCAGATGGCTATAGTAAGGAGGTCCCCAGGAGCTCACAAGAGGGAAATCAGTAAATGATTTGCCAAAGAGTGAACACATACACACAATTAGTCTGAGATCAAAGCCTGATGTAAGCAGCGGCCATAACACTAGAGGGCTGGACACAGCTATCCTCGAATAGCAGTTCCCTCAGGTAAGGCTGAAGATTGCCCAGACCATGAAAGTGGGCCATCTACTTAAAACCTAGAAAGAGAGACAGCACAGTCTAGGCAAGGAGCTCAAGGAGACCACCATTTAAAAACCCTAAAAGGGGAGCAGTCTCCGAGCTAGAACACAGCTGTCCTCAAATAGCAGATTCCTATACAAAGACTTCAGCACTTACTTGAGAGAGTTTGTGCCAAGGGGAACCCAACCTAGTTATAGAAGCCAGGCTAAAACATAGCTGCCATCAGACCACCATATTCCAGAGCAAAGTAAGCTTGAGCTGAAGCATAACCATCCGCAGACAGCTATACTCTCGTTTTAAAACAGGAAGGATCTTTCCCCATAACCACTCTAGGTTCTGAAACACCATGGGAGAGAAAGTTTGCAATTATCTCTCCACAGAGTATTTAAAAATATTCACACCGAGTGAGGCTCAACAAACAACAACATGCATATTAGAGAGGCATCTGACAACCCGTTTAGAGAGGGTGTGCAGATCCCGCAGATCAAAGCAATGGCCGCGAGATTAGATGAACTGTGTAATGGCAATGGCAGAACCGGGCCACGAGACATAAATGCTGTGTCCCGCATCCCTCGGAAATAGGAACAAACGCGAACAGAGCCTAGACGTCGTGACTCATCACAGTGAGAGCATAACTCTGATCTCTTCACAGAGACAAACGTGAAAGCAGAATATGCCCTCGAGTGTTAGAATCCAAACACAGAGGCACACATTCCCTAAGGTGCTGCTCGACTCGAGCGCTATACATGGAATCCGATAACGTTAAAAGAGCTTCTTAAACCCGCAAATCCCGCAATCTGAGTCTTCACTGTGCCTCAGCAGCGGTGGGACCCAAACCACGAGACACAAATACTTTTCACTCATCTCTCAAGAAGATGGACAAACACAAATGGAGCTTCTCATTGGAAACACTCACAATGAGCACAGGCTCGTGACTAAGACGCATGACACATAGATTGTGTGTGTCCTCAAGTTTCAAAAACCTCAGGCACAGCGGTACACACTTTCCACAATGCTCACCTGCCTTAGTCTCTCACCCGCACTTCAAACAGACTGCTCCTGAAGACAGCTAAGATGGTAACTTTTATACTTCCAGGTACCCGCCTATGATGTCATGGGCCATATGGACCAATAGGATTGGCGTTGTTTCACACATGCTTCAGACACCGGTCATGCTGACTGCATTCCCCAATGTGCCCCCAAGGGGAAACAGCGTGAAGTTCCCTAGAAACTTTAAAAGGAACTTTAAAAGTTACATTTTTAGCCTGGTCTGCCTCAAGGAGTCTAACAGCACTCGTCAGTGTCAAAATAATTGAAATAGCAAATAAAATCAAAGTAGGTAGGGATTACCGTTCACAGAGGCAGAGCACAAATTCCAGTGGGAAACGTCACTTCAGTGTTGAAAGAAAGTGATGTAAGATAGAAGTTGCAAAACATTAAAGATTAGTCAACTGTTTTATGGCCTTTTTTTTTTGAAAGAGAGAGAATTTGAATTTTTACAACATAACAAATTCCCAATATAAATGTTAAAATCTCTAAAACTTTTTCCAGGTGTTCCTTCATGACTTAATATATTTCCATTTTTTTAAGACCTCATAATTACTCCAACACCAAATTAAAATACAACATTTCATCCACTACTGTACAAATGACTCCATTATACCCCCACTTATGCAAAAAACTTTCATAATCATTAATCAACTTATAAAACTTAAAAGCAATTCAAGATTTCACCAATCTTTTAAAAACCATTTCTACTTTTTGCGCTTCTCTCCCTTCAAGCTTCGTTTGCCTCATAATATAAATAGCTCTCTTAGCTTGCCCAATTAAAAAATTCAGCAATTGACTTTTACTTATTTGAGCTGCTCTATAACATGGGCCAAAAATAAAACTCTGAAATGAAACATTTTCACCAAAATTAGAAAACAATAAAGTAAGTACACTAAACAAATTTTTCAATCTTAAACACACCAAAAAAAAAAAAAAAGTGACAAATTGTTTCCCTTTTTTTTTACAGAATGCACACTTGTCAGACACATTAGGATTAATAACATTTACAAATGCATTAACAGCAACTGTGCTATGCAGTATCTTCCATTGAAGATCACCTGTACATTTATCTAAAGGTGGTTTGTAAAGAATTCTCCATACAGGTTTTACATCATCTTTCAACCCCAACTTTTCCCTCCATACTGTATCCTTTCGTTCCCTAAGAATTGTTTTATTCAAAACTTTTACACAACATTTATACAACACTTTACTCCGAACATCTTGAAAGTTCAGATCCTCCAAGCCTTCTAGGTCCAAAAAAAATTCCATTTAAGTCTTTTAAATCAGGTGTGATTACAATTTTTTGGAAATTGATCTGAATTAACAGGAACCACTTTGTCATTATAATACTCCTTCAGCAGTTTTTTTTTCCTCTACTGTCAAGCTAATAAATTTAAAACCTTTCCAACCTGACGTACAGATCGAACTCCCAAAAAGGATGCAACCGCTTGAGCATTACTTAGCTCAGGCCCACCAATGTCCATTAGATTACGTAGCTTTAGAACCTTTGATGAACATAAGATAGTCCTGGTGTGACTTCACAGGACACATCCAATCTCACTCCATGAACAAGAGGTTCCTCAAGCAGCCAATACAGGGATGTTGTATCTTGTCTCCGTTTCTTAAATAGTTGCCAGATGTTAAAGAGTCCTTTGTAGAACTGAATCCGTAGTTTGCTGGCGTCCATTAAAAATAGCACAGAGTTCAAATTCAATCCACTGACCCGGTTAAAAATAATGTCCACTACTTTCCTCCAGACCAAATCCACCGGTCCCGTTAAGTATCTCTGTATAAACAGCAGTCGAAAAGCCGCTCTCCTGCTGGCCAGATGTATATGTCCTTGTCCTCGCTTTTCCCTGGGAAGAAACAATATGCTCCGGGCTAACCAGTGAAATCCATACCAGAAAAAATCAACAATAATAGCTTGCAGTTTTTCCAAAAGTCCATAAGGAGGATCAACACAAGTCAAACGGTGCCATAGTATCGATGCAACCAAATTATTAATCACAATGACTCTCCCTCTAAATGACATCTTTGGCAAAAGCCACTTCCATTTTTCCAATCTTTCTTTTACCTTTTCCAAAACACCTTCCCAGTTCCTTTGCAGCATAGAATTATTCCCCAAATAAACTCCCAAATACTTTATTCCATCACTTTTCCATGACAAGCCTCCTGGTAATTTAGGGGGACCTTCAACCCATTTACCACACATCAGTGCTTCACTTTTTGACCAGTTTACTTTGGCCGAGGAAATAAGGCCAAAAAGATCAATATTATTCTTTAACACCATTATATCATTTTGGTCTTTAATTAAAATGATAATATCATCAGCACAAGCTGATAACTTAATTATTTTACTTGGTTATGGTATGGACCAACCTTCAATACTATCTCTAATTTTCACAAGCAGAGGTTCAATGGCCAAAGCATATAGCATTCCTTATAGAGCACATCCTTGTCTGATCCCTCTTTGAACTTTAAAAGGCGCACACAGAACACCATTTATTTTCAGCACACTCTCAATGTCCTGATATAAAACCCTGATCATGGCTATAAAACCTGAGCTGAACCCAAACTCCAAAGGTATGCCAAAGGTATCTGTGCTCCACCCGGTCAAATGCCTTTTCCTGCTCTATAGAAATAAGACCAGTATTTAAGTCCAATAACCTAGAGACGTCTAAAATATCCCGAATTAAAAATATATTATCAAAGATTGACCTATTAGATAGACAGTAAGTCTGATCATGATGAATGACCAAACCAACCATCTCCCTTAGTCTTATTGCCAAAACCTTAGATAAAAGTTTTAAATCGGTACACAGAAGTGAGACAGGTCGCCAGTTCTTTATATCTTTCAAATCCCCCTTCTTAGGAATCATAAGCTGTTCTGCAACTCAATGGTAGCAAGCCCTCAACCAGACTTTCATTGAGTACTGCAAGCAAGTCTTCCCCTATTACGGACTAAAAAGTCCTGTAAAATTCAACGGGGAGACCATCCATTCCAGGTGCCCTGCCACATTTCATGCTCTGCAGTGCAATCTGCAATTCTCCTATTGAAATGGGCCTCTGAAGTTCAGCATTAGCTTCATCTGGCACTTTTGGCAGCCCTGTAAAGAAAGAACTGGCTGACTCATCCACCTCTGAATTCTCACTCTTATACAAATCTGAATAAAATAACACAGCTCTTCTTCTAATTTCATTTGGCTCTGTTATATCTCTTCCAGTTGTTGAATACAGTGAATGCATATATATCGACCGTATTTTTTATTTTTTTTTTCTAGACCAAAGAAGAACTTGGTTGGGCCATCCATTTCCTCCACACTTTGAAAACGAGAGCGCACCAGTGCCCCCTGTGCTTTAACACCCAACAGGTCATCTAAAGCTTTCCTTTTAAGTTTAAGGAGCTCAATATGCCCTTGATTACTTGTACCCACTACTGAATTTTGCAATTCTATTATTTCAACCTCTAGGTCTCTCATTGACCAGGAAATGTCTCTAGAAACATTGAAAGTGTAATGACGGCACAGTTGCTGTATATCTATTCTACCACAGTCCCACCACTGTCGTAGTGATTTATATTCATGTTTTCTAAGACAAAACTGCTTCCAAAAAAAAGTAAATGTCTCAATATAAAAACTTGTCATGTAACAAAGAAACATTAAAATGCCAAAAGGCACTCTTAGATTTTATATTTGCTATATAAACATTACAATCGACTAGACAGTGGTCTGAAAAACTTAAAGGTAAAATTGCACATTTCCTTACGACATTAAATGACGCTTAAAACAATAAAACCTATCCAGTCTAGCGATGCTATATGAAGCTCCTTATGATTTCTATCTACTTTATCATTTGTTGTGCAGTTAAAATCTTCTCCCGTGAACATATAATCTTCTTGTTTAAAACCAGAAACAATAATATTTAATTTCTTTATAAAACAAACTCTCTCAGGGTCAAGAACAGGTGCATAAATATTTACAAAAACTAAAATGAACTTTTCAAATTTTGCTCTAACTTTCAATAGTTGTCCTTCAACAACATGTTCAACCTCATATGGTAAAGGTTTACATTTTTTTTCTCAAAAAAAAGGACACCTACACCACCACTAGATGAACTTTTATGACTTAAAATTACTTCTCCATCCCATTCCATTTTCCAGTCACTTTCATTTTGAGCATCACTATGCGTTTCTTGAACCAACATCACATCATATTTCTTTTGTCTTATTAGTCCATAAAGCATTGTTCTTTTTCCACTTTCTCGTGCACCATTTATATTAAGTGTGCCCAATCTTATTGAACTTATAAAGGAATGAATAAAGATTAGACACGGGCAAACTAGCCATGAATACCCCATAGGAAAGATAAATAAATCATTCTGTTTCAAATTCATCATTCAGTATGTTCAGTTTCAACTTTTGTACAATTTTCTTCAGTCTGAAAATTTCTTGATCAGTAAAATTATTTGCATCTTTCTCTCTCATCAACATTCTAGCTGAGCTAATAAACAATTCATGATCAGGGAAATAGTCTTCTACTGTCACCCCTTTCATTCCTTTGGTTGTTTGCAGGAATTTTCACATTTTCTCAGGTGTATAAGCACTTCTAACAGATGTTTTTTTGTGTGTGTGACAGTGAATTCACAGACTCTGAAGATTCACTTTCACTTTCTGGGGCAGACTCATCAGCGTTACTTATATCTGAATTGCAGAATTTTCGTCACTTTTCCTTAACATCTCATCTCCAGTTACTTTCCTTGCTCTCTTCCAGTGGCCTTTTTCCTTCATTTTTCGTTTTACTGCAGGTGTCTTAAAACACTTTCATCATCCACCATATCAGTATCTCCCTCATCTTTGACTCCAACCAGATTAACATCATTACTTGTTTTTTTCAGTTTCATTTACCACATTTCTCAAATTTCCTTTACTACATTCTCCATTATCATTTCCATCTGTTTTACCTGCAACAACACTTGATCCTTCACCAGTTTCTGACTGTCTCTGTTCATCATTTCCATCTTCATTTGCCTGCTCTTCATTTCTATTTTCATTCTGAAGCAATACCAAATCCTGCTTCTCAGGACATGCACAAACAACATGGCCTTTGTGTGCACATCCAAAGCACTTCATATTTTCTGAAGTTGCATAAATCACATAGTCATAGTTGTTCATGGCTAGATTTAGCTCCTCATTTTCATTTTTTAAAATCATGTGTGTCTGTCTCCTAAATGAAACTACATGTTTCAGTTGAGGTGATTTGCAACCCAGCAAAATCTTTCTGATCTTAGACACAACCTTACATATCTCATTAGTTCTCTTTCAATCATATCATCTCTAATAAATGGTGGTACATTTGAGAGCGTAATCCTTTTTGCTGGCTGGGCTAAAGGCATCACTGGCGTAAACACATTATTAACGACAATCCCTTTCGCTACAATGTCATTCACTTTGTCCACATTATTTAAAAAAAACACTACAGCGCTATTCATCCTAGCTGCAGACAATATACTAGCGTAACCAACTACTTCAGCAACCACAATCGTACATTCTTCAACACAGCAGCGCTCCGTGGGGATGACTTTAATGCCATGCCTCCGAGTTAAGTTATCCAAACTCTGAGACGCTGCCATGCAGACCGCAGTAAAGATAGTTTGCGGTTTGATATTCGGATTTTTTTTGGCTATAAATGCACAACGCGCTGTCATAAACATGCAAATAATCCCGAATGTAGTTCTCCATGATTTGTGAATTCTTGTGATGATGTGCCTTTTGGCCGAAATTTTATTTTATTTTTTCGACTCTTAATTTTATAATGCTTATAGCTCCGAAAGTTGGAAACTTAGCAGACTGAAACCAGTGTCATGTGAACCAGCTTCATCTGTGAATTTTTTCACAGCAAAGCTCTTGTCCGTAACCCCCTTGGTAAGTCCGCTATAGTAAGGAATGTGAAAAATATGCGCTCTTCATGTTTAACGTATTTTGCCATTAAACTTGCAGACTGCTCAAATACAAAAACATTGTTTTTAAGTCAAACTCGATTTGTGAAAACTTTCACAATCGCTATTTATTGTGTAACAGTGTTCCTAATGCTCTGCTCTCTTTTTCTTCTATCAGTACTGGTCAGCTGACCCTTCCCTGAGTCACTAACATCACTATTTTGATGTGTGAAAACTTTCACAGGTTAGTACTGGTCAGCTGACCCTTCCCTGAGTCATATAAATCACTATTCTGATCTGTGAAAACTTTCACAGTTCAGCACTGGTCAGCTGACCCTTCCTTGAGTCATATAAATCACTATTCTGATCTGTGAAAACTTTCACAATTCAGTACTGGTCAGCTGACCCTTCCGTGAGTCACTAACATCACTATTCTGATCTGTGAAAATATTCACAGGTCAGTACTGGTCAGCTGACCCTTTCCTGAGTCATATTAATCACTATTCTGATCTGTGAAAATGTTCACAGTTCAGTATTGGTCAGCTGACCCTTTCCTGGGTCCCTAACATCACTATTCTGATCTGTGAAAATGTTCACAGGTCAGTACTGGTCAGCTGACGCTTCCCTAAGTCACTAACATCACTATTCTGATCTGTGAAAACTTTCACAGTTCAGTACTGGTCAGCTGACCCTTTCCTGGGTCACTAACATCACTATTCTGATCTGTGAAAATATTCACAGGTCAGTACTGGTCAGCTGACCCTTTCCTGAGTCATATTAATCACTATTCTGATCTGTGAAAATGTTCACAGTTCAGTATTGGTCAGCTGACCCTTTCCCGGGTCACTAACATCACTATTCTGATCTGTGAAAATGTTCACAGGTCAGTACTGGTCAGCTGACGCTTCCCTAAGTCACTAACATCACTATTCTGATCTGTGAAAACTTTCACAGTTCAGTACTGGTCAGCTGACCCTTTCCTGAGTCATATTAATCACTATTCTGATCTGTGAAAACTTTCACAGTTCAGTACTGGTCAGCTGACCCTTTCCTGAGTCATATTAATCACTATTCTGATCTGTGAAAGCTTTCACAGTTCAGTACTGGTTTGTGAAAATTTTCACAGTTCAGTACTGGTCAGCTGACACTTCCATGAGTCACTAACATCACTATTCTGATCTGTGAAAACTTTCACAGTTCAGTACTGGTCAGCTGACCATTTCCTGATTCATGTACATCACTATTCTGACCCAAATTGAACTGTGAATTTTTTCACAGATTAGAATAGTGATGTTACTGACTCAGGGAATGTTCAGCTGACCAGTACTGACCTGTGAAAATGTTCACAGATCAGAACAGTGATGTTAGTGACCCAGGAAAGAGTCAGCTGACCAATACTGACCTGTGAAAGTTTTCACAGATCAGAATAGTGATTAATATGACTCAGGAAAGGGTCAGCTGACCAGTACTGAACTGTGAAAGTTTTCACAGATCAGAATAGTGATGTTAGTGACTTAGGGAAGCGTCAGCTGACCAGTACTGACCTGTGAAAGTTTTCACAGATCAGAATAGTGATGTTAGTGACTTAGGGAAGGGTCAGCTGACCAGTACTGACCTGTGAAAGTTTTCACAGATCAGAATAGTGATGTTAGTGACCCAGGAAAGGGTCAGCTGACCAATACTGAACTGTGAACATTTTCACAGATCAGAATAGTGATTAATATGACTCAGGAAAGGGTCAGCTGACCAGTACTGACCTGTGAAAGTTTTCACAGATCAGAATAGTGATGTTAGTGACTTAGGGAAGCGTCAGCTGACCAGTACTGACCTGTGAAAGTTTTCACAGATCAGAATAGTGATGTTAGTGATTTAGGGAAGGGTCAGCTTACCAGTACTGACCTGTGAACATTTTTACAGATCAGAATAGTGATGTTAGTGACCCAGGAAAGGGTCAGCTGACCAATACTGAACTGTGAACATTTTCACAGATCAGAATAGTGATTAATATGACTCAGGAAAGGGCCAGCTAACCAGTACTGACCTGTGAACATTTTCACAGATCAGAATAGTGATGTTAGTGATTTAGGGAAGGGCCAGCTGACCAGTACTGACCTGTGAATATTTTCACAGATCAGAATAGTGATGTTAGTGACTCACGGAAGGGTCAGCTGACCAGTACTGAACTGTGAAAGTTTCACAGATCAGAATAGTGAATAATATGACTCAGGGAAGGGTCAGCTGACCAGTACTGATAGAAGAAAAAGAGAGCAGAGCATTAGGAACACTGTTACGCAATAAATAGCGATTGTGAAAGTTTTCACAAATCGAGTTTGACTTAAAAACAATGTTTTTGTATTTGAGCAGTCTGCGTGTTTAATGGCAAAATACGTTAAACATGAAGAGCGCATATTTTTCACATTCCTTACTATAGCGGACTTACCAAGGGGGTTACGGACAAGAGCTTTGCTGTGAAAAAAATCACAGATGAAGCTGGTTCACATGACACTGGTTTCAGTCTGCTAAGTTTCCAACTTTCGGAGCTATAAGCATTATAAAATTAAGAGTCGAAAAAATAAAATAAAATTTCGGCCAAAAGGCACATCATCACAAGAATTCACAAATCATGGAGAACTACATTCGGGATTATTTGCATGTTTATGACAGCGCGTTGTGCATTTATAGCCAAAAAAAAAATCTGAATATCAAACCGCAAACTATCTTTACTGCGGTGCCATGCAGACCAGCTCACGCTGATCGACAGCTTCCAGTCAGCACATCAGGATCGCTTAACAAGACGCTCACCAGGCAAAAGCCGATACAAACAAATAGCAAAAGACAGAAAAAAAGATAGAAAAACTCACTCATGCAGTAGCGTTCTCTTCTACTCACACACGCTAACTCCGCCCACTCGCTCCCAACATCCGCTCAGAGAGAGAGAGAGAGAGAGAGAGAGAGAGAGAGAGAGAGAGAGAGAGAGAGAGAGAGAGAGAGAGAGAGAGAGATGAAAGTTGAGTGTGTGAATTTTGTGCATCTGTTCGTCTCTCTCTCTCTCTAAATAAAAAAAAATCAAACTGTGAGTTTCAGTGATTTCACCTCCTCCTTGCTAAGAAATACAGTATATATATATATAATATGAATCGAGGCTATTTTACTATTAATAGTCATATATATATATATATATATATATATATATATATATATGTATATATATATATATATATATATATATACGTATTAGTACATACAATTAAATAGTCTAAATAGCACATAACTGCTAGTTTGTCTTTAATCAGAGGGTCAAGTCTTCATGGTTGGACCAAATGTCACCTTAAATAAAATCCCACAACTTGACACGACACATTCTTCTGTGGACATCGATCTCATTGGGATCGCCAAGAACAACAGTGAAAGTATGTCAAATGTTTTAGTTTGATTTTAAAAATGTTGGAAGATCCATCATACCATTACCACTAAACTACCTTTAATTACTTTTTTGGTTGCTGTTGTTATTGTAACATATAGTATAATGTAAGTTTCCATTTCTGTTTCTGTCACACAGGATCAGCTGCTGTGGCTTTCATGAGCTACGGCACAATGGAGAATCTACTGAAGCCAGACTTCTTCAACACATCAAATGACACTGTTAAAACCATGATGTCCACTGTGATCTCAGCTACTCTTCCCAAAACCAGCAACACTAAACTCACCAAACCAGTCAACTTCACCTTCAGACACATCAGAGTGAGAGACTGAAATGTGTTTTTGTCGACAACTGAAAACATCAAATATTCAGTGTTCTGATATTTTATGGCTTTTCAATCTTCTTTTTGCAGGAGTTTGATCCCAATGGTTCTCTGTCCTGTGTTTACTGGAATATCAGCGAGTGGATTGTAGATGGTTGTTCTGTTTTAAAGACCAACAGCAGCTACACTGTGTGTTCCTGTGTTCATCTGTCAACATTTGCTCTTATCATGCAAACCAGCCGTCCACCAGAGGTACGAGAACATTTCTAGTGAACACTGAAGAGCAGCACAGATTTGGCACTCATGTACTCTGACATGTTTTCTCAGAGCGACTCTGCTGGACCTGTTGAATGGAAACCGCTGAATCTGTTGAATTTGGTGTGTGTGATCGTGGGGCTGGTGTTCTTCAGTTTGGCCCTGTTGACCTTTGCCCTTTGTCACTGGAGTCCTGGAATGAATAATGTGGCTCGAATCAACATCTGCATCAGTCTTCTGTTGGCTCATCTTCTGTTCCTGCTCACACAGCAGTTCCTGAACGTCATACGTCCTCAGCAGGTGAGAATGATGAAGGAGCCCTACAGCTCAGCACAGCCTCACTGAGAATCATCATAACCGTCTCTCATGGTCTCCAGGTGTTGTGTGCCGTGATCTCAGGCCTTCTGCACTTCTTCTTTCTCTCTGGCTTTGTGTGGATGTTCATTGAAGCTGTGATGCTCTTCATCTGTGTGAAGAACCTATCACAGATCAGCTCCAAAAAGAGGGAGGTGCTTAGCAGTGGATTCCTGTGTGTGATTGGATATCTGATTGCTCTGGTTGTGGTGGGTGTCTCTGTCGGTCTGGTTCCTGAAGGCTACGGCAGCGAGCGGTGAGTTGTTGTTGTTCTTGTTGTTGTTGCTGTTTTTAAGTTAATTTGGTTAAGGAAATAAAGCAACACTGGACTTTTTTGACATTTCCAACACCTGAAATGCCTTTCTGATGAAATCATTCAGTTATTATATTGACTTTTCTCTAAACAGCTGCTGGATTAAAATCGATAAAGGCTTCATCTGGAGTTTTCTGGGTCCTGTTTGCGTCATACTAGCAGTAAACACATTTCTCATTAGTTTTTTTTATATTAAAAGGAAAACACATTGATTTAATTACTCTTTTACTTTCCAGTCAAACACGCTTCTCTTCATCATGATCTTCATCAGTCTGAACTCAACTCTCAAAAGTCTCAATGCTGAAGTTTCACAGATGAAACAAACCAAGTAACGTTATAATTTAATCACTCTATATAAAACCACATATAGTCAATAAAGACACATTAACTCTTTCTTTGTCTGTTTCTCTGCAGGATTATGGTGTTTAAAACACTGGCTCAGTTTGTGGTTCTTGGTTGCCCCTGGATTCTGGGTTTCTTCACTAATGGCAGTAAGGAGCTGGAGATCGTCTTCCTGATCTTGAACTCCCAGCAGGGAACCTTCATCTTCCTGATCTATTGTGCCCTCAATAATGAGGTCAGACATCACTCAGTTTACATGTATAATCCGGATGTTTTCACTGAGGTCCATGTTCTTATTTTGGTGATCTGTGACTTTTAGAGTGGAATATCAGAGGCAGTTTGTTTAAACTGTTACTTTTCCATTTTCTTACTGTGACTGAATGTTCAAATGAACCAAAACTATTCAAACTCCAACTGTTCAAAAAATTCAAATTTAAATTGACAGAGAATGCCCTTTTGTTTATTTTGTAATTTTTTTTTTTTTTTTTTATGGGAAAAAAAAAAAAAGCATGAATATGTATTTCTAAAAATGCAAATCTAGTCTCTAAAAACATCTTTTTCTTACCTGTTTGCTCTAAACAAACTCCATTCTGGTTCATGATTTTTAAAGGTTAAATTGATCTCTTGTTTCACTCTTGTCCAGGTTAGGCAGCAGTACAAGAAGTTCTTCAGATGTCTTTGCTGCATCAAACAACACTGATGACTACAACATCACATTCAGAAAGCAATAAATACTGTTCAAGTGCCCTTCATATACAGGTTATTTTATAAAACAGAATCTATGGGTTTGGATGTTAAATGTCAGAGTTGTCGCTTCTTTATAAAAATGATAGAAAAGCATGTTATTCAAGTGTCTTATTTTACCACTGTTAATACTACTGATGTAAAGCTGTTTTACCTCCGAACTGTTTTATTTAGTCTTCTTTAAAGGGGTCATCAGATGCAAAATTCACTTTTACATGTTGTTTGAACATAAATGTGTGTTGGCAGTGTGTGTACACAACCACCCTATAATGATAAAAATCCACCCAGTTCTTTTTTTTACATCCCCAATAATAATAAGCACTTTCTCAGATCAGTCTGTTCTGAGATTACTGGCAGAATGACGTAGTTCTGCGCAGGCCTCTCCCATGAGTGTTTACTGACAGTGCCGTTTTAGCATAGACCCGCCCTGAGTGAGCTGTGAACTGTCCGACTGCCATTGTTTCAACGCTGGAGCAGGGGCTGACAAGAATGGCTCCTAAGCGAGTGAACTGTTCTGTTGTTGGATGTAATAATGAACATAGCAGTCAGCATTTACTCCTGACATTTGAGCCACTGAAGACGCAGTGGATTACTTTCATTTTTGAAGGGAATGCACCTCCCGATCTACCTAAATGTGTCTATGTTCGCAAGAATCATTCGTGATCCAGCTTCACCTACAGCAGAAGTGAGTATAAGGGTTTTTTTATGAGTCTTTGCAAATCACCTTTCCTAATAATGTACTAGTTAGCAAGTTTTGTGGCTAAATGCGGCTAAAGTAGCATTTAAAGGGACATGCGCCGAACAGTTCACTCGCTGTGAACAGTGTTGTTTTTGATAAGGGTGTTGTTGTACACTACCATTGAGAAATTCTAACAAAAGTATGTTGTAGATTTTTCATTAAGACCCAAAAGAATCATATCAACTGGGCATCCGATGACCCCTTTAAATTATTTTGTTTGTTTGTTTTAATTGGTGGAGGGTGAAAAGCATATATTTACACTTTTCTCAAAATAGTCACACTTTAATATTTTCAAGTAAATGATGGCGAATTAATAAAACTGTAAACTCCTGAAAACTATTTCATGTATGCATGGTAAAGGGAAGTAAATGACTTCTATGGAATTCTACAGTTGTGTGAGATTAACAAATTTATTTATATAACTTTACAATGTATCTTTGATTATTGAGTTCAGAAAGCTCCTATTTATTGTAAATTATTCTGTAAAGACCCATGTTACATTTGATTACTTTAAATATTATACTGTACAATACTGTGCAATTTACATATAAAACTAAACTTTAAAAAACCCCCTAAATGAACAGCTAATGTCTTAAATCAATCTGTTTCGTCATTTGGTTAAAATTTTCGTTTTTCGTTTCTGATTCCTTGACACGGACAGAAACGTCTCAGGTTACGTATGTAACCCTGGTTCCCTGAGAAGGGAACGAGACACTGCGTCCTCTAGGGGGCGCTAGGGGGAACGCCGTCAGCGTGACCCGTGTCTGAAGTCTACATACAAAAACAACAACAAAGTTGGCCGGCGACAGCCTATGACGTCACTGCCGGCGCGACTCGTCGCTGCCGGCGCGTCACTACCGGTGCGACCACAGTATAAAAGGACACCGGTAGAGCAGGACGGCCGCTTCTTCGTCTGAAGCTCACATCCTGAAGCATGGCCCCGAGCCTAGAGGACGCAGTGTCTCGTTCTCTTCTCAGGGAACCAGGGTTACATACGTAACCTGAGACGTTCCCTTTCGAGGAACTCGAACTGCGTCCTCTAGGGGGCGCTAGGGGGAACGGTTATACCCACGCTGCCATGCTGAGGGGACTGCCTGACTTCGGAGAGACAGGCACTAAGTACCAACTCCCTAGGCCTTAAGGGAGTCGCCCCTAGGATAAAGTGACGGCTGTCAGTGACATATCCCCTACGGCCAGAGCTTAGGCTGCATACCCAACTTACCTGTAGGGCAGATATCGGCCCGGGGTAGAGCCCAAGCTTGGAAACAAAGTATTTCCTTTAAGGGGATACTGCCAGAAGCCTAGGATACCCAGGTTGGCCTGTCACACAGGAGCTACTGCAGCCCTGCACGACTCCCTCAGAAGTCGTAACACAGAACGCAAGAGGTAGCTCCCTGCTCAACCCGGTTGAGCGAGCATAAAATGCGCACCAGAACTAGGGTGCGTAAAAACCGTTCTTTTAGCCTGGCAGAAGCTCTGGAGATGGACCCGAGACGACCGGGTTTTAGACCACCTCGAGAAAGGGTACGGGCAATAGCGCGTGAATCCCTACCATAAAGGATTTTAGAATGGACGCAGAACACCGGTGCCTTCCATACCACAGCGTGGATTTTAGAAGAGTGCCCAAAGGTTAACGTGTGCACTTACCATATACATGGATTTGAGAAAGCGCCCAAAAACGTGTGGGCCTTACCATAAAAATGGATTTTAGACGTACCGTTGAGAAACGGTGGAATAAGAAGACCCTCAGGGTGAGGGGAGCACTGCCGGCTTAACAAGGCTCTAAGGGGAAGGCAGTAGGGGCGCATCTAGCCGCCCAATTAGGCAAAGCTCAAAGCAAAAACCCTCAAGGAGGGGGGAGCACAAAGATGCCAAGGAGATAGAGGCCGCGGCTATCTATCCACTAAAACTGCCAGGAGCCGATACGCTTAGCCACACAAGATAAGGCAGTGTATCGCGACAGGCTTCTACTCCCATGGAAAGGAGGAGCCACTGATCCCCCCAGGGGGAAGAGCTCAGAGACCCTTTCCGTAGAAAGGGGAGCATCACCGCGCCCTGTACAGAAGCCTTGGATGAGATCTGACCCGTGAAAGTTCCCTTTGGCCTGGGGGAAGGCAGTAAGGGCGAACCTCAGTTGCTCAATGGAGCAGTGCTCAAGTAAACCCTCGATGGGAGGGGAGCACCCTATGCAGTAGCCGCAGCTAACTGTCTAATAATACTGCCCTGAAGCTGATATACGTACCAAGAAAAGGTAGTGTATCGAGATCGGGTTCCACTCCCGAGACACAGGAGGGACACCTGACCTCCCCAAGGGAGACGAGCTCTAGCAAAAACCCTTTCCGCAGAAAGGGGAGCATCGTCGCACCCTCCCAGGAAGAGATACGGGGATCAGAAATGACGGGGAGCCACCTCTACAAGACTGCACAGACAGCAGTCACATCCCCAGCCCTCAGGCTGTTCTGCGGGTAACCTCTCAAGGGGCATAAGCCCTTCTCACCCCACACAGACCTATGCTTACCTCCTCGATGAAAAGCATGGGCCCTGCTCTACCAAGACCCGCAGAGCCTTGGGACCAAGGGCCAAGAATGCTTAGCTGAAGGCTCCTCGGAGCACTCAGAGGGTTTCCACAGAAACAACTCTGACTTGAGAAACAGTGAAATAACGTGACCAAGCCCACTTCTCGGAGGGGCGACCGCTAGATCACCAAATGGCATAGGTAGGAGGTCTGTGTGAAGGGCGGAAACCCCGCAACCGAAGCCCCTCAGGGCGGGACGAAGACAGAGGGTCTCAACCCGGTGGTCAATGTGTCTATCCAAAATGTCCAGGAGCTCCCTGTGAAGAGGGATTCTGAAGAGCTTACCCAGACGCAGGACCGAAGTCCTAGTTTCCCTCAGTGCTGTAAAGGGAACCTGAAAGCTTCCTATTCGAAACGGGAGGCAGACCCAGGCAAGCAGCCCATAACCATGATTGAAGATCAGAGGGGGGTGCTCGAAGAGGACCTACCAAGGAAGGCACAAAAACAGGACCCAAATGCATACAGCATGGTAGACACATTAAACATGAGTCGTACTCACCCCACCATGGTTCCTGCGCATAACTCCAGAAGGCTCAGAAGATCCTTTTGAGAAACCATCCAGACCATTACTATGACCTGGTTACCTCAAAGAGATCGCTTATTAGAAACCCTAAAAAGGGGAGCGACCACCGAGCTAGAAATATGAATCCTAGAGACATAAAAAATGGATCGAACTCACCCATCCATGGTTTCCGCGCATCAAACTGTGAGAAGAGGCCGAAAGGCCGAGCCAGACCATCAGTAAAGGTTGCTTTTAACAAAAAAAGCCAACCTAAAACATCATAGGTCCGGCGGGGGTGCGCAGGAAAAGTATCACCTAACCTCAGTCAGGTAGAGAGACTAATATGAAGGGGGAATTAAGAGGAGGGAGACAGGAGCCCCCAAAGGAAGATAAGCAGAAGCTATCTCCTACTCTGACCCCGGCGAGCACGCTGTCTCGTCTGGATCACTTCCCTCAGGTCCTGTCTACCTCCTCTAGACCCACGCTTCCTCCCGGAACCACCCGCAGGTGGGGGAGGGGCGCGAGTGGCCACACTAGTCTTCTGGGCCTGTCTTCGTCCCTCGGAACGAGACGGGCCAGGACCCCCATACTGTTCGGGCTCAGACCTGGACCTTCGTGAAATGAAGGTTTTGAAGGCCGCTGAGCGCACCCTCGCCTCCCTGAACTTCTCAACCACCGTCTCAACGGAGGTACCAAAAAGTTCGGAAGGTGAGACTGGCGCATCGAGAAGAAAGCCCCCCTCTTTCTTCCCGAGGTCAGCCAAGTTCACCCACAGATGTCTCTCCGTAACCACCATGGCCCCCAAGACCTGCCCATGGCAGTGGCGGCCTGCTTGGTGGCACGGAGAGCGAGATCCGTGGTGCGGCGCAGCTCAGCAACCTCGTCCGGAGAAAGACCCTGACCCTTATCCAGATCTTTCAGCAAGTCAGCCTGGTAGGCTTGAAGCACCGCCATAGTGTGCAACGCACCCACAGCCTGACCTGCTGCTGCATATGCCCTGCCATTCAAACGAGATGTTACTTGAAGGGGAATGGATGGCAGGGAGGGAGTCTTCAGGGAAGATGCCTTACCTACAGAGAGATAGCTGGCCAGCGTCTCTTCTACAGGCGGCATCCTCTGATAGCCGTGTTCACGCATCCCCTCAATATTCGTATAATTAGAGTGCGGAAAATTATGGATGCGTGAAGAAAACGGCCTCCTCCATACCTTCTCGATCTCCGTATGCAGATCGGGAAGGAATGGAAGACTCACCTGGGCCGGGAGGTTATGATCAGAAAGATAGCGCTCATCGAGACGACCCCGAGGCGCCACCTCTCTGGCTCGCTTCCACGGCAAGTCAAGCCTTACCGCGGCGTGATCCATAACCTCCAGCAGCTCCTCATATGCAGGGCAGGAGATTAGAAAGGGTTCAGCCTCAGCTTCCTCATCTTCCAACATCTCCTGCTCTTCTTGGGAAGGACCCAACAGAGCACTAGCTGCTGGATCGGATGATGTAAGAGAAACAACATCATTGTCAGCCAGCAGCTCGTCCTCGCCCGCGACTGACGCGCGTGAAAGGGAAAGTCCCTTTTTTAGCTCGTCAGCGAGGTCCACCTGGGATCCCCACGAGCTCATTTTTCTCCGTGCCTCGGCAGCAGAGGGACCTGAGCCGCGGGGAACAGATGGCTGTCCCTCTTCCCTCGAGAAGAGAGACAGATGAGAACGGAGCTTTCTCATGGGAAAAAGCTCACAGTGCACGCAGACTGCCCCCTCGAGGATGTCGCGTGCATGCTCCTCACCCAAACAAAAGACGCAAAGATCGTGCGTGTCATCGGGTGTCAAATAACGAGGACACGGATCCACGCACTTTCTAAACGCCTTACTAGTGCTAGCCATTATTTCTCGAAAGAAAAAGGGGTCTCTTACCGTTTTGCTGCACACTCCAGACAAAGAGTCAATGAAGACGAAGAAGAGGCCGTCCTGCTCTACCGGTGTCCTTTTATACTGTGGTCGCACCGGTAGTGACGCGCCGGCAGTGACGTCATAGGCTGTCGCCGGCCAACTTTGTTGTTGTTTTTGTATGTAGACTTCAGACACGGGTCACGCTGACGGCGTTTCCCCTAGCGCCCCCTAGAGGACGCAGTTCGAGTTCCTCGAAAGGGAACAGACTTTTTTATGCGTGGCAGTTTTCCAGTCCGCTCACTAACGCGATAAACCCCCAGACACAGACGGAAATGTTGACGCACTCACCAGTAAATTCATGTGTCGTCCTGAGCATGAGAAGTAAATCCCCCGCAAAATCCAGGGTACAAGCAGTTAAATCTCCGTAAACGGACGATCATATATCTCAGTAAACGTCTGTAAATTACCGCTCACTTAATATATTTTAAATTCTACTGGCCTTCTACACAAAAATGCGTCATATGCACTTATAAACGCTGTAAAAAAAAAAAAAAAAAAAAAAGCCACAAACACAGCAAAGTATCAACTCTTATTTTATTTTTTCAGCAAATGCAGGACTGCAAATATTATTCAACAAATGCAACAGGACTGCTACATTTAACTAATCATTTAGATTGAGAAAAATATTTTGCAAACAGACAGTTCAAGTAAATCATTAAACTAATTAAACAATAAAATATTTTTTAAAAAGAAACAATAAAAACAAAAATACACTTATCAAAAACAAACACAATAATGAATACACTTGCAATGGACACTGCAAAGTCAGGGCATTGATTGCCGCTCCATCTCAGACAGTCACACACACATATTCTACACCAACAGGACCATGCCACTTTTTTTTCCATTTTATTCTGCCCTTCAGAAGCTACAGATGATACTGTTATGCTCATAAATTGACACATCCCTAGAAGAACATGCAATCATTTTAACCAAAAAGGGATCATGAACATTGCATGCTATTTTTTTTTTAGTACTGTCCTGAATAAGCAGTTTTTACAGATATAAAAGATACTTACATATACTAAATTTATAAAAATTAAACTGAATTTATAAAAATGACATTTTTATAAATTGATCCAGCATAGGTACGGAGAACGGATAAATGTTAAAAAGGCCTAGCTTAAATGTTTAGCCATGCCAAGCCATTAACTGATCAGTAGCGTTAACAACTTTAAAGCAGATATTGTGAATTTTACTGACATTATGGTAGAGTCAGCATTGTGAAAACATCAAATGGTTAATTATAAATATAGTAAGACAGAAACTCACCTGTTCCCCGCTCATATTCCTCTGGGACATAAGGGTAAACCATATAAACACGTTGTTTGAGGTCTCAGGAGAATAGAGTAAATTGACCAATAGCGCCATCTGCTGTTTTGGAAAAGGAAGTTGCTCCATTGCATTTGTGAGAAAATACGTTGGGCGCATTTGTGAGAAAATCTGTCTGCACACGTGTGAGAAAGCCAAGTTTTCCTCAAAAAAATATATATATTTGCAACACACAATGCATATATTTGTTATACCTCTGCATTTTCTCTCAAATTGACTTGTGTTTGTGCATATTACTTTTTGTTTGTTTGAAAGTCGATTTTTTCTTAGCAAAGCAGATTGTGTTTGTTTGCAAAACGCTGGATTTGTTTGTTTAATTTTGGCACATAAATAACTCCATACATTACCTCAATTACCAAGCTATAACACACTCCGAGATACAACACTACCCGCGAATGTGTGGATTTTTAAGAATCTCATTCAAATTGTGTGAGTCTGTTAATCAAAATACTCATTTAGATTAATTCAATTCGGATTCATTTAAATTTGCCTACAGATTTAAAAATGACTGGTCGATTCATTTTTAACCGATAAACACCCCCAAAAAATAGTGCTCGCTCCTTATGACAGTTAACCATGATACATAAAAACATGGTTATTATATTTAAAAAAAAGTGTTTTTGTTGTAAAACTGTGGTTATACAAATATGGCCGTTATACTGGAAACCTCTGAACACGTCTTGTGTGTGCAATCAGAAATATCCTGTATCCGAAAATCTCAGTGCATCTCGAGTGTATGGACGTGTACGGACTCGGCACACGTTGCCTGGGAAATTTTCGTACACAGGTCGTACACCTTAAGTTTCACTGAAATTTCCATTGTCCGGTTTATCCCGGAAATTAGTGTTTTCCTGCAGTGTTTTAAAATGCTATTATTAACCATGCTGTTTAAATGCAACATATTCATTGTCACACTGTAATGCTTTATTTTATTAAAATACAAACAACTGTCTTTTATAGTTTTATTTAACTAAGATTTGATCAAATAATTGACAGAATAAATGATCAAGTATTCGATAAGACCCATCTTATCACCCCAAGCTGATGTGTCTGATGGTGTTTCCATGATGTTTCTGATGTTTCCATGACTCTGTTCACTCTTTCTATTTGCATTTGTTTACCACAGTTTCACCATCCTTACCTTATTTTCCCACCTAATGGTAATTGTTAGGCCTAACGCTTATGGCGTTGTACGCTTTGTTTTTTTAGTTTTGGTTGTCATGTTAGCGGCCTTCTTTGTTCATATTCGTCAATATTTCTGCAAATTTGGCTGATTTAATAAAAGATTGCTTTTAAACTCCGTCTTCATTGGAGACATTTACATTATATTATTATATTATCCTAGTTTTTATATACATGGTGGTACCGTTTTGAAATCATGTAAGAACTTTTCTTAATAATTATTTTCTGTCTACACTCGCACATTCTATTCCGTCGACCGGTTTTCTTTTTATTCAACTGATAAGAGATTGCTATCTGTACTGCCTTAGATTATCTAGAACTTGTAAAAATATGTTTAGCATTTGATAAGTTGGTCAATCGCTCATCCATAGCTATATCTTACTGTGATGTTATAATACATTTTCTGCAACGGTTGTACTTGTTGTTAGAACGCTGTTTGTCAAACTAGTCTTAAGTGATATTATTCACATTAAACAGGTTAATGAACTCTTTCAGCATCTATACTTGTAATAATGCATAAAATAATTTCATTAGTGTAACGGGGAGTGAGAGACGAGAGGCGAGCGGATCCATCTGCCAGCTTTTATTCAGGGGACGAGACAGATACATGGTCGAACAGGCAGGGTCAAACAACAATGGCAGACAGGTATAACGAAGGCGACGAACAATAGAAGTCCGTGAAACAGGCGAGGGTAGATCCGTGGTGAACGTAATCCGTGAGGGGCTGAGCTAGGAGAATAAACCAATAAACAAGAGCTAGAGTCCAATAGGCAGGCGGCGAACAGACGAAAACGGGGAAGCAGGCGAGGGAACTAGAAACTAGGAACTAGGGAACAAGGAAACTAGGGAACGCTAACAATAGAAATACAACAACAACAATCCGTGACTTGCATGGGGAAAGACCGGGGCTTTTATAGTGCCACTGATTGGTCACCTGAGTTGACTAAATCAGTGTGAGGCATGACAGGAGATGTAGTCCGGAGTGTGGTGCAACAGTCAGAGTGTGATAATGGGGTGAGAGTGACATCTGGTGGTGAGCGGACAGCGGGACACCGACCAGATTCGTGACATAGCCCCCCCCCCAAGGAGCGGCTTCCAGACGCTCCAACAGCAAAACAGTCCTGGAGAGCGGTGGGAGGGCCAGGAGACTGAGGCAGAACCGGTAGGGAGGAAGCCTTCCAGGGCGGAGCAGGAGGCGCAGGAGCCCTCCAGGGCGGAGCAGGAGGCGGAGCTGGAGGCGCCGGAGCCCTCCAGGGCGGAGCCGGAGGCGCAGAAGCCCTCCAGGGCGGAGCAGGAGGCGGAGCAGGAGGTGCAGGAGCCCTCCAAGGCGGAGCAGGAGGCGGAGCCGGAGGCACAGGAGCTCTCCAGGGCGGAGCCAGAGGGTGAGCAGGAGGCGCTGGAGCCCTCCAGGGCGGAGCCGGAGGCGCGGGAGCCCCCCAAGGCGGGGCCGGAGGCGGAGCAGAAGCCCACCAGGGCGGAGCGGGAAGCGCAGGGGCCCTCCAGGGCAGAGCAGGCACCCGCAGCAGGGACTGGGACCTGGGAAGAGCAGGGATAGAGGAGACAAACAGAAGAGCAGGAGGGGCAGGAACCCTCCAGGGCAGAGCAGGAGGCACCGGGACCTTCCAGGGCGGAACCGGAGGCAGAACAGGAGGCGCCGAGGCCCTCCAGGGCTGAGCAGGAGCCCGCGTAATGGACTGGGACCTGGGGAGAACAGGGACAGAGGAGGCAGAGAGAATAAGGAGAGAAGCAGAGAGTTTGTGGATGAACGCCACCTTCCTAGGAGGTTCTACAGCGAATGCTGACATCTCAGGAGGCATTGGCGCAGCTTCTCCGACTGGTGAGGCCTCTGGAGCGGACTTGAGACCAGACGGGACCTCTGGAGTGGACTTGAGACCAGACGGGACCTCTGGAGCAGACTTGAGACCAGACGGGACCTCTGGAGCAGACTTGAGACCAGACGGGACCTCTGGAGCAGACTTGAGAGCAGACGGGACCTCTGGAGCAGACTTGTGATCAGGCGGGGGCTCTGGAGTAGGCTTATGATCAAACGAGACCTCTGAAGCAGACTTGCAGTTGGGCGAGGCCTCTGGAGCAGATTCGTGGACAAACGAGGCCTCTGGAGCACAGTGAGCAGCCCACACACTCAAAATGGCGATGGCCATTGCAGGCAACACTGTAGATAATGGGATGTCTATTGGTCTTGAGGGTGTGGATGCTGTGGACTTATGGCTTAGAAATGTGGGTTCTGCGTGGCTTGAGAGTGTGGGCTCTGTGGATTCAGGTGATACATGAGGCTCTTGGTGGTCAGGCGGGACTTGACTTGGCTCTGGGCTGTCCGGCAGGACGTGACTTGACTCTTGGTGGTCAGACGAGGCGTGACTTGACTCTGGGCGGTCAGACGAGGCATGATGGGGCTCTGGGCCGTCGGGCAGGACGTGACTTGGGCCGTCAGGTGGGACGTGACTTGACTCTGGGCCGTCAGGCGGAACATGTCTGGACTCTGGGCCGTCAGGCGGGACGTGGTGAGGCTCTGGACAGATAGACGAGACGAGACGTGACGGGGCTCTGGAAGGTCAGACGAGACGTGACTTGGCTATGGAACAGCAACAATAACTTCATTTGGCTCATGAAGATCAGCTGTGGTTTGACTTGGTTCGTGGAGATTGGCTGTGACTTGACTTGATTTGTGAGGATCAGTAGTGAACTGACTTGACTCTTGGAGTTCAGCAGTGACTTGACTTGGCTCGTGAAGATCAGTAGTGACCTGATCTGACACGTGAAGACCAGCGGTGACTTGAACTGGCTTGTGAAGATTAATGACTTTACTTGACTCAGGAACCACGGCTGTGATGTTGCTTGACTCAGGAACCACGGCCTTGACGTTGCTTGACTCAGGAACCACGGCCTTGACGTTGCTTGACACAGGAACGACCGCCTTGACGTTGTTGGACTTGGAAGCTTGACTGGACTTGGAAGCTACAGCTTTGGCTTTGGCTTGACTTGACTCCGGAACAACAGTCGTAGTTTGACCTGGCTCAGGAGACACGGCTGTAACTTGACTTGACCTAGTATGAACAGCTGCTGTGAAGTGACTTGACTCGTGGAGAACAGGTGTGACTTGGCTTGACTCGTGGGGAACAGCTGCGACTTGGCCTGACTCGTGGGGCACAGCTGTGACCTGGCTTGACTCGTGGAGAACGGCAGCTGTATCTTGACTTGACTCTGTGTCTTGACTTGACTTGGAAGCCTGACTTGACCCAGGGGTAGCCGCCGCGGCATGAAGGAGCGCCATTTTAGCTGCCCATACCGTCATTAGGGGTGAATCTAGCACGTGGGCCATCATGACCACAGGCGGCGTCAGAGTGCTGGCCGAGGGTTCTAGGATGGCGGCCATCTTGTGAACAGGCTCTGGCGTGACGGCCATCTTGTGCAGTGGCTCTGGCATGGCAGCCATCTTGTGCAGTGGCTCAGGAAAGATGGCTGTAACTTGACTTGAGACAGGGGCGATAGTTCTGACTTGACTTGACACAGGAAACAGCTGCAATTTGACTTGACTTGGAAACTTGGCTTGACTCGGGAAATGCAGCTGCAACTTGACTTGACTTGGAAACTTGACTTGACTCAGGAAATACAGCTGCAGCTTGACTTGACTTGGAGCTCTGTTCTCGCCGCCATCTTGTGAACGGGCTCCGCCGTCGCCGCCATCTTGTGAGCGCGCGCCGTTGCCGCCATCTTGTGAGCGCGCGCCGGCGCCACCGCCATCTTGTGAACGGGCACCGCAGTCGCCGCCATTTGGTGAGTGCACAGCGGCGCGGCCGCCATCTTGTGCACGGACTCTGCTGACACCGCCATAGCTAGAGCACGCTCCGACACGGCCGCCATTTCACGAGCGATCCAGGCGGAAAACTTGTTTGTGGCGTCGTGATCCGGCGTTACCGCCAATCTGCGAGAGGGGTGCGCGGCTGCCATGTTCGCGTTGTCGCGCTCCTCCCTCGCGACCCCCACAGTACACGGCGAGCCCACACACAATAACGCAAAGTTCATGAAAGCGGCCAGAGATGAGCGCGGACCCTCGCGTCTGAGTCTAGCCTTTAGAGGCTCATTAATGCAATCACAAAATATTTCCATAATGATACTGTCCGGGAGGGTGGAATGGTTAGCGATAGAAAGAAACTCACGGATGTGCTGGTCGAGAGAACGTGGTCCTTGTCTTATCCTGAATAATATCCTGTCTGTGTCCATATCTTCTGAATGTCCGGGGGTGAAGCTGCTGGATCCTGTTGTGATGGATTGTTCTGTAACGGGAAGTGAGAGACGAGAGGCGAGCGGATCCATCTGCGAGCTTTTATTCAGGGGACGAGACAGATACATGGTCGAACAGGCAGGGTCAAAACAACAATGGCTGACAGATATAATGAAGGCGACGCACAATAGAAGTCCGTGAAACAGGCGAGGGTAGATCCGTGGTGAACGTAATCCGTGAGGGGCTGGACTAGGAGAATAAACCAATAAACAAGAGCTAGAGTCCAATAGGCAGGCGGCAAACAGACGAAAACGGGGAAGCAGGCGAGGGAACTAGAAACTAGGAACTAGGGAACAAGGAAACTAGGGAACGCTAACAATAGAAATACAACAACAACAATCCGTGACTTGCATGGGGAAAGACCGGGGCTTTTATAGTGCCACTGATTGGTCACCTGAGTTGACGCAATCAGCGTGAGGCATGACAGGAGATGTAGTCCGGAGTGTGGTGCAACAGTCAGAGTGTGATAATGGGGTGAGAGTGACATCTGGTGGTGAGCGGACAGCGGGACACCGACCAGATTCATGACAATTAGGGTCTCAGCTACAGCTGAATGATAAAACAAACTTAAGGATGTTTTTGGCAGTTTGTGGGTGTCTGAAAAAGCTGTGTGTGTGTGTGTGTAAGAGAGTTTGAAAGAAAAAATGTTTTGGGTTAAAGATGTGATTTTACTACAAACTATAAGCACTCTAACTTAGAAACATAACACTGTTTTTTTCCCCAACAAACCGGTTGTCGACACTTTAAAAAAAGTCCAATTTTGTTGTGTTTTGATTAGAATGTCGGATATGGTATATAAAGTAAGTCTTGTTTATTGATTAATATGATAGAATCATGATTAATTTACAAGGTTATGTATTTATACAATAATGTTTCATGAACTCACTGGTTACTGTATACATAGTCAAGAGAAATGCATAACCTTAGTTGTTTTAATCAATCTAAAGTTTTTTAGTCTGCATTACAAATATCTTAAAAGAAGAGGCTTTCATACATTCTATTTCCATTTGTCTCAGGACACTGTTACACAAAAACGTGCTTTTTAAACTGTTAAAAACAGTAATATTGAACTTTACAAATATTTTACACATACTCAACATCTTAACACATCTGTATACTTAAGATATTAATGTCATCACAAACCGTCAGACACATCAGCTTGGGGTGATAAGATGGGTCTTATCGAATACTTGATCATTTATTCTGTCAATTATTTGATCAAATCTTAGTAAAATAAAACTATAAAAGACAGTTGTTTGTATTTTAATAAAATAAAGCATTACAGTGTGACGATAAATATGTTGCATTTAAACAGCATGGTTAATAATAGCATTTTAAAATGAGAAAGAAAATCTAATCTGATGTAAAGATGGGGTCACTTGTTGCACCTTGTTTAAGACATTCTTTTGTTGCAGACAAGTTTACGACAGCAAATTTTTAGTGTATTTAGGTCTGTAAGTGTCTTGCACTCATCAGAGGATCATTTGACAACTTCTAATCCTCATCATGGCTTTAGGTCTGAAAGATCTAAAAATCTACAAAACTTATTTGTTAAAACAAAAGTTACATCATTATTTAATCTTTTTGTGTTCGTTTTTGCATGTATGTTTGTGTTTTAATGTGTGTTTGTGTTTGCGTTTTAGTTTGCATGTATGTGTTTGTTTTAGTTGCATGTATGTTTGCCATTTTGTGTTTGAGTTTGTATGTATGTTTGTGTTCGAGTTTGTGTTTATGTTTTGCGTTTTTGCATTTGTGCTTTTGCAGTTTATGCATTTATGTTTTGTGTTTTGCATTTATGTTTGCATTTGAGTTTGAATGTATGTTTGTGTTTGCATTTTAGTTTGCATGTATGTTTGCGTTTGCATTTATGCTTGCCATTTTGTGTTTGAGTTTGTATGTATCTTTGTGTTCGAGTTTGCATTTATGTTTTGTGTTTGCATTTGAGTTTGAATGTATGTTTGTGTTTACGTGCATGTTTGTTGTTTGTTTTTTGGGTGCATGTTTGTGTTTGAGTTTGCATGTATGTTTTTTGTTTGTGTTTGTGTACGTGTCTGTGCGTGTGTCGAGGATTGAAAAATGTAGGAGTGAATATAAAGAAATAACAAATGTAACTAAATGAGCAAAATTCACTAAAATGAAACAAGAATTTTCCAACAGCATACACCGGTTTGTTAAAACAATCACCTTCATCCCTATTTAAGTTTGTTGTTATCGACTTCTCCTTTATCTATCTAACCTCATCCTGAACATCAGTTTGAAGCCACATTCACCAGATCCACATTATAAACATTCCTGTTTTTCTTAGACAAAATATTTTCTTCCTCAACATTACCCACCAATGCCATGCAAATCCAGCTGTGTGTTGTAAAAAGGTTCAGTGCACATCCTTTTAACCTACTGAACTTTTTGGCAAAGTTCACAACAGCAGTAGACCCAGCTGCACTCACAGGTGTATACCATAAATGGTTGGAATAGATATCCTTTTGATCACTGAACATCTTAGAAAAAATATCTGTTTTGATCACTGAACTTTACCTGACACAGCCCCACAAAAGTTAAAAAATGCCAGATCCCCTCAATTAGACTGTAAAGGAGTCGAAAACCCCCCAAAAATTCTTTAGAGTTTTACAACGTTGGCTGATCTGATAAGCCATGCATGGACGATCGTAGACCCCACTCACCAACCTCTCTGGTTTATTAGGCTATGTGATACAAGCTATTTACATTTCGTCTGATGTTGTTAAGTTTAGACGATTAACTACATGCGCGTGAACGTGTATTTTAACTACCAGTCCGCAAGTCTTACAGGAAGAAAATCAGCGAGGACTCCTCTCTTGTTTTTATTGCATAGCGTGGAACAAAACATTTGCATTCACCTTGATATTTAAATGCCTACACGTACATAAATAAGCGCATTTCAGCTGATATAACAGGCCATAAGTTCGACTGACAAACATCAAAGAGTGAATAACTAAATAAAATAAACTAAAATAAAGAAACATTTTCCTGTGGCTTAGAAGTTTTTTTGAAAGGAAACTGGTATGATCTTTAAAATGAAAAACTACTTGTATTAATGTTAAAATGGGAAGAATGCTTTTATCAATTAAGAAATGTCATTGATTTATTAACCCTTTAACTGTCACACCCATTTTGAACATAGACGTGAAAATGTTAAATAGATTAAAAATCCAAACTTAAATTTTTATAATTCATGAACGAAAACATTTTGTAATATGACTTTATGTACATTTTCCATGGTGATGCAATGTCTGATTTTAAAATGGTTTTCAAGAGATACATTTTGAGATCTTAAGTTTTCAATTGATATATAATTTCTTACAATTTCTAAAACATGATAGGGAAAAAGCCTGCGAAGAAAGTCTTTTTTGTGACGAAGGTCAGAACTCCTGTTATGATGTACATTTTTGAGGTGCACTCTTGTCGTAAATTAATCTATTGCTTTTCCTACATAATTTGTAGCCAAAACAGTGGCCAAATATCTATTTAGGAGTCTTAGACCTTTCCAACGATATACAGTTTTGTCATGATTAGATTAGGATCTATTTGTAATATGGTGAAGTAAAATAGGCGCCCCGCTGAGGGGACATGTGACAGTTTAATAAGTCTTTTTTTTTTTTTTTTTAATTTTAAAAAGTTTATTTTGTTTAATTCTTTTATCATACATTTGAATCTTTGCATTGGCCTCTGCTTATGGTGTTAGGGGGCAGGGTTTGACAGTTGCACCCCTAACTTCATTTTGAAAGATGTTTGATTCTTTTTCTTTTCTTTTACTTTAACTCTTGTATCCTTGTACCTTTTTAAAATTGTAATGCTAGACTACAACATAGATTTTGACAAGTATCTTATGCTGTTGCTTAAGAATGGCATCTGATACTTTTTTGTTTTTTGATCAACGTAAGATGCTCGACACTTTTTAGTTTCTAACTTGTAACACCACCTTTTTAAATTGTAATGCTAGACTACAACATAGATTTTGACAAGTATCTTATGTTGTTGCTTAACGATCGTCTCATACTTTTTTGTTTTAGATCAACGTAAGATGCTTGACTCTTTTTTTCTTTTACTTTAACTCTTGTATCAAAAACATGACCTTTTTTTTTAAATTGTAATGCTAGACTACAACATAGATTTTGACAACTATCGTATGCTTTTGTTTTACACAGACGCGTCTGACTGCTTTTTGTTACTGCTTAACGATCGCGTTTGATACATTTTTGTTTTAAATATATCACCAAAATTGTTTAACAATACATAAATGCTCGTCTTGACTTGGTTTTACTGTTTATGTCAGTAAAACACCATCGTCACAGTGTTTCTATTGTATGTGAAAAACTTTAATAAAAACTACCCTTTGATCCCGTTTTACCCAACCATTTCACAATTTAAAGTTTAAAGCACATAGTTTTGAACAGTTTTCAATGGTCCCCACTTCAAAAACACTTTCCCAAACAATAAGATAACAGTCATAAATTCCTTTGAATTACTGAGGTGAATAAACAGATGTCCAGTTCGGGGGTGGGGGGGGGTGTACAAAAACAGGTGTCCAAACAGGTGTCCAGTTGGGGGTGGGAGGGGAGGAATTTTTATGAGGGGCAATAAATCAAATTTGACAGTCAGTGCCCTATTAACTCTCTTACAGGTTCATGACCCTAAATGAGGTGAATGGATTTTAAGGAGAAAAAAAGGAGAGGAAAAAAAAAAAACATTAACCAGTATTTCAGACAACTCAAAATGAAAATGGGTCAAATTGATCCTTGACATTATAGTTAGTTAATTAGTTATACTTTATTGTTCAGCCTTGGCTGAAAATTGGTCTTTGGTCTCACTTACATGCAACAATAACAATACATTCCACATATCCCTACATATACATACATACATACATACATACATATACATACATATATCTTATAGCAGGGTTAATCAGACTACATAATCACAATCACCTTTGTGAGTTTATCATGGTGTCTTTTTGTTGATGCTTTGAGCAGAGCTTACCATTCTGTAGAAAAGGTGCCAAAAATTGAATGCTGGTACCACAGGAGCCACAAAAGCATCCAAAATGTCCAGCCAATTCGAGTCCACAATATGGACAATACATAACCTGGGAGAGGAACAATGTGACTGTTTAGTGCTAAAAGATGTAACTTGTACCTAAGCAAATGCCTGTGATATATACATTTTCACAGCAGTTTCACAGCAGAGGAAAAAATGCAGATGTCAGCAAAAAAACTGTTTACTTGCTGTAGTTTCACTTGCTTGTTGCCTACAGTTTTTCTCAGAGTAACTCTAGCTAACATAGCATTAAAATAATGTTTCACAGTTAAGTGTGTAATTCGTCAGATTAATCTAATAATATCCAAAAGACCAATGAATCGTATGATCAGTATGTTAAAATAAACAAAAAAACTCACCTTTTAGTTCACCAACAACACCTCTGCTCTGACCAAACCCACTGAACAAATAATCAGGTCCCAGGTGGGTTCGTCACTTTTTGAGGTCCCCCTGAAACATTTCCATTGTGGTCCGTGCTATTTGCAGTGCCCTCCTGTGTTTGCAGCGCGTTTGTGTGTTTGGTTATGTTGTGAGAATTTGCAGCACGTTTCCGTATTTGTGTTTGCGTTGCGAGGATTTGCAGCGCCTGTGTTGTCAAACTGATGAAGATGTTTTTTTTTAATTTGTTGTCGTTTTTTTTCTGTTTCCATATGTTTTCTTAAGTTGCTGCACGTTGAGCTCTCTCTGCCACCATAGTCACTGCAGTTATAAATATAACACAGCAGGAAGAATGCACAGTAAACTGAGTTTCTGAAGCTGACTTTCTAAAATGTACATATTAGAGTTGGCCTCACAGCTTCTCTAGTCACAGCTTCGCAGTGCAATAAGATGCACACTAGAAGATATTTGAAATGAATGAGTGAATGAATGTGCTTTTCTATTTATTGCTGATGATTACATGCACATACTTACATTTGTTTGCTATTAATATTGCAAAGCATGATTAAAAATCACAGAGTGTGTTTTATTTACTGTATAAAGCTTGATTGTGATTTCAGAGTCAGACCCCTGGAGAATGTTTTCAAAATCTTCTTGAGCAGATCGAGAACATTACAGCTCAAGTGCTTCCTTTGAATGTAAGTGCCTGATCAAGAAAAATCATCAAATCATCAAATCTAATTTGGATAATAACTGACATAGCAGTGCTGTCTGGCTTTCTTGACATTTACATGTACATTAACTCTGTTGAACTGCATTTATGTGTTCAATGAATTAGACTGTGACAAACATTTTGACTGTGGCCTGCAATGCTTCAGAGAAGACTTTAGAGACATTATCATCGACAAAACTGAACTAGCCTTCTATGGAAACTGCATGTTAAAAACCAGTGAAAAACTCATCTCACATTAGTGAAGCCGACAGTCACAATTGACACTAAAATGAAACTCAATTACATATGATGTCAGTGACTTTACCAAGAGAGCAGGGGTGAGTCAGACAGCAACAAATGCAGCAGTAACTGTTTAGTTGTGTAGAGTTATAAACTGTTATAAGAAATCAGGAAAGGCAGAATCACTGAAGGAAAGAGAAACACAACCACTATGGCCCTGTCCACACAAATACATGTATTTTTAAAACCACTGCTTTTTCTATGCAGTTTGGTCATTCCTCCGCACACAGTATCAGCTCACTGAAACTGAAACTTTTTGAAAACTCCTGACAGGGTGAAGATTTTTAGAAACCCCAGTTGCAGTGTTGTCATGTAGCTGGTGACAATCTTCATTGGTGTTATCTTTATTGTTTGACGTCAGATTGTGCATCGCTATCTCTTTTGTTTACAAAGCAAGTCTTTGATTGGCCAACATGGCTTTACAGTTAGGGTTATATCGCCACCTGTTGGGTTGGCATGCTCTTGACAGCGCTTTAGCATGTTTTTACGTTTTCATGTGGGCGGGAAAAACTCAGTTCATAAAAATACTTGTGTATGTGTGGACAAGCCCTTAGTTACACACAAAAGCCACAACTATCCCCTTACAACTACAACTTCGGGCCCCACAGCCTTAGATGAAATCAACTGAAATAGAAGACAGTAAATCTCTCAAGATCACAGCAGATGATGATTAAATTACTTCACAAACAGGCAAAACTGCCCTTAAATAAAAGTATTGCTACTAAAGAAATAATTTACTTGAGTACAAGTAAAAGTACTGAACTTAACTCAAGTTGACTCAAAAAGTGGTTTGTTGAAAAAAAGTTACTGCGTTACTGTAACGTGGAGAGGGAGACGAGAGGCGAGGGGATCCAAATGCGAGCTTTTATTTGAAAGACAAGGCATAGACATGTTCAGACAGGCAGGGTCAAAACAACAGCAAACAGGTATAATGGAGGGAGGCACAAGAGAAGTCCATGAGGCTGGCGTGGGTCGATCATCGGCGAACATAATAATCCATGACGTGTGACAAAAGAATAATCCTTATAACGAGCAATAGTCCAGAAAGGCAGGCAGCGAGACAGACGAAACGAGAAAGCCACATGAGAATACTAAACACAGGAAACTAGGAACTCAGGAACACGGGAACTAGGAAACTAGGAATTCAGGAAACCAAGGAAACACAGGAAACTAGGAACTAGGAAACTTAAACCAGGAAACAGTGCTAGCACTAGGAGAGCGCTAAACGCGACTGATAATCTCCACAATAACACTCCACAATACACGGCACCTGCCGAGTGAGAGTCCGGGGCTTTTATAGGGTTGCTGATTGGCCACAGGTGTATGGCGCAATCAGCGTGGTGGATAGTGGGAGATGCAGTCCGGGGTGTAGTGCAACAGTCTGTGTGTAATAATGGAACGAGAGCGACATCTGGTGGTGAGCGGACCGCAGGTCACCGACCAGATTTGTGACAGTTACGAATTACTTTAGTAATATATATACAGTCATGTGAAAAAGTTAGGACACCCTTTTGAATTCCATGGTTTTCCATATCAGGACATCATTAAATATAACTGGTCCTTGGCTGGTCTTAAAATTTTGAAAATAAAACCTCAGATGAACAACAAAACATGACAAATTGCACTGTGTCATTATTTACTGAACAAAAATAAAGCCAAAATGGAAAAGCCATGTGTGACAAAGTTAGGACACCCTTACTGTTTACATTGGAATTAAGAGGGTAAATAACAGTCAGGCACTGCTAATCAAATACTTTTGATTAACTGATCATCAGCAAGTCTGAGTGCCTCTATAAAAGCATAAGCTTTGGCAGTTCACTGGTCTGGAGACTCCAGGTGTGTGTTAACACAATGCCAAGTAGGTAAGACATCAGCAATCATCTTAGAGAAGCAATTGTTGCTGCCATCAATCTGAGAAGAGTAATAACAATTTGAAGTTTATTCACAAGTGGAAGACATTTAAAACAGACACCTCTCCTTCCAAGAGTGGACATCCCAGAAAATTCACCCTAAGATCAGACCGTGCAAAGCTCAGAGAAATGGCAGACAACCCAAGAACTACACCTCAGACTCTACAGGCCTCAGTTAACATGTTAAATGATAAAGTTCATGACAATACCATTAGAAAAATATGACTTGGACAAAAATGACTTGTTTGGTAGTCTGTACACATATATGTGCATATATGTACATATAATATAGGAAAACGGCCGATTTTATATATGTCACATATATTAAAAACCTATATCAAAACCTATATTAAAACATATATGTTTATATAGGTTATTTCCGTGTGGGACATTTCCTTCTTTTCCACTATTTTCATACAAGAAAGAATTGACCTTGTAAATGTTTCAGGAAAACGTGTAGACATCATAGCTTTCCATCTTCTCTCACTTATTTGCCATAGTTAAATTCTATAACATGCCAATTACATGTGATACCAATTTCACGTGTTCGCACATAAGTTTTTTGCATTTTTTATTTTTTTTAGTTAGTTCTTAGTTATTGCCTTGATGATAGAAAATATGAGCTAGGCATCATGTATGACAGTTGCCAAAGTGAGATATGAGCTAAAATGACCAGATCCTGCCATGAGCTATATAGGAGACATATCTTGTATGTACATATAGGGCTTTTTTGTGGATATAAAGAAGCAATACAGGAGACCTATATGGCCTGTATATGCACATATATGCACCTCAATTTTGCCTATATGTGGCATATATACGCATATATGCAGCATATATATTATCATATATGTGCATATATACTGCATATAGGTTTCATATATGCGCATATATCCTCATATAGGTTCTTTCCATGTGGGTACAGGCAGTTGACTCATAGGTTTTCACATGACTGTATATATATATATATATATATATATATATATATATATGTATATATATATATATATATGTATATATTTTATTTTTTTTACTCTAAAGGGATGTAACGATATGAAAATTTCTTATCACTATTATTTTTATGATTCCTGTCTGGTCAGCCCGCCACCAGAGGTCGCTGTGCATCTCTCGCACTTTCATATCTCACAGACTGTTGCACTACACCCCGGAGTATATCTCCCATATTTCTAATGTTCAAATCCGTTAAATTGTTAGGCTGCATTAATTAGGTCAACCGGAACCGGGAACACTTCCCATAACACCCGATGTACTCAGTGCATCGTCAGAAGAATGGCATCTACGCTAATATTAGTCTGTTTCTTTCTTATTCCGAGGTCACCTTGACCACCAGATCCAGTCCGTATCCAGATCAGATGGTCACTGCAGTCCCCCGGATCCAGTCCGTACCCAGCCCAGATGGTGGATCAGCACCTAGAGACGACCTCTACAGCCCTGAATGTCAGCGGAGACCACATCAACTAAATGAGCCCCAGAGACGGATCCCCAGTGAAGACCTCGTCACCTAGACAGCCATCGGCAAAGGACCACGGGAACCTGGTGAGTCCTCTGCATCTGACCAGAGGAGAACTGGCCCCCCAACTGAGCCTGGTTACTCCCAAGGTTTTTTTCTCCATTTGTCACCAATGGAGTTTTGGTTCCTTGCTGCTGTCGCATCTGGCTTGCTTAGTTGGGGACACTTTCTCTTCACACGATATTGTATTTTATTTTATTTTATTGTATTTGATTAACTACCTTTACCTGAAAATTGTATTATTTCCTATTTAATACTGTACAGCCGCTTTGTCATAATTCTGCATTGTTAAAGGCGGTATATAAATAAAGGTGACTTGACTTGACTTGACTTGACACATCACGCTGATTGCGCCAACACCTGTGGCCAATCAGGCGCGCTATAAAAGCCCTGGACTTTCCCCCTGTGACTCACGGAGTATTGTGGTTATTTCTATTGTTTCGCGTACGTTTCCTAGTTCCCTAGTTCCCTGTGTTTAGCTTTCTCTCCTTGTGGATATTCCGTCTGTCTCGCTGCCTGCCTTTGAACTACTCGCCCGTTTGTTTGGATTACCCCTTTCCTTGCTCCCCTTTAGGATAACGTTCGCCACGGACTGACCCACGCCTGCTTCTCAGACTTTTCTTGTGTCTCGCCCCATACATACCTGTTTGCTATTGTTCTGACCCTGCCTGTTTTCACCCTGTCTCTGTCTTGTCCTATAAATAAAAGCTTGCGTATGGATCCACTCGCCTCTCATCTCACTCCCCACGTTACAGAATACTCCATCAAAAAAGGATCCAGCAGCTTTAACCACGGACAATCAACAGGTATGGACACAACCTGGATTTTATTCAGACTCAAACAAGGACCACAAACATTAGAACAACACATCTGTGAATTTCTGGCTATAGCAAACCATTCCATTCTCCCGGACTGTATTTTATGTGAAATATTTTGTGATGGCAGCTTCCATGGCGCCCGTTCTCAAGATGGCGGCCGCGCCAGAGCGCGCTCCTGTAATGGCGGCGAAAACAAAGCTCCGTCGTGTCACTGCTGCCATAACAGAGTCAAGTCAAGTTAAAGCTGTTGTTCCTGTGTCAAGTCAAGCTACAGCTGTTGTTTCCAAGTCCAGCCAAGTTATAGCTGTATTTCCCGAGTCAAGCCAAGTTACAGCTGTATTTCCCGAGTCAAGCCAAGTTACAGCTGTGTTTCCCAAGTCAAGTCGCAGCTGTGTTTCCCGAGTCAAGCCAAGTTACAGCTGTGTTTCCCGAGTCAAGTCAAGTTGCAGCTGTGTTTCCTGAGTCAAGTAAAGTTGCAGCTGTGTTTCCCGAGTCAAGTAAAGTTGCAGCTGTGTTTCCCAAGTCAAGCCAAGTTGCAGCTGTGCTTCCTGAGTCAAGTCAAGTTGCAGCTGTGTTTCCCGAGTCAAGTAAAGTTGCAGCTGTGTTTCCCGAGTCAAGTCAAATTGCAGCTGTGTTTCCCGAGTCCAATCAAGTTACAGCCATTGTTCCAGAGTCAAGTCAAGATACAGTTGCTGTTCCAGTGTCAAGTCAAGTTACAGCTGTTGTTTCAGAGTCAAGTCCAGTCACAGCAGTCGTGCCTGAGTCAAGCAAAGTTACAGCTGTCGTCCCTGAGTCAAGCAAACTCACAGCAGACGTTCCTGAGTCAAGCAAAGTCAAAACTGTGGTTCCTGTATCAAGCAAAGTCAAGGCTGTGGTTCCTGTGTCAAGCAAAGTCACAGCCGGTCTCCACGAACCAAGTCAAGTCACAGCCGGTCTCCACGAGCCAAGTCAAGTCACTGCCGCCAACGAACTCTCTGCCTGTCCTGTCACGGCCACGAAGGCTGTCAACGAACTCTCTGCTCCTCTCCTTGTTGTTCTGTCTGCCTCCTCTGTCCCTGCTCTCCCCAGGTCCCAGTTCATGATGTGGGTGCCTGTTCTGCCCTGGAGGGCTTCTGCACCTCCTGCTCCGCCCTGGAGGGCTCCAGCGCCTCCTGCTCTGCCCTGGTGGGCTCCAGCACTCACTCGTTTGTTTTGATGACCCCTTTGCCTTGACCCCTTCAGATAACGTTCACCATGGATCGACCCATGCCTGCTTCTCGGACTATTCTTGTGCCCCATACATACCTGTTTGTTATTGTTCTAAACCCTGCCTGTTTTCAACATGTCTCTGTCTCGTCCTATAAATAAAAGCTTGCGTATGGATCCACTCGCCTCTCATCTCACTCCCCAAGTTACAATTATAGTGACCAAAATTATCACAGTTATCAGTATTACCACAGTATTGTTAAAACTGGAAATGTTCAGAAAGTACTGACACATAAATCATTTCACTAAGTTGTATATTTAAAGTCAACAAACAACAAATAAAATGACTTTTTGTTTGCATAATCACTAAAACAACAACAGTAGCCTACCACTGATATCTGGATTTTAAATGACAACATGACTGACAACAGTTAAACTAATGGACCCTTTTCACAAGCCTGTGATGACGCATTTTAACGGTCATTATCATCATAAATCCTTTAAAGTTTTTTTTTTTTTTTATATATTTTGATATTTTAAAATATGTATGTACATTTATAACACTATACTTTGTATTCTATCACCTTTTTATCAAGTTACAAAAAAACTAGTTAACGCTATGCGAAGGTGTTTCTAATGGCGCGTCTGTGGGAGGGACGGTAAATTTGACATTGTTCTCTCTTCTGACTGCCGATATCAGTCTCTCTCAATTTTTTTCCTTTGATTGAAAGTCATGAAAACAATATAGTGTAGTTTTTCTTTTGCTATTTAAGAAAATGGGAATGCAAAAAATATATTTGTGGTACTCTCCCATTCTCTGCTCTCGGATTTTACCCAACTATGACCATTTCCACTATGAGAAACCCGGAAATGTGAGAAAGGTCCATAGCATGTTCATATATCTAATGTAAATTTTCAAATAAAGCTGTGAAAAAGTTTCATAAAAAGATAAATCTCACATTTCAGCCTTTAAATAAGGAAAAAGATAAAATGATAAATGATTTAATAAATTATTATATGTATTTTATCTGTTCCATAAATAATCTAGATAACTGGTCTGAATTGTTTAAATGTGTAGAATCCACTTAAAGGAACATCTCACTCAATGCTAATGGTCTAATCTGATTCAATGATCTATGCTAAGCTATTAGCAAAAAAAGTGGAGTGTTCCTTTAAGCTTGTTTTTCATCAACCGGTCAAAATTTTGGCTACAGCAGGGCATGCGAATTCGGTCCATTTTTTTGGCCAGACAAAAACTGCACACAAGCTGAATGTAAATGTAAGTCTCTGTAAATCCACTGTATGACACTAGATGGCACTTGTGGAAAGGCTGAATTACAGCTGTTTCCGTCAACTTTGTGGATAAAGCAGTATTGCCATCAAGAACACTACTTTAGATGTTACATGGAGTGAAGATGAAAACAAAATGACATTGAATCTTTTCTGAAGACAATCAGAACCTTCAGAGGTACATCCATATTATTAATTCATTCATATATTCATTTTATTTGTATAATTCCCGATTTATGTTTCTGCCAGTGGGCAACCCCCAATTGCGAAGTGAAACGCACGGACTGCAAATACATTAGTTCCCTATCTGTCGTACACTCCGAGTTGTGTCGAGTAGTGTACGACACTAGGGGTCGCTCTTGGGAGCCCAAACACCTCTGAGAGTTTTGAAACAGGCCAATGAAAATTGGGTGTGCAGAATTTGCATAGCTGGCCACGCCCTGGACATTCGGGTATAAATAGGGCTGCATGCGCATCTGCTCACTCGTTCTGTTTTTCGGAGCCGAATGCAGCGTCTCTGCGTGAGAAGCGGCAACATTCACTCGTCGTTGGATCTGCAGCACAGACAGCGCTCTCTCCCTCTCTAACACAGCTAAGTGTTGTGAGAGTCCCCTGGGTGCGTCGACGGCGATCTTGAAGAGCAATCTTCCTTCTAAAAGAGTGATTTCTCTGAAAGAGCTGGCACAGTAGGATTGTGTGTTGGTTAACATATGTTTCCCTCCGTGTCATCCTGGTTGCGGCTTACCTTCCCAAACGATCGACGCGACCGTTGTGTTCAATGTTGAGTTATGCTCACGCTGATGCAGCGTTTGTTGTTGATTCATGTTTTGCTTGCGAGAACTCGATCATGGGCGCGCTTTGCTCGTGAGCCGCATGCTTTACGTGAAGCCGTGGCTCACTCCGACTCCGGTCCTTCTGCTTTCGGGTACGAGGCCGTTGCGATGTGCGTCGGTAACAAGCATTAGGAAGCAGCGAAGGTTCTGCCCGGTGAAAACCCCGTAAACCTCTAGCTCCTCGCGTCCTTCGATCCAAACGATCGACACGACCGTTGTATTCAGTGTTGAGATTCTCACACTGATGCAGCGGTTGTTGTTGATTCATGTTTTGCCGGCGAAAACATGACCCGGGCGCATTATGCTCATGAGCCGCGTGCTTTACGTGAAGCCGCGGCTCACCCCAACTGCTTCCCGCTCCAGTCCTTCTACTTCCGGGTACGAGGCTGTTGCGATGTGCGTGGGTGGCGAGCATTGGGAAGCAAGGAAGGTTTTGCCGGGTGAAAACCCCGCAAACCTCTCGCTCCTCGCGTCCCTCGATCGAGCTTCCGGACAAGTTTGTTAGTCTGTCTCAGTACAGCTGACTTTCTTATTCGGAGCTCCTAATTGGGCGAAAATGGTTAGCGGCAGCATCGCTAGGAGGGCGTAACCTGTTTAAAGCTGAAGCTTCAGCTGAGCAAACCTCTACGGGGGACTGATTCTCAGTTTGAGGCGGACGCAAAAAAATGGCGGCCGTGCCTGAAACGGGCAGCCAAGGATGGGCTGATTAATAGACATCTGGGTAATGACCTGTACGCTCGTTTCCAGTGTCTGTTTCCCGGAAGTGCACGAGAAGTTGATGAAATCGCAGGAAGCCCATTTTAAAAAAAAAAAAAAAATGGTCAGAACGCGATATACCAACTTCTCCTCCTTCACCATCCTCGATGGGGGTCCAGCAAGGGGGTTTCAGAGGTTCCCCCGGGCGGAGGGAGGCGATTGCGGTGCACTCCCTGCTAATCGCTGCCGCTTGTGGGGTTCCTCCCAGAACTCCCGTTCAGGGCCTGTAAGTTCCTTCTAAGCAAGGCTTACACGGCCTCTGGACAAGCTGCGTCCGCCTTACATACCACGGCCATCATCTGGGCGTTCAGGCCGTGGCGTTGTGAGTTATGTACGAGGGTGGTTCCAACCTAGAGCTATGAGTCGTGGCGCACGCTCTAGGAAGGGCGATGTCCACTTGTGGTCCAGGAGTGCCACCTGTGGCTTCACCTGTCAGAAATGCGGGAAATTTGAAGTCCGCTTCTTACCCCCCATTTCCCAGGTTGGTCCTTCACGGTTAGAGCAGAGGGTAAGGTCGGGCTTCGGCCCTCTACCCCCGACTACTCCTGTCTGTTTGTCGCCACAGACGGCCCCCTATAGAACTCCTGAGGCCCCGCGACAGCCAGGCCTCCGGCCAGACCGCCAACGGTCAAAGTTCTTGCGGAAAGGTGGCAACACCAGCTTGTCAGTAGGCTTGCTAGAACCCTCGTTAGGCTTCTAGTTTTTCCTCAGACGAGCAATCCAGAGCAGGCGGGCTAACTGACCCACCCAGATCCACTCTCGACCTGGGGATGAGAGATGGATTCGGCACAAAACCATTTCTGACTGTCTGCCCACGGACAGTCACTGCCTGGTCAGTATATAGACCCCCCCTCTCGGTTATCTTGCAGCAATAGCCCTCCATGTGACGGCTAGATGCTGAATCTGCAGACCAGGGTGTGTGGGCACTTACCTGGTTCTCTGCATATTGGCAAAGACACACCGCATTCTTGGGGCTTCATCTCCAAGCACGGCGTTCTTTGCTTTATTCAGCCACGACATCCCCATTCCAAGTACGTCGGGTATAGTTCCTTGAGACCTTAAGATTCTCAGAACTACCTGGCTTGGCTATGCAACTCAGGTTGCAAAGCATCCGCTAAGGTCTACGGCATTCTCTTACAAATCAACTCAGGGCGAGAATGCTGTAGTCCTTTAAGCAGAAATCGCAGCCCCCCTGGAAAGGGTGCGATAAAGCCTATCCCCTCAGCCAAAATGAAGGAAGGGGTTTGCCGACCCCTACTTCATTGTACCAAGATGGGTGGTCGACTCATGCCAATCTTAAAACAGAGGTTTTTGAATCGGTCCCTTTCTCAAGCTCCCGTTCAAACGTTAGCCCTCGAACACACATCCCTTGTGTGTCAGAGCTTAGGATTGGTTGATGGCGTTGGACCTGAAGGACACGTATTGTCATGTCTTGATCCTCCAAGACTCTGTCTTCGAGATCAGGCTCATCAGTACAAGGTTCCCCCTGCGGCCTATCCCTACCGCCCCGCACCTTCACGAAGGTCACGGAGGCTACCCTCGCCCCCTCGGGTAGCGGGCATATGCATTCTCAGTTATCTCTGTGACTGGCTGTCCTAGCACACTCACAAGGTTCGGTTTGCACTCTCAGGGACGTGGTTCACAACCACCTGGCTTAATTGGGACTTCAGGTCATTTGGGAAAAGAGTAAACTCTTCTCAGTACGGGGTTGCTTTTTTCTCTGTATGGACTCGGTCACGGTTCTTCGCGTCTTGCCTAGGACTGTGCATAGTCAGTGCTGTAGTGCGTGAGTGCACTCCTTCATGTACCAGGGCTCTGGGACTCAGGCTTCTGTGCGCCACTCACCTCCGGGCAACAAGGTGAGTAGAGGCTCCACCTTTAGACGGTTCGGCTGTTTTTGGAGTCGATTCGGCCAGGCACAGGTAGACCTGTCGCCTCACCAGAATCCACTCGTTGTCAGTGGTAATATGGCCTTACCATGGACTCCCTCGGTTCACATCCATTGACACTCAGCTGACTGTACCGCTTATTCCTCAATGAGCCTTATTGCACAGACACGGTGCAATGTCGGGAAGGTCTCGAAACCCTGTTTGGCCCAACGGAACTTGGTTCTCGGAGCTCGTGCTCCTACCATCGTTTCCTTCCTGACACACTCCCCTGAGAAGGAACCTGAGAAAGAAGGGCACGATCCCGCACCCACGCCCAGATTTCTGGAACTTCCTTCTATGGTCCCTGAATGCGACCAGGAAGCCTCCAGAAACCTCCTACCCTCAGTGGTAAGCGTGGCATGACCTGGGAATGGCGCAGGTGTCCTTCCTAAGGGTAGAACCCATGGAGTTGCGGCATCAAATCTGTGATATCCCTCCTCCAAGGAGGCCTGGATAGGCACCTTTCTGCTTCTACATCAAGGTCCGTGTTGGGTGTCCAGCCACCATGACCTGATAGAAGGCAGATCGGTGGGGCACGTTTTGTTAAGAGGTACTGTAAGATGAACCCTCCCCGGTAACACCACATCCCCTCTTGATGTACGACAGATAGGGAACGTCTCGGTTAAGTATGGTAACCCTCGTTCCCTGATGGAGGGAACGGAGACGTTGTGTCGTCCGTGCCACAACTCTGGTCCGCCTCTGAGTGAGTTGAGATGCTCGGCTCTTCAGATCAGAACGAGTGAGCAGATGCGCATGCTGCCCTATTTATACCCGGATGTCCAGGGCGTGGCCAGCTATGCAAATTCTGCACACCCAATTTTCATTGGCCTGTTTCAAAACTGTCAGAGGTGTTTGGGCTCCCAAGAGCGACCCCTAGTGTCGTACACTACTCGACACAACGTCTCCGTTCCCTCCATCAGGGAACGAGGGTTACCATACGTAACCGAGACGTTACCAAATACAAACATTTTTTTATGAGGGTTGCGCTTCACTAAATAAAATGATTTAATAAATACCTGTTTACAATAAGCACTTATTCGCACATGGACAGGACAAAGTTTGAGGGCGCATATGTAATATCTGAGGGAGCGAAGAGCCATGATCACTATATATTTGGGAGAGCAAGCCCGCTGTAATCCGAGAGATTCATGCTTGCACTGTCTTGTATTACAATAATGCACTCTTTGCATTTGCTAATAAAATAACGCCAAAAACTGCTTCAAATAAAGGATGAAAATGAGAATTGAGTCGTAAAAGCTGCAATCCATTTCTTATTGCTTAAAATGAACGGAGACTATCTCGTGTTTTTCCGTGCATGCGCGATCATTACCGTGGGGATCGGCGCCTATGCCCTTAGCACCCTTTTAAAACATCCCAGCTTTTCCGTCGTCTTTTCACACAAAACGAAACTACTCTGCGTGCCGTGCGCAGATAAGACTCTTACTTAACTGTGCTTTATGCTGGACAGTGTTTATTTATCATCAGTTGTTCAAATCGTGGTAATCGAATACGGTTTTAATGATAATTAATATATGAAACGGTAATACTAACCGTGGGGAATTTTATCATGATTTATCGTCAAACCGGTAATCGTTACATCCCTAGTAAAGACCCATGTTACAGTTGATTACTTTATATATTGTACTGTACTTTAAATATTCATATGCCTCATACAAAATATATAAACAGCAAAATGTATTTGCATGAATAAAGGATAAAAGTTTTGATTACTATAGTGAATTTACATATAATACTAAACGTACAAAGCAAGTAAATGCAAACAGCTAGTGTCTTAAATGAATCTGTATTGTTACTCGATTTAAATTTTGTACTAAAACATGAATTGCATTTTGCTTTTGTTCAGATTACATTTATGATCCTGTATCATTTTAATGCATTTCGGTTACAAAATGTGTTAATAAACAGACTCTATAATAAACTGACTAATAAGCATTATTCAGTCACTGCCAGTCCACTTTATTGAGTTAAAACTGACAAAAACCTGATAAAGAATTACCTATGATCAAATGAAGGTCAAGCTGTCATATCCTGTCTAAATAATGAAACACTTACCTGGCCGCGGGAAGATGATAAGTAAAACTTTATTTTAATGGTCCATTTTTAACATTCTGTTGACAATAAGTAATGTTACACCTGCATGTCAACTAACTCTCAGAGTATTAGCAGACTATCTGCTAAATACCTGCTAACTCTTCGTGAATTTTCAGAATGATATACAACAGAATCACACACACATTTTTTACTATTTGCATATATATATCTTTTTTATCACAAGTTTTATGGCATTTTCTAAACCAAGCTAATGTCAGTCAAGCACTCAAACATCACAAATAGCACATTTTACCCAATGCTATTTTTTTTTAGTTTTTATTTACAACTGACATATCGCATTCATGGTTGCAATATTTGCAATTAATGATTCAATTTATTTAATCAGATTATGAGACAAATATTTGGATTTACTATTTAGTACAGAGTACAGTAGTTAGTTTGGTATTAAATTGAGTCTAATTGTAACTCATGTACCATTTTGTAGGGCCGTAGCTATTTCACCTCCTTCTACTATGAGAACAACTCCCGCTGCAATTAAAGCTACAGCTGCTGCTACTAAACTAATAGCTCTAAGTGCAGAATCCATTTCACTGTGTTTTTCTCCTCATCTGTAAATCTCACGTCCAGTCTGACGTCTAGCAGAAACACATGAGGACAATGTTTTTCCCCTTTGCCACCCGCTGATGTTGTTGGCATTTCCCAGTCACATATTTAGGAAATAAGTGTGCTTTAAACGCTTGTTGTCCCAGGATGGTGTTTCCTGTGCTCCTTCCAGCTCCAGTTTTACCCACCATCATGATCCTAAAATTTGACATGACTGGAGAAGATGAAAGGACAGATTCAAACTCATTTAAACGTGATGAATATTATAGAAAACAACTTGGTAAACTAATTCATGTTTTGGATGTCATAATCACATGCCTTTGGCATAAGTGAAAGTTCCTGTCATTATAGTAGGGGGTGTAAAGGTACAGAAAAATTGGTTTGGCCTCGTGCCTACAGCCAAAACACAGCCGTGCCGATATGCAGCCATATCTCACATCTACTTGTGTGATATTGCATTTATACAACAGTTCGATGGCACGAGTGTGTAAATAGACAAATAAAATAACAATAGAGTGTCTTCCAAAGTCCTCTTTTGCGCAGAACTACTTCCTTCCACCACAGATTCAAATCTAAAGTTGACAGATTAACAGCTGAGCTCAGGCCTCCATTACTAATACCTAAAAACCTCTTAAAACTACATTCTGTGACACAAAAACGGTAATATTGATAAAATGATTATAACGGGGCTGCTTAAAGTGAGGATTAAACCTGGGTCTCTGGTGCTCTAGGAGTATGGAATTACTCACTGAGCTAACGCCACAACAGTTAAACCCAGTAACGGAAGAGCAAAAACTGCCAAGGGACTTGATTCTTCAAAAAGTAAAATAATCTTTACTAGAAAATCAAAGTGCAAAATAAACAAAGAAATGAGCTTCCACCAAAAGAAAGACACAAGAGTCCAAAATATGCAAAAACAATCAACCTTAACTTGAGAACTGGCAACTAGATACACAGGAAAAATGTGTGGCAGTTGGGATGTCAACCTCTGGCTCCTGAATGGTACAAAGTGTTATGAACAAATTCAGCCCAGATTAGTCGAGAGCTCCAGGTGGATTGGTTATCAGCAACCAGGCACCTCAGTGTCTTCTCAATGTCCTGATTTATTCTCTCAGTTTGGCCGTTGAACTGGGGGTGAAAGCCAGAGCACATGCAAATTAAATTAAACCGGTTAAAAAAGAGGGCCCAGTGGGCTTGTCATGAGTTTAACCTCTTGGTGTCCTGAATGTAGATGAGATTTTGGTGGTCCATCCAGATGATGAATGGGTGTTTGGCCCCCTCAAGCCAGTGTCTCCACTCCTCCAATGCCACCTTAATGGCCAACAGCTCCTGGTTTCCAATGTCATAAGTTCTCTGTGTAAGGGTAAGACGGCGAGAAAAAAAAGCACATGGGTAAAGCTTGTAAGCACTCTTACTCTTCTGTGACAAGGCCACTCCTACCCCATCAGAGGCATCCACCTCCAGCATGAAGGGCAGCACTGGGTCTGGAAGTGTTAGAATGGGGGTCGACGTGAAGCATTGTTTTAGTGTATTGAAGGCATGGTTAGCTTCACTGGTCCATATGAACAGCCTGTTCTTTGTCAGTGGGGAGAGAGGCTCTGCAATAGAACTAAAATTTCGTATGAACCTCCTATAGAAATTTGAGAACCCCAGAAAGTGCTGTACCTGCTGATTGAAGTGGAGTGATCTGGAGGCTACCTTTGGACACATGGAAGCCAAGGAATGAGACAGCTGGGACATGGAACTCGCTGTTTTCCAGCTTTACAAAGAGATTGTGCTTCTAAAGCTGGGCCAGGACATGTCTGACATCTTGAAATCTTGGAGGTTGCAATAGAATATCAGAATCATCCAAGTAAACAAACACGAATATGTTAAGCATCTCCCTTAGAATACCATCTAATGAAAGCCTGGAAGAACACAGGAGCATTAACTAGGCCAAATGGCATTACCTGGTACTCATAGTGGCCTGTCGGGGTGCTAAACGTAGTCTTCCATTCGTCCCCCTCCTGGATCCTGACCAGATGGTATGCATTCTGAGGGTCCAGTTTGGTAAAGATGGTGGCCCCCTGCAGGATCTCAAAAGCTGTAAGTGGGAGGGGGGGTAACGATTCTTGATAGTGATGTTATTTGAACCTAGATAGTTAACTCTCTGGGGTCTGAGGTGATTTTGGGGCCCTTTAGATGTTTTGACATGCCCTGACATTTGTGCTTATTTCAGCTACTTATAACATACTACTGGCCAACATATATTTTTTGTATTCAGCACAAACGTTGCTACAATAATATGTGAGCAAGATGAATGTACATGTTTGCATTTTTTTAGAAAAAAAAAAAAAAAAAAAAAAAGATTATGCGTGGTTAGTAAGTTTTGGGAAAATAAATGTAGCTGAAATAAGGCCATAAAACTCGTACTGAATAGTCCTGAACAAGGCTTTTGAGTAATCAGCAAGCTAGAATATTTACTTCAAAATGATGTGAAAATGATCGTGCTTACTCTTTCACAGAAAACAATATATTGATTTAAATTTTCTACGACATGTTTTGTGATAGAAAGCCATATGCAAGGGAGGGATAATGCCCATTAATATTTAGTGATTAACACCTGAGAGACAAAAGGCCATCCCCTAATGGCCCAACAGTGTGACTGTCACTATGAGGCAGGTAACAAAGAATGTGAGGAGAGTAATATAATGAGGGGTTTTGGTTATTTGCATTTTATTTACAACACAATATAATCAAAAAATACATAATGATGGTCAAAGAATATTATTGTACTCACTGACCGAACCACAGAGATGTGAACAGACCTTGTGCCATTCCTGTTCAGCAAGTGAAACTAGTAAACCATACCTGATATTTAAGTGTTTGCTGCTTCTTTCCATGGATTCAAGATAAAAAATAATAATAATAATAATAAAATAAATAAAAATAAAAAACATAGTCACAGAGCTTATTTTACCACAGAAAATCAGTGAAGAATAACATCTGATGCTGGTACAGCTCTCTTAGAAGAAAAGTAAAATCAGCAGTAAAAATCAGCAAGATTCATCTGTGGTGCAGGTATCAGATCACTAAAAAACAAAAACAAAAAAACATCTCTGAGCATGCTAATATCAGAAGAATCTGTATATAACGATCTCGTAGTCACAGATTCACGCATACTTGGTACTATGTAAAAAGGACATTTTATATCTGAGAGACAAATTATCGTTTAACGCCTTATAAAACTCTATTTGGGAACAGAGTATTAATAATAAACATGATCTAGATATTCTTAGACTCGTAGCATTCATCATGTTATAGTGTACACTCATATTACTTTTATATCGTATTTTGTTTTATATTATATAGAACATGAAAACTTTGTCGCGTCGCAAGAAATTTAGATACAATGAACTACCTATCATGTTTAAGCTTATGTCAAAATAACACGTTAACTAATGCAAAAAATAAACATTACTTACTCATCAGACTGATCTCTTCTTCTGCATCAGCCGCGCGTTGCATTGTGTTTCTCATCTGAGGTGAATTCTGTGTTATTCCTCTCAGCGTGTCTTCTTTTTTCTGAAGATAAATTCTACTATTCCTTTCAGCGCGTCTTCTTCCAGAAACGAACAGTAGCTGAGATAAACTTGATGAATTGTCAAGCTTTGTTTACGATGATGTGGGCGCTAACATGCGGCGCCTCGCACGTGGCTATTTATCATATCAAAAGCAAAAGCAGCTTGTGGGCGTGATCACATTAAAAATAATTAGCTCTCAGGGCAAAACTATGCATCACGTTGGTTTCACACGGATTACTTTAGCACAGAATATTTGTTTTTGATAAGACTTGATTTATTTAAAAGTAGAGATATCAAGCTTCCTATAGATATATCTCTCCTGTCGGTGTGTCGAGTATTCACTGAGTTTAGGTTCATTTTATTGATGCATTTCTAAAAGCCGTTCACGGAGACGGTGAAGACTGAGAAAGCACCCTGTTTATTTTCTTTAATTTAAAGAAGCACACAGTTCAGTTTTTATTGTGAGTGTGCACAAATAAAAGCATACACTTAATGGCTTCTAATGATGTATAACACTTATTTGTGTGAGCAAAATCGACAGAGTATTTTTAGTGTCTTTCGCACTGATCTTAAAAAACGTGAGCTGATCACGCCGGCGTGACCGTCGACCCCAGGGAGTTAATAAAACTACCTAAGACTACCATCTTTTTTTCAACTTCTGATGATGTGGAAGGACAGAAGAATCCACTATCCAGAGCTTCCTTCAGATACTTGTCCATAGCTAATCTTTTATGGCCAGAGATGGAATAAAGCCTTCCGCAGGGTGGACAAGTTCCTGGCATAAGTTCAGTAGCGCAGTCGTATGATCTGTGGGGGGCAGTGTGGCAACTTGGACTTTACTGAAGACTTCGAGGAGGTCCATGTATTCCGGGAGAACTCAGGATGACTCGGGAGGGTGCGGTGGAGACTTGCTAGTGACTGGTTCCATCCTGGGCACAGCCATAATTTACGTAGACTAGACAGGGTTTTGAGCCTAAAGACAGATTTGCTCTTGGGATTGTTTGACAATGATTCTTGGAAAGACTTCAGCCCAAGGGGAACAGCAGAAAGCAGTATGTGAGAGATGGCAGTTGGTTCCCCAATCTCTGACGACGCCTCAGGGCCAGTTAATATTCGGGTTATGAAGAGTCAACCATGTGAAGCTGAGGATTATAGGGAGTTTAGGAGTATGAATTAAGAAGAACTGTATCAACTCCTGGTGGTTCCCCACCTGAAGCTGAAGAGGTGGAGTGCTCTGACTGACCTGACCTGATCCCAGTGGGCTGCCATCAACTGCAATTATGTTAAGGGGTTCTTGGAGAATCACAGGGTGAATTGCAAGACTTTGGGCCATCTTAAAATCCAAGAAACTCCTGGCAGCCCCTGAATCAACAAAGGCTTGATGGTGTTGCTGGCCCTGGGTGATAGTGGCCTGGATCGTCAAGCCGGAGGTCGCCGAGTAGGGGATGATTCCTATTCTCGTCCAGGGTCCCCTACTCCAGGACGAGACTTGGCTTTTCCCGAAAGCTCAGGACAGTTAGTGCGAAAGTGGCCTGGCTTGCCACAGCAGAGGCAGCATCTCTAACTCATCCTCGGATTGCATTCCGCCTGGGATATCCGAGTTCTGTTGTTCTGTTGTTGGTGTTTCTTTGCCTGAATACGCACTTGTCACATGCTGTGTGGTATCGGCGTTTGGTATGGGGGCATTTTAACGAGTACGAGTACAGGAGCTCGGTATCGGTGCATCCCTATTCTAAATCATAAACATCTTAAAGACACCTAATATATGTCTATCTGACATCTGATAGGAAACGTTCTATAGACATATTGCAGATGAGCAAACACTAAAAAAAAAAAAAAGTCTTGCAGATGTAAATGCAGATGTCAAATAAATGTCTCTGTGATGTTTGTGTGCTGTCAGTGTGTTTTTTTTTTCATACACAACAGTACAAACATCTGGCAGACGTCTGTAAGATGTCAGTTTTACAAGCATTCTAAATCACAAAAAAATACTTCTTGCAGATGTAAAATGCAGACATCAAAAAGACGTCTCCATGATGTACGTGTGATATCAGGGAACCTGCATATTTAGTTGTAAGTATATTAAATTGTGTTGGATGTTTGGTCAATTTGACAGCATTCAGAAACTGTAAAGTTGAAATGTAAAGTCAAGTGCATTACATTTTGTGATACAATATTTAAATTCTAGTACATATAGTTAGAAGCAAAAATATGCGTACTATGCACAGGGAACTGACTACCAGTAGTGTGCAGTATGAGCAATATGATTGATTTTCATAAAAACATGAATACTTACACTATTTTAAAATGCATGACTGACACTTTTAAGGTTTACTCACATTTGCAGTGAATGGGTGCCATCAGAATGAGAGTTCAAATGGTTTAAAATGTCTCTTAATGATGGATTTGTTTCTAACAAACACACAGCTTTTGGCTTCTCAAGATGTTAATTGATGGACTGAAGTGGTGTGGATTGCTTGTGGATTATTATGTTTTTATCAGCTTTTTGGACTGTCATTCTGATGGCACCCATCCACTTCCATTGGTGAGCAAGTGACGGAATGCGACATTTCTCCAATTTTGACGAAGAAACAAACTCTATATCTTGGTTGCCCTGATGAAGGAGTACATTTCCAGAAAATTTTCATTTTTTTCCACTTTAAGGTTTACTCATATTTTTAATGAATGGGTGCTGTCAGAATTGATGGCACCCATTCACTTCCATCGGTGAGCAAGTGATGAAATGATTTCTCCAGATCTGATGAAGAAACATTTACTCATCTCAGATGGCCTGAGAGTGAATACATTTTCAGCGAATTTTCACGTTTTGCTGAACTGTTCCTTTAAAACTTTATGCAAAATATTTTTTTTCTCTTTTGGTTGGGAGTGAAATATGACCTGGACAAGTTCTTAAAAGCATTCATGAAATTCACCCAAGAACATACTAATAAACAATTAAAAAAATCAAGAAAGTCTTCCACTGGACTTAAAACGCATTAATACTGAAGAAAACAGTCAAATAATTTTTGTTCTGGCCACTTCATAAATCCCAAAATGTTTTTTTTAATCATTCGTTATCCGGTTAGACATGTTGTACTCGGATCCACAAACTGAAAATCCATGAAATAAAGAGAAAACGTCATTCCTGAAACTCTCTGTATTACCGTGGTCCATTTAAATCCATTTAACAGCACGAAAAAAAGGCGCTATGGTCCAAACTTGCAGTCTAAAAGAATAAAATCCGTAGAGAGAAACCGAATAAATCGTATATATACACACGCACACAAGTTGAAATTTACAGCCCTTTAGACGTCGTGAGAAATCCAAATGAAATATTTGAAAAAGAAAACATGATTAAGGGTATGGTGACAGAAATTAAAGAAATAAAACAATACATTAATATATGGGTGCGCGTATAAACACTTTCACTACATTTGATTTAATTTAAGCTATCTCAGTGAAAATAACAGTTGTTTTGAACAAACTTTGCCATTCTAGTACCTATCCATCACGTGTTTTAATATTTCGGTAAACTAAAGCCATGAGAGCACAATCCACGTCATTTATTCACCTGTGAACGCGCAGCACCGCCGTTTTCAGCACGTTGTCATGCAGTGCAAATGCAAGTCAGTGTTTTTCTCTTACAGCATCATAAAAAGTGAAAGCATGTGAAGCCTTGAAGCAGAAAAATCGACTTCTGACAGCTAGATTCACCTTGGCTGTATCGATACGTACAGTATAGTTTGGCACAGCATTACAACATGGAATGACATGCAATCTTTTTCCTACATTGTAGTACGGATCATGTTTGAATCCAAATTATAGTAGCACATTGAAATTATCTGATCATTTTCAGGTGTCCTATTATGTCTAATTGACCCTTCTCACGCAGTAAAAAATACATCGTGGGGCTGAGCTAAACTGACATCGCACCGACAGACAACACAGAGCAGGTCACTTGTGGTATGAAACTACATCTCAGCTTAAGTGTTTTCATTTTTGTAAGAAATTCAAATATAACTAAAAGTTTATGAAGACAAACTTTGAAGTTGGCTTGAGAAAGCCTAGTTTGAACGTTTTAAATGATTTTAAAAATTTGATGATTTTCAGTCTGAAACAGATTGAAGTTTAAAATAGTTTTAAAGCTTAAAGCTTGAATGTTTTAAGGGAAATACAGTATGTCAGACAAAAAGAGATACATAACAGTGTTAGCATCTTACTAGCATGTTGCTAACACGATTAACAAGTTACTAACGTGTTGCTAGCATGATTATCATGTAGTTAACATGTTGCTTGCATGTTTATATCATGATTGGAAGCATGCTGTTAACATGTTTTAACATTATTAACATGTCGTTAGCATGTTGCTAAACATGTTTTAGCACGATTAGCATGTGGTTAACATGTCCCAACATGATTAGCATTTTACTAATGGGCTGTTAGCATGATTAGCATGTTGGAAGCATGTTTCTAGCATGATTGTCCAGATTCACCACCCGCAGCTCCGTGAGGGTGGTGCTGCTGCTACCGGAGGGCTGCTGGTTTATTAACATCTGAAAGGACAGAAACAAAACTGTTAGACGTCTTAATAAACAGAAACGCAAAGATGAAAGTGAATAAGCTGCACTTTCTTAACGGTCAGTCATATGATTATCTACAATGGCGTTTTAAACATTAAAAGTGGTTACAACTTAATAAAACAGTAAAATAGTTATATATAAATAGTTGCAATTTTCAAGAAAATTGTAATCTTATGATAAAAAAATGGTTTTGAATACAAATACAAATGTTATGTAATAAATATAATGTCAAAATGTTACTAGAGTGAAAGTGCAACGTTTTCAAAAATAACACAATATTACATTTTGAAAATAATGGTATAGTGTTATTAGAATATAGATGCAATGTTTTGAGAACAATCTTGTAACATTACAAGAACTATGGCGTAACGTTATGATAATAATGTCATGACATTATGAGTGAAAGCCTGAAGTTGTTACATGATGTTACATGAATTAAGCAGTAAAAAAGATTTAACATTTCAAGAATGAAACTGTTATGAGAATACATAACATTATGTTACAAGTTAATGTTATAAGAATAATCAAAATGTTACAAGAACAGAGGCATAGATGTTATAAAGTAATAAAATTACAAAATTAAAGTATTAATGTTACAATAATAAAGGCATTACATTACAAGAGAAAAAATGTTACAATGTTACAAGATAAAGACAATGTTACATGAAGTAGGCAGTGACTTAAAAAAAAGACATTTCAAGAATAAAATTGTTATGAGAATGAAGACATAACATTATGTTACAAGTTAATGTTACAAGAAAAGTGTCTAAATGTTACAAGAATAGAGCCATAAATGTTATAAAGTAATAACATTATGAAATTAAAGTATTAATGTTACAAGAAAAGTCATTATAAGAGAAAAAGCTTATGTTACAAGATAAAGACAATGTTACATGAATAAAGCAGAAACTTCTAAAGAATAAAGATGTAACATTACAAGAATAAAATTGTTAGGAGAATAAAGACATAACATTACAAGCGAGTCATGTTTTAAGAAAAAAAGTTGTTACGTTATTTACGTTAACTAATAAATACTTAACATATTAGATGAAAACCTTAAACTTAAAAAGAATTTTAAAAATTTAAAAAATAAATAAAAATGTTGTCCCAACTAATGTAAATAAAATAAAGCTTAAAATATGAATAAAATATGAAGTATTACAACTACTACTAAAACTAAAACTAAAACTAAAACTAAAAATAATAATAAGAATAAGAATAAGAAGAAGAAGAAGAAGAAGAAGAAGAAGAAGAAGAAGAAGAAGAAGAAGAATTTAATATAAAATAAAACCTAAAAAAGGCAAAAATCACTAAAACTTAAAAATTAAAACTGAATATATAAAATTGAAGTTAATTAATAAATTATTTAAAAAAAGTTTTCAAAAATCCTAAAAATTAAACATGAATTAAATATGATGAAAATATCAAGTACTAAAATACAGCTAAACATCTAAAAAAGGCAAAAACATGAAAATCACTAAAACTTAAAAAACTAAAACTGAATATATAAACAATAAAGCTAAATAATAAAGCTAATCTAACTCTTAAAATATTTCATGAAAAAAAAACAAAATATTAATTAAATATGAATGAAATATAAAGTACTAAAAATACTACTAAAACTAAAACTACCTAATCTAAAATAAATCTAAACAGATTAAAAATGAATATAAAAATAAAACTAATTAATAAATTGTTAAAATATTTCATGAAAAACTAACTTTACAAATAAACCCAAAAAAATAAATAAATAAATAAAAATAAAAATAAATAAATAAATAAACTAAAATAATTTAAAAAGAACAACAGAAGAAACCTGGTAACTAACTGAAATAAATACAAAAAAAAAAAAAAAAAACCTAAAAATAACTGAAAAATAAATTAAATTATAACAACAGAAAAATCACTAAAACAAACTAGAATTATAACTTAATAATAAACAGCAAAAAAGGTAATTAATAAATACTTAAATATTAGATGAAAACCTCAAACTTAAAAAAAAAAAAAAAACACTAAAACTTTCAAATTAAATCTGAATATATAAAAAATAAAGCTAATTAATACATTCTTAATGTCATAAAAACATAGTTAAATAAATAAATAAAATAAATATATAAATATTTGCAAAAAAAAAAAAAAAAAAAAAACATAGTAAAATTATATCTGAATAATACGGTGACCGGGAGGGGACACCTTCGGTTCACTTAAGTCTGTCATGGCCACGATATATAAACTCGTGGGAACGTGATATTATGTCGTGGCCACGAGATATTAATGCGTGGGAACGTCATATTAACTCGTGGGAACGTCATATTATATCGTGGCCACAAGATCATTTTGTCGAGGGAACGACATCCATTTCTCGTGGCCAGGAGCTTTAGTCGAAGGAACAGACCATCTTCATACAGCTGTATTGTGCTAAGCCATGGATCAGCACGATCTTTTGAATTTTTTAAGGGATCGCAACCATGAAGAGGAAAGCATTGTCAAAATCGAACGAGACAAGGTAAATAGTTGTCATCAGTGCCGGCCTGTAGGATTGTGGGGCCCTAGGCAAGATAATGAAAATGGGCCCCACTAGTGTAAAAAAAACTGTCACAGAAATTTGACTGTTTGAAATTTGAAGAGAAAGGACATAAAATTACTATTTCAATATTTAAATGTGAATGTGTATTAATTGTAAGACATTCAACAAACATACATAAAAAAAATGACATATATATATTTAAGCAAATAAAATAAAAAATAGGAGTGCATGTGAGATTGAGTAAATAGATACACATGAAACACAAATAAAATATAAATGAAGTATACACAAAAACTAAACAGAATAAACAGAGCATAAACAAAATAAACATAAGCCTTAATATTCATAAATGATGAGAAATGTAGGCTTTATAGAATACTATATTCATAAAAGATGAGTTATCACTTTATAGAATACTGTATAAAATAATGATTTTGCCTCATTCTGTGATGTGAAACCACGACAGATCAAAAAAGAAGTTATTTCAAAATCTCGACTGATGTTATAAAATGAATTTGGAGCAAAACCATGTCATTAAAATGTTTTCAATAGACAACAGGTTCGTAAACAGACTTGAACCCATGCAAAATCTATGCACGCGTTCTACTGAGGTAAATCTGAACGCACATTTGAACTGCATACGATTTTTGCATACGTTCGATCAGTGCCGGCCCGTCCAACAGGCGATACAGGCGGTCACCTAGGGCCCCGCCCGAAGGGGAGGGCCCCGTGGCCGCGAGGTTGTCAATTGGATTTTTAGGTGCGTTCTATTTGAAGCGGCGCAGAAAGATCAATTTTTAAAATCAAAGTTCCGCAAGAACAATAGAGCGCAGACAGCTCTGCATGCTTTCAACTCGCTCTTGCAGTGTTTTAATGTCATCCACCGATCGGTGTGTACAGCGCAACTTAAGGCCGCACGCACCTTACATAACTAAGGTAACACGCACCAGTGCTGTACAGCGTGGCATATGTGCAGAACGTATGAAAAAAAAATCAGTCTGTGCATTCAAATATACCTCAGTAGAACGTGTGGATGGATTTTGCATTGGTTTGAGTCTGTTTACAAACCTGTTGTCTATTGAGAACATTTTAATGACATGATTTTTCTCCAAATGCATTAAATAACATCAGTGGAGTTTTCGAAATAACTTCCTTTTTTAGTCTGACGAGGTTTCACATCACAGAATGAGGCAAAATCATTATTTTATACAGTATTCTATAAAGTGATAAAGACTGTTAATTAGCATTGAATTGAATATTCATATAAAAATGCTCGATATAGCACGAAGAACAGAGATAATCCGTTTAGTCGCAATCCCCCGCTAAAAATTTTACGTTCCCAGAACGTCCTCAGGACGTCCCTACTGGTGTCAAGGACTTTGCCTAGTAACGTCCCCATAACGTTCTGAGAAAGTCACAATGTGGAGTTCCTTAAAGGTTTGGGGGACGTTATTTGGAGGACCTTCACAGAATATTCAGGATGTTCTTGAGACGTTTAGGGGACCATATTTTATTTGGAAATGTGACGTTCCCAAAACGTTGTCAGAACGTCCACGCTGGTGTCAAGGACGTCACCTAGTAACGTTCCCAGGATGTTCCGAGATGGTCATGTTGTGGAGTTCTTTAAAGGTTTTGGAGACGTTATTTGGAAGACCTTCACAGAACATTCAGGACATTCTTAGGACGTTTAGGGGACCATATTTTATTTGGAAATGTGACGTTCCCAATATGTTCCTGGAACGTCCACGCTGGTGTCAAGGACGTCACCTAGTAACATTCCCAGGACGTTCCGAGATGGTCATGATGTGGAGTTCTTTAAAGGGTTAGGGGACGTTGTTTGGAGGACATTCACAGAACATTCAGGACGTTCTTGGGATGTTTAGGGGACCATTACTTCCCTATTAGTCCCTACACTACATTCCCATAACATTTGCAGGACCAACCTAGAATGTTTTTTTGGTCCTATTTAGGTCCTTTCTTCACATTTACTGAATGTTTTCAGAACCTTTGGTAACACATCACAGGAAACTATCAGTCAATTCAATTATTTTCAAATTGGCTTTATTGATATACAATATATAGTATATACAATAACTGAATTTATAAAAATGACTCCATTCAAAAGTTTACATGCCCTTGAATCTTAATACTGTATGTTGTTTCCTTGGTGATCCACGACTGTTGTTATGTTTTGTGATAGTTGTTCATGAGTCTCTTGTTTGTCCTGAGCAGTTCAACTGCCTGCTGTTCTTCAGAAAAATCCTTCAGATCCTTCACATTCTTTGGTTTTCCAGCATCTTCTGCAAATGTGAACTCTTTCCAACAGTGACTGTGATTTTGAGATCCATCTTTTCATACTGAGGACAACTGAGGAACTCATACTATTCGAACTCATAAGTATTACAAAAATTCTGCTTAAGAAGGAAACACAAAACATTAAGAGCCTGGGGTGGAAACATTTCGAAATGGATGATTAGGGTAAATTGTACCTATTTTGAAATATATTTTTAAATATGTTCAACTTTTGTAATAGTTATGTATGAGTCCTTCAGTTGTCCTCAGTGTAAAAAGATGGATCTCAAAACCGTCATGTCTTCATCACATATGCAGAAGATGCTGGGAAACCAAAGAATGTGTAGGAGCTGGAGGATTTTTCTGAAAATCATGAGGCAGTTAAACTGCTCAGGACAAACAAGGGACTGATGAACAACTATCACAAAACATTAAAACATCCAGAAAACAACACACAGTATTAAGATTCAAGGGTATGTAAACTTCTGAATGGGGTAATTTTTATAAATTCAGTTATTATTTTGTCTCATGGAGTATATATAGAAACATGTTATGTGAAAGAGCCTATTCAGGACAGTACTAAATACAAAATAACACACAATTTTCATGAGCCCTCGTATTTTGCATAATCTGCAAGTGGTATGTAAACTTATGAGCACAACTGTATCACATTATCCAGCCTGTCTAGAATGAAATGAATAAACAGAAAAAACTGAGGCAACGTCTCCAAGATAAAGTTAAAAGTTTTAGGCACTTGTGTAAAAATGCCTTTTAGGTTGATGACAAAAATAATGTCATAAATAGATTTAATTTATCAATTTCTATTAACTAAATTAAATCAACATTTGTTGTGACCATCCTTTGTGTTTAAAGCTGCTTTTGCCCTAAGTGCACTTGAGCATAGTTTTTCAGGTAGCTTTGCTGGTAGGTTTCTTTAAGTGTCTTGGAGACATTGCCACAGTTCTTCTGGATTTAGTGTGTCTCAGTTTGTTCTGTTTCTTCATGTCATTCCAGACAGACTGGATGATGATGAGATCAGATCTCTGTGTGGAGCACTGGCTTTTGTCAGACTCACTGTGCAAACAAAGATCTCACTGGATTATTACAATTAATGGCAAAATAAATGTTTGGAAATGTGAACTGATATTTCCACTGACATACTACAGCAAATGATAGAAATAACTGACTTAAAAATATTTTTTGTTGTTGAAAATACTATTGGCCTAAGACTTTTGCATAGTACTGTAAATGAATGAATGAATGAATGAATGAATGAATGAATGAATAAATAAATAAATAAATAAATAAATAAATAAATAAATAAATGGAATTAAAAAATAAATAAAGGAGTAAATAATTTGATAAAACAAATAAAATTCATTTGTAATGACATTTTATCCTGAATTAATTTTTATTTATTATTATTTGTATATTTTTTTCTTTATTGATTATTTTCTGTTTATTTTAACATTTATTTCTTCTTTCATTTGTTTTAATATTTAATTAATGTATTTATTTATTTTTAAGTTTATTTAATATATTTATTTATTCCCACATGTGTTTATCTTAAGATTTATTTATTTATTTTTACTTTTCTGTGTGCAACTTTGACATTTTTTAATACACATTATTTTTTTCATACACGATATACGCACTTTGATTACTTCCATACTTCATGCGTGGGTTTAACATAGCTGTATAGAAGAGTTTCCTGCTATAAAATATTTTTGTATATCCTAATAACAAAGATATTTTTATAAGGTGAAAAAAACATCTTGTTAAAACTATGAACTTACACTACCAGTCAAACGTTTTAGAACAGTAAGATTATTCATATTTTTTTTTAAAGAAGTCTCACCAAGCCTGCATTTATTTGATCCAAAGTACAGCAAAAGCAGTAACACTGTAAATAGTAATAGTTAAGTTAAATAGCAAAATATTTTTACTATTTAAAATAACTGCTTTCTATTTGAATATATTTTAAAATGTAATTTTTTCCTGTGATCACAGCTACATTTTCAGCATTACCCCAGTCTTCAGTGTCATATGATCCTTCAGAAATCATTCTAATATGCTGATTTGCTGCTCAAGAAATATTTATTATTATTATTATTATTATTATTATTTGGAAAGAATTAAAGAAATTAATCACTTTCATTTAGCAAAGATGCTCCATAAATTGATCAAAAGTGATGATACGACATTTATAAAGTTACAAAAGATCCATTTATCCATTTTAGATAAATGCTGAAAAAAAAAAAAAAAAAATACACTCCGCTGTTTTCAACATAATAATGATAATAAATGTTTTTTGAGCAGCAAATCAGAATATTAGAATGATTTCTGAAGGATTGTGTGACTAGAGTAAAGGTACAAAAAAATGCAGCTTTGAAATCACAGGAATAAATTACATTTTAAAATATATTCAAATCAAAAAAAGTTATTCTAAATAGTAAAAATATTGAAAAATGTTACTGTTTTTGCTGTACTTTGGATCAAATAAATGCAGGCTTGGTATGCAGAAGAGACTTCTTTATAAAAACATTAAAAATCTTACTATTCAAAAACTTCTAACTGGTAATGTATCACATTATAACGTGACAATGATCCCTTTTTCTGGCCTGTCAGCTGCTGCAAATTTTAAAACCCTTTTTGCAAGATACCTTCATGTCATTACCTTCTGTAATGACATCATGACAACCTGTATCAAGAGGGCAGGGTACATGGCCAGGTCTGGAAATCACAGAAAAGGGCACAGTATGAAACATTGCATTCACTGCAGTACAGTGTTCATTACTAATCAAAGGAAAGACAAAACGGGTGCAAAAAACAAACAAACAAAAAAAAAACAACAACTGTTCATAACTATATCATTACTATTTAAAAAAAAAAAAAAAAAAAACATATACACATATATATATATATTGACAAGCAATTTAGATTTTTAGACCCCTTAACCTACCCCTAAACCCAAACATACCCATATAATACAAAAAACATTTTGGGACGCTAATCCCCACTTCTACCTTTAAACCTAACCACAGCCATTTCTTACAGTAACGTTAGGCTAATAGCATGACAGACAGACAAGTGCAATCCCAATAATTTACTGCAAAAATGTCAAAAACATTACAAGATCGCTGAATAAAGGGTTGAATTTGGATTTGTTACTCGCAGTCGTATGATTTCAGAAGACTTCCCTGCTATAAAAAAAACAGCTAAAACCAGCTTAGGCTGGTTGGCTGGTTTTAGCTGGTTAAGCTGGAAGTAGCTGGAAGTAGCTGGTTTTAGCTGGTCTCCCAGCCTGGCCAGGCTGGTTTTAGCTGGTTAAGCTGGAAGTAGCTGCTTTTAGCTGGAAGTAGCTGGTTTTAGCTGGTCTCCCAGCCTGGCCAGGCTGGTTTTAGCTGGTTAAGCTGGAAGTAGCTGCTTTTAGCTGGAAGTAGCTGGTTTTAGCTGGTCTCCCAGCCTGGCCAGGCTGGTTTTAGCTGGAAGTAGCTGGTTTTAGCTGGTTTCCCAGCCTGGCCAGACTGGTTTTAGCTGGAAGCAGCTGGTTTTAGTTGGTCTGCCAGCCTGACCAAGCTGGTGTCCATTTGACCTAACTACAAATTAATCAGTTTGTTTCACTTACTGACAAGGTTCAATTCAAGGTAAGTTTAGTATCATAATCAGGCAGGCTAGATGATACATCTTAAATTATTCTAGTTGTTAATGATAGTATATCTGAGAGTCTAAAATAAATTGTAGTATAAAGTATAGCATAAAATCAAGCTACCATTTAAAAAAAAAAACAGCATAAAACTCAAATCAGATTAAATTATTGTCTAAAGAAATACATTCACCATAGTTGTATAACCAAATATAGTCAGCTGTTTTATTTTTAAGGACTGTTTCGGTAAACTTTTACACAAAATATAAATGAAACAAACACAGTCTTTATAATAATAAATAACAATCACCTGCAATTAAAAAACACTAGAAGGAAAAAAATAATAATAATAAAAAAAAAAATAATAATAATAATAATAATAATATATCTTTAACAAGAAATGCTTAAAGCATAATCTGATCACGTGGATCACGTGGTGGTTTGACGCTAAATACAGCTTATTGCTGTAAATTTTAAATCTACAGAGACGGGATTTTCTTCAACGGTCGACATTCGGGAGCGGCAGTAAGTATCCACTTATCGATATAAATAAAGACACAACTGTTGCATTCTGCACATGAATAAAACTTATATCTCCGTATTTCTATTTATTATCTTAGTTATAACAAACTTCCCAACAAACATGAGACGTCTGCCCGACGTGCACATCATGCCCATGTTGGGTCAGTCAGTCCAGGACCATATGTGTACATGCAAATCCAGTACGGTATCTGGACATCTAACCATGACCCTTGGATGTAGATATGCAGTTCAAAATTTGAATGCCCGGCTAGGGGTTTTCCTGGACCTCTGTAGAACGAGCAGAACAGGTTCAGGAAATCGACATAAGAACTTTTTATACAAATAAACATGACAACGCAATCCTGTGAGTTCTGAAAAAAAAAAAAAAAAAGTAAATATCAAAACGTCTATTTTTGTTAAACATTCAGGTGTTAAAAAAAACTGTAATATTGAAATGTTTAAATATATACCATAATGCAACCTTTTTTTTTTTTTTTTTTTTTTTGAGTGATATTTTTTTACTGGGACATTGACAGAAACAGCCGTTTACATCTATGTGTGATTTAATTAGAACTATTAATTAAATATAATTAATTAAATTAAATAGATTTAAAATAAAATATATTAATTACATTCAGTTAGAATTAAAGAGACAGATCTAATGATAATATATAATTAGAATATTTAATAATAATATATAATATTTATATAGAATATTTACTATACTGTTAATATTTGTTATATATTATAATGATATAATATTTATTAAATAGATAAATAGATTTGAATTTAATTGAATATAATCTGTATGTAAATGTGCGCTCGCGCGAGGGGCATTAGCGTTGTGATGTAAACATATATATATATATATATATATATATATATATATATATATATATATATATATATATATATATATTTCTCTGTGAGGACACATTTTACAATTTAATTATTGTAAATATTTGTATGCCTCATACAGTATGGCAAAAAATATATTTTCAAGTGTAAGGGTTTTACAGGTGTAGTACATTTATCTATAAATATCATTTAATGAACATTTAATGTCTCAACTTCAAAATAAGTCTGTATTGTCCAGTGGCTTGTATTAGTTGGCACATGAATGACTGGACTTCATTTTGCTTACATTCAGGTCTAGTTCAGGTTTTCTGTACCATTTAATGCTCTTTTGTTATGATAAACAATATACATAAACAATAAACAACACAATATAATTAAATCTTGAAGCCTAGTTACATAACTGCATAAGTTTTAAAAAGTCAGTGTTGGGATTGTAATGACAGGTCATGGAGATCTGAGAAAAACCTAATGATCAATATTCAGCAGCTGGAATCCTTGGGTTAAAACTGATTAAACCTGATAGGGAATTACATATGATTAAATGAAGCTGATATTATTAGATATTGTAGTATAATATTCCTGCTAGAAAGCAAAAGTCAATTTTTATGTGAGTTTTCCATGCATCCATTGTTTTTAAAATTTGAATTTCAAGGAGGAAACTGTGGCTCATATTTCCTTGTCTGAATGATGGACTGATAAACTTCTCTAGAAACATCTCAACACGCACAGATATTTTAATAGTTAAGTGGTCAGTTGTGTCGAGTGAAGATCACTGTGTATCAGATCACATCAGGTAAGATTTTTATGCTTAACAGACTGCAGCATGTGTTGATGTGTGATTTTAGACTATGATTCATGTGTAGTTATAGTTGAGCAGTTTGGGCTCTTGCTTTAAGTCCTTTGACATATTTAAGGATGTATAAATCTTTATGAATTACAAATGTACACCAATTTTCATGTGTGATGTTTTTGTGAATCTGTTTATGATTATAAGACTATTATTCTATTATTATAAGACTGTTCAGTGTTGGGGAAAGTTACTTTTCAAAGTAGTACATTACACCGTAAAAAAGTAACTACTGTTACTTAATTACTTTTTATGGAAAATAATGTTACTTTTGCATTACTTTTATCACCTTGGCTGAGCTTGTTTATTTATTTTTTAAATAACAATAATTTAAAAAAATCATACTTTTGGCAGCTATAAAGGCTTTTTCACATTTAAGCCTCAGAATGAAGTGAATAAAATGGGAAAACTTGCATAACTTATTTGAAAAAAGAAATGTTTTTTTTTTTTTTTTTTTTTTTTTTTTTAATGTTGTAATGTGTTACTTTACAATTTACTTAAAAAGTAAAAGTACTTAGGAAAAAGTAATCTGATTATGTAAACTGCTTTACTTGTAATGTGTTACCCCTGACACTGGTAACATCTACTAGAGAATCCTTTCATTCTTCATCCTCTCTTCATTTATAACTAATTTTTAACATTTAAATGTATAAATGCATTGTAAAAGTGTGACAAATTACATAAACTGAAGGCAACAGCAAAGCTAATTAACCCCACCCTCCTGAAATGCCTTTTAGATGAAGATAAATAACAGCGGACTGTCAGAACAATGGCTTCCTTTCAGACAGGTGAGTATGATTAGCATTTAACAGTTGCTTTACAGTGAATCAAAAACATTTATAACAAAAACTGTGGTCACATGATGAATGTAGAATTTTATTTCTTTATATTTAATGACAGGTTTTATAAGAGTGCTGACCTCTGTTATGATGTGTAAGTATAAACTGTGACTTTTGCTTGTTGCTTTTTTTTTTCTTTCTTTCTTTTTTTTTTAACATGAATGCACTACTTCATGTGTCTTGATCAGTTTCACAAACATTTGTACTGTATGTTGATCCTATTTAATTGTGCTATTTGAGTTGCATGACTCCTGTTATATTTGTTCTGATTTGTTCAGCATAGAAAACTGTTCTTGAATCTTCAGTCGACTGAACCCTTTCAAATACTTTCTGGTTTTCTTTTTCTCCTTGTCATTGGGTTCTTTTTCAGCTGTTTGATCATTAAATGTGTTTGGCTGGACCCAAACCCCAAAACTCATGTAGTCACTAACACATTTTTGTAAGTTTGGGTCAGTTCTGGCTAAATTCTCAGTTTTTTTTTTTTTTTTTTTTCTCTTAAACAAAATGAATAACTTAAATTAGTCAGTAATGTAATCTCTTACACACATCTTTGATAATAAAAAGTATTCATTGTTTCTTTTTCATTAATGTTTTTTCTTCATATTCATGTCTTAAAATGGTTAATTGTAACTCTGTCCTCTTACCTCATGAACTTTCCACCGCAGACAGTCTTAATCATTTAATACCGCTTTGATTGAAATGCCTGGACTGTGTTGATGAGTTGATGAGATTCAATAGTTCACCCTATTTTTTTATTTTTTTTTTTTTTCATTTACTCACCCTCATTTATGGAAGCCCATTTCCACCACTGAATAAAAAATTTAGTGGTAATTGAAAAGGTAATGGTGACTTTTTATCTCACAATTATGTCTTTTTTTTCTCACAATTTCAAGTTTACATCTTACAAATCTGAGTTTTTTTCTCAGTATTGTGTCATATTACCTTGCAATTCTGACTTTTATTCTCACAAATTCTGCCTTTTCTCAGAATTGCGGGATATAAACTCACAATTGCGAGATCTGAGAAAAAAAAAGACAAAAAAAAAAAAACTCACAATTGCGAGTTATAAAGTCCAGGGCCCTCATTTATCAACAGTGCATAGAAAGGATTCTAAATTTTGTCCTAAGAAATGACATTTAGAATGTGTTTAAATCTAGATCAAGTGAATTTTAAAACAGGTCAAATTATCTGCCAGTGAGGTAAGAAAAATAATCTTGTTTTAAGAATGTTTTACTTACATCTTTTTGCTCATCTAGTAAATGCATCTTGATTTAAGAAGTTTTAGATATTTTGAAAAAGAAATATATATTTTTTTCTTTTATAGCTTTTCACACCAATTATGTGAATGTCTAACTTGAACTATAAAATTACTAACTGAGTATTTGTTGCAATTAAAGGACACAGGAAACACACAGCAGCACTTTCTTTTTGTAGTATTGCCATTCTACCACTAGATTCTCTGCGTAAGCATGCTCAGAGTTTTGCTTATATTTACACACATTCCTACGTATAACTACAAGTTAGTAGATCCCACACTTTTTGAGAAACTGTTCTTACGCAACTCATTACTCACACATCTGTGCGTACGCACTGTTGATAAATGCGGGCCCAGTTCTGAGGAGAAAAAAAAGACTGATATGTTCACAGAACTGCAAGTTTATATCTCACAATTCTGAATTTATAACTCGCAATTGTGAGTTTAAATCAGATATGTAGATTTCCTGAAGAAAATGTGAGTAGTGCTTGCTGTGGCAAAACTCGGCACTCTGTTGCTAGATTGGCATGAGTGATTTCCAGGGCACTGCTATGCAGTTGCTAAGGTGTTGCTAGAGTTTTCCGGTCGGTTGCTAGGGTGTTGCTATGCGGTTGCTAGGGTAATTGTGGTGGTTCTTAGAATGGTTGGTAGGGTACCTGGGGTGGTTGCTAGGGTGCTACTATGTGGTTGCTAGTGTAGGAGTTGTTCCTCTGTGTTGTGTTGATTTTTATTTTAAAAAAGGATTTTCCACACAAAGCTGGTTTTTCCACAAACCACAAAGTATATGTTAAGTGCACCAGGTAGTTAATTTCTGAATACACAGCATCTAACTTCTTCAATATAATATCCATTATCTTTATAAAATGGAATATATGTTTATATATACATATATATTTGTATATCATCAAACGCTTATTAACCGCTTAGCCGCTAACACATCTTTCGCACGTGCTGCACACACAGCGCCACCATTACACGCAGCTCGCTATTCACCCGATAACAGCAATCAAACTTCATTTAACACATTAATAACTCGAAATAATGGTTTGACATAATGTCAGATTGAATACTTTCTCACATTTGATCTTTTAAACGTGAAGTGAACACTTATAAAACGTAATATACATCAAATGAAGAGAGCTCATCAAATCGTACCTCTCTCCTCAAATGGCATCTCCGGAAAGAGGACGAGCCTAGATTGCGCTGGGATTTCCTTCTCTCAATTACGTATGACGTCAGCTGACGTGCATACTGTGATTATAACCTTTGCTAAGAGCACAATCTTCTTTCAAAATAAAATACCCCATAGCAAATAATTAAAATAAAATAAAGTACCATAAATAAATAAAATGAATGATCTGGTATAACAACATATCCCTGCTACACTAGGGTAGTTGCTAGGATCATTACTAGGGTACCCAGGATAGTTGCTAGGGTACTTGGGTGTTGCTATGTGGTTGCTAGGGTACTAGTGTGTTTTTTTTTTTTTTTTTTTTTTGTCTTAAATGCAGTTGAAATGCCGTTTGTATTGTCAGTTTTAAAAATGTCAGTATTTTTATTTTTTAAACTTCCCCTTTAAGTAAAAGTATGCCACTGCTGTTTAATGTTTGCATTTGGTCAGTTGTCTGCTATTACACATGTTGCACATGTTGTATTCATTATTATTATTATTATTATTATTATTAATTAATTAATTTTTTTTTTTTCAGATGTCTTGGCCTGTATCAGTGAGTCAGTTGGTAATGTATTGTGCTGTGCTGTTTTAACTGTACATGATCAGATCTGTAAATTGCTGTGTTGAGCCTCTGTTCATTTGGACCTGAATTAGAATTTAAATCTGGGGAATTTATTTTCTGAATGAGACTGTATGAGAACGGCTGCTAGTAATGTTCATTTGTACTCTATAACACAAGTTATTTGTCTAATGATAAAAAAATATATATTTTAATTACAGCGTATACCTCTGCTGACCCCTGCTACAACTACACTGTTCTGAACAATCCATGGAGATCCACTAATAATGGTTCAGGCAGTAATTGTGATCAGTCAGTCACCTGGAGTGGCTGGTATCGTCTCTTCATTAACAAAGTGAACGCTCAGATCCCAGACACGTGTGTTACATATGGTCACTGTGGCACTGATTTCTCACTGTGGATTCGTGGTGGACACCCAACAGTACAGGATGGAGTCGTCACTCGAATTGCCTGTAGTGATGGTAACGGTTACTGCTGCTTTTACGGGTCTCACCCCATTAAAGTCAAAGCCTGTCCAGACAATTATTATGTCTATGAGCTGGTTAGACCAGTTTGGTGCAATTCAGCATACTGTGCAGGTGATTATATTCACATGAGCTCTTTCTACACATTCATGATATTTGTGTTTCTTTTCATTAATCACTATTCATCCAAACTTTCAGTTGTTCGCAGCATTAACAAAAGCTCTACAACCGTCACACCAGCGACCATCTCAACTGGTAATGTAACACACTGTGTCTCTATTGACTTATTTTCTGGTCTGATTTATGTGCAGATCTGTACTATAGAACAGATGTGTGAGGAAATGTGCTTGTCTAGTCAACTCACACTTTATACAGTAGAGATGCAGCTTAGACAATAGTGACATTAAATCAGCTCTGTTCAGATTCAATTATTTTTTTTGTATATACGTGTATAAGAAAGCTACATCTTCTTGATGCTTAATACTGTGTTGTAACCTGAATGATCCACTGCTGCGTTTGTTTAGTGATAGTTGTTCAGGAGTCCCTTGTTTTTCCTGAACAGTTAAACTGCCTGCTGTTCTTCAGAAAAATCCTTCAGGTCCCACAAATTATTCAGCATTTTTGTGTATTTGAACCCTTTCCAACAATGACTGTATGATTTTTAGATCCATCTTTTCACACTGAGCACAACTGAGGGACTCATATGCAACTATTACAGAAGGTTCAAACACTCACTGATGCTCCTGAAGGAAAAACGATGCATAATGAACTTGAAGATCAAGGTAAATTTAACTTATTTTGTCTACTGGAAAACATGTAAATATCTTCTGTAGCCTCTGAAGGGCAGTACGAAATGAAAAAAATATGATATTTAAGCAAAGTAAGAAAGATGTGCACATTTCGATTCTGTTCAAAAGTATTCACTCCCAGCTCTTCATGCATTGTTTTTCCTTCAGGAGCATCAGTGAGTGTTTGAACCCTCTGTAATAGTTGCATATGAGTCCCTCAGTTGTGCTCAGTGTAAAAAGAAGGATCTCAAAATCATACAGTCATTGTTGGAAAGGGTTCAAATACACAAAAATGCTGGAATTTGTGGGACTTGAAGGATTTTTCTGAAGAACAGCAGACAGTTTAACTGTTCAGGACAAACAAGGGACTCCTGAACAACTATCACTAAACAAACAAACACAGCTGTGGATCATTCAGGTAACAACAGTATTAAGAATCAAACATGTAAACTTTTGAATGGGGTCATTTTTATAAATTCAGTTTCTACTACTATTATTATTTTTTTTTTTAATTTCTGTTGTGGACTATATGTATGTCTTTTATGGTAAATATCATATTTAGGTCAGTACTAAATAAACAATAACATGCATTTTGTATGATCCCCCCTATTTTGGTAAAATAATTAACATTTTGCAGATTCTGAAAGGGGGATGTAAACTTTTGACCTCAACTGTATCATATGCAGAGTGTGTTGAAGCCACTTTCACAATCGTCTCAATCACCTTCAGAGGAAAACCTGTAACACTTAAGTTTAACCTCTCACACGACAGGCCTAAAAAGCCACATTTTCTGCTTGTAATGGAAAATAATTAATAAAATGCTGCGTGGTGCTTTATTTATAAGTCAGTAACTGTGTAGCTGCTGATGCTGTGATGAACTCAGAAAGGTTTGAGTTAAATTTGTGTTTTTAGGTTTAAGTAGTTTTAGATACACAAAGTAGAGCAGTGTTTAGTTTATCAAGAAATAGTCTTTGTTTATTTGACTTAAATGAAGTAAGTTCACATGCGGTGATAATGTAATCACATTATTAACACATCATAAATATTAGTTGTTGTTGTTGTTAAACTTTCTGCTTTGTGCTTTACGGCAGTTTACAACTGAATTACTATTTCCATGGTAATTTTTAAAATAAGATTCTCTGTGCTTTTAATTCAACATGCTTTTATTTATTGAACTATTTATTTATTTATTTTGCAGTGTATCCTTCTGTTGACCCCTGCTACAACTACACTGTTCTGGACAATCCATGGAGATCCACTAATTATGGTTCAGGCAGTAATTGTGATCAGTCAGTCACCTGGAGTGGCTGGTATCGTCTCTTCATTAACAGTGTGAGCGCTCAGATCCCAGACACGTGTGTTACATATGGTCACTGTGGCACTGGTATCGCACTGTGGATTAGTGGTGGACACCCAACAGTACAGGATGGTGTCGTCACTCGAGATGTCTGTGGTGACTATAGCTACTATAGTTACTGCTGCTTTTACGGGTCTCACCCCATTAAAGTCAAAGCCTGTCCAGACAATTATTATGTCTATGAGCTGGTTAGTCCAGCTGCGTGCTCTTTCGCATACTGTGCAGGTGATTATATTTACATGAGCTCTTTGTATTATTTGTGTTATTGCTGATTCATTAATATTCATCAGTTATTGTTTTTTTTTTTTTTTTTTCAGTTGTTACTAACATCAGCAGCACTGTTACAACAGTCGCACCAGAGACAAGCACAGCTGGTAATTTAGTCTGATGTTCAAGGTTTTTAATTATTTATTTATTTATTTACAAAACAAAAAAAAAAAAAAAAAAACTGTTTCAACAAAAAACTTTTTCAGAAAACAACAAAAACTGTTTTCGAAAACATTTTTCTTACGATTACAAACAACAAAATGTGCAACAAACAATATGGTGAATAAATGTAGATACCTTAATTTTTTTTTTTTTCTTTCTATATTTATTACTTTTGTTAAATTTAAGCATCTACAATATTTCAGTTTGAATACAGTTCATATAAAGTGTTATTTACAAGGTACACTGAAGTTCAAAAGTTTGGGATCAGTAAGATTTTTAATGTTTTTAAAGAAGTCTCTTATGCTCATCAAAGCTGCATTTATTTGATCAAAAAATATAGAAAAAAACAGTAGTATTGTGAATATTGTTGCAATTAAAAGTAATGGTTTTCTGTTTAATACACTTTAAGATATATTTATTTCTGTGATGCAAAGCTTTTTTTTTTTCATCAGCTATTACTCCAGTCTTTAGTGTCACATGATCCTTCAGAAATCATTCTAATATGCTGATTTATTATCAATGTCGAAAATGTTGTAAGGGATATAATATGTGTCTTTACAGCTTCAGTGTTTGGCCCCTAATAACAATAATAATAATAATAATAATAATAATGAGGGAATACATTTTTATTTCTATTTATTATTATATTATATTATATTATATTATATTATTTATTTATATATGTATTTATTTATTTATCAGAAAGGGAGAGAGAAAAATGAAAAAGGACAAAAAAATTGTTAAAAATCTGAGATACAAAAAAAAAATAAAAATCTTAGGGCTTCCATACTCATGGTTACATTTATCATTTATTTTTGATCTATGCTTTTATAATATTACACAGATAACATATAATTTGCAGTTTTGTTTTAATATCGTCTTCATGCTGTCATTGCAGTTATAAATATAACACTGCAGGAAGAATGCGCAGTAAGTTGAGTTTCTGAAGTTGATGTGCACTGGCAGATATTTGAAATCAAGGACTAAATGAATGTGCTTTTCTATTTATTGCTGATGATTGCATGCACAAACTTATATTTGTCTGCTATTAATATTGCAAAGCATGATTCAAATCACAGAGTGTGTTTATTTACCATATAAAGCTTGATTATGATTTCAGAGTCAGACCTCTGGAGGATGTTTGCAAAATCTTCTTGAGCAGATTGAGAACATTACAGCTCAAGTGCTTCCTTTAAATGTAAGTACCTGATCAAGAAAAATCATCAAATCTAATTTGGATAATAACTGACATAGCAGTGCTGTCTGGCTTTCTTGACATTTACATGTACAGTAACTCTGTTGAACTGCATTTATCTGATCAATGATTTAGACTGTGACAAACATTTTGACTGTGGCCTTCAACGCTTCAGAGAAGATTTTAGAGTCATTATCATCTACAACACCAACTGAACTAGCCTCCTATGGAAACCGCATGTTAAAAACCAGTGAAAAACTCATCTCTACATTGGTGAAGCCGACAGTCACAAGTGACAATGTCAGTTTTACTCTTGCTGCTGTTGGTAAGTGGAGATCATTATTATTGATGATGAAACTCAGTTTACATATGATGCCAGTGACTTTATCAAGAGAGCAGGGGTGAATCAGATGGCATCAAATGCAGCAGTAACTGTTTAATTGTGTAGAGTTATAAACTTTTATAAGAAAGCAGGAAAGGCAGAATCACTGAAGGAATAAAAAACACAAGCACTATTGCCCTGTCCACACAAACACAGGTATTTTCAAAACCACTGCTTTTTCTATGCGGGTTGGTCATTCCTCCACACACAAAAACAATATCAGCTCACTGAAACTGAACCTCCTTGAAAACTCCTGACAGCGTGAAGATTTTCGGAAAACCCAGTTGCAGTGTTGTCATGTAGCAGGTGACGTCATAGTGTTATCTTCTTTGTTTGCCATCAGATTGTGCAATGCAATCTCGTTTGTTTACGAGGCAAGTCGTTGATTGGACAACATGGCTTTACAGTTAGGGTTATATCACCACCTGCTGGGTTGGCATGGTTTTGACAGCACTTTAATGTGTTTTTGCGTTTTCATGTGGACATTTTTTTTTAAACAAAGGGGTGAACACTCTGTTTATAAAAATAACGTGTACTTGTGGACAAGCTCTTAGTTACACATAAAAGCCACAACTATCCCCTTACAACTACAACTTCCAGCCCCACAGCCTTATGGACTTTGTGTTCCATGTTTTTCCTCCAGCCTTAGTTCCTGTTTTCCTTATTTGGTCATTTTCCTGTTCTTGTTCAGTTTGATTTGTTAATTAGCCCCGCGCCTGTTATTAATTATCTTGTGTATATTAGTTCCTTCCTGTTCATTTGCCCTTTGTCCGGTCTTCTAGTTTCTGACGTGTGTTTTCCAGCACCTGAGTTTTTGGTTTCCCATTCTGTTCACTTTTATTAAAGACTGTTTAAATATATCTTTGCATCTCCTGCGTTCCCCAACAACATAACATGACATTTAAATGAAATCAACTGAAATACAAGAAGACATTCAATCTCTCAAGATATCAGCAGATGATGATTAAACAACTTCACAAACAGCATTTCCATAATAATAACAATAATATGTATTTATGTATATATGTAATATGCACGGGCTGAACTGGAAGTTTTGATTGGTTTTGCACCAGAGTCAGACCTGTCTGTTATTGCGTGAACCACAGGACTCCAAAAGCGCCCATCAAATGCCAGCTTGCAGTTTCTCCTTTGGCACCTTTGTCTTTTTTGTGCTTTGTACTTTTTGTGAAAAATGTTACTAATACATCCTCTAATTCATGACTTGGACACTTCATCAGTGTTGATTATTGTGTGTTTCAGGTCTTTCAATGGTCTCTTCAAAGTGACCAGACTGATTAAGCCTTGGCCTGTGTTCAAGTGGTGTTTTGCGGTCCCCACACATCTCCCCTTTTTAGCCATAGTCATCTTGACACCCACTCTGCAGCCTCCATGCTGTTGTTAATAGCTCTTCTTTGACTTGCCCACATAATTCCCAGCATCCTATAAGCTTTGCTGAGGGAATGACCTGCAAACCCTCAGCAAACCACCTCCACTGGCATGCACCTAGTTTCCCACCCATTCCTGTGGCAGGCCTCCAACAGTTCCTCATACTTCCCCCACTTTCTCTCCTGTGCCTATTTCATCCTCTCCTACCAAGGTACAGTTAACTCTAGTAAAATGGACTGTTTTGTGGACTCCGAGACCAGGATGATGTCTGGTCTAAGCATGGTCTGGGTGGTGTGTGCTGGAATTTTCAGCTGCCTGTCCAAGTCAACTGTCTTTGACCAAACTTGTGCTGTGAAGAGCAAGTGTTGTTTTTCCCTATATGCTGCTCACCCTCCTTGTAAAATGATAACATTAATCACCCAGGGCCTGGGCGAAGCTACTCATAGAGTGCCTGTCTTGGAACACAGGGGACAGGTTTCCTCATTGCTACAAACTTACTTTCTCGTGCTTACTTCACTGAAGCACACACCTCCTCCTGCACTAACCTCCGTCTTTCCTTCTCATTGGCAGTGTTGGATCAGGTTGGTGTTAAGCTTCCGAGTCCAGCCCTGCCCTGTGCAACAGTCCCGAGGAGAGCCTTGTGCCTCAGCCTAGCTTCTGCCTGCTGGACTGTATCTTTCCTTCCACTTCCTCACTGTCCTCACGACGATGTCTGCTCCGGACACTTCAGCATCCTCCAAATCCGAATACTGCAGCTGTTTTCATGACCATGCAACAATAAATTCCTCCGTGATGCAGCTAAATGGCAGACTTTGCTTGTTGCTGTTACCATACAACCGAATGATGCTCAAACCGTGCCGCATGTCCAACCATCTGCGTAAATAGCTATTCACTTAATGCTCAAAACTTTCTGCTACAGTAGTAGGTACTTCATAGATGAGGGGCCAAAGATTTCTTGGGAGGATTCCATGCTGGTAGACCCAGGCCTTGAATTTCCCTTGGAGCCCAGACTTGTCCACAGTTCTCAGCCACTTCCCCAGATCACCCGTGGTAGTTTTGAAGGAGTCTGTGTCTTTCAGGCTGCATCTGAAGACCTTTTCAAGACCCCTTACTGGAACTTGTTGTAATAGACTTTGTAGGGCACCCAGTGCTGTAGGGTCCTGGTGCTGACTTGGTTCTTGGCCTTCTGATGACTACAGACTTGGTTCTTTCAGATTTCAGGTTTTTAATACTGGCTCTGGTGGATTTATCAGTACCTTACAAGATTCCAGTGGTTGGTCCTTCTCAGTATCACTGTAGCATGCCTGTCCACCTAGTGGGAAAGCACCAAGGAAGCGACAGACATGCACCAAGCCTTTCCTCAGAAAGGGGCCAGGCCACTGACACCACAGGCCGCTCATATAACCTGGCAAAAATGGGGGAACCCGATTTAGATCAAGGGGAACATCCCACCCAAATCAGGGCACAGCTATTCTCAGACAGCTATGCTATGTGAACAATACTATCCTGGATATACAAGACCACTGAAGAAGCTAACTAAAAAGAGAGTAGCTGCTGAGCTAGAGCACAGCTATCCTCAGATAGCTATGTCCTAAATGTCTTGTGAAGGCTTGTAGAGCAGAATAACAAAACACAGCTAGCCTAGATGGCCAGACCAGACCTTCTTGCAGAGCTTCCCAGACTACAGAGAGTGGGCTATCTACTTACAACCCTAGCAGGGGAGATAGCACTATCTAGGCAAGGACTCAAGTCACTGAGCTAGAATATAGCTAGCCTTAGATAGCTAGGCTCTAGGAAAGGGGACCACTACAGCTAGACTTAGACAGCTGCATTCAAGTAAACCCATCCTGCTATAACAATGGCTGGAATATAACCACTCTCAGATGGCTATAGTAAGGAGGTTCCCAGGAGCTCACAAGAGGGAAATCAGTGAATGATTTGCCAAAAAGTGAACACATATGCATTATTTGTCTGAGATCAAAGCCTGATGCAAGCAATGGTCATAACACTAGAGGGCTGGACACAGCTATCCTCGAATAGCAGTTCCCTCAGACCATGAAAGTGTCCCATCTACTTAAAACCTAGAAAGAGAGACAGCACAGTCTAGGCAAGGAGCTCAAGGAGACCACCATTTAAAAACCCTAAAAGGGGAGCAGTCTCCGAGCTAGAACACAGCTGTCCTCAAATAGCAGATTCCTAGACAAAGACTTCAGCACTTACTCGAGAGAGTTTGTGCCAAGGGGAACCCAACCTAGTTATAGAAGCCAGGCTAAAACATAGCTGCCATCAGACCACCATATTCCAGAGCAAAGTAAGCTTGAGCTGAAGCATAACCATCCGCAGACAGCTATACTCTCGTTTTAACACAGGAAGAATCATTCCCCATAACCTGTATGTATGGCGTCTGTGTGTATGTGTGAGTGTATATATATAGTACATACAATTAAATAGTCTAAATAGCATATAACTTCTAGTTTGTGTTTAATCAGAGGGTCAAGTCTTCATGGTTGGACCAAATGTCACCTTAAATAAAATCCCACAACTTGACACGACAAATTCTTCTGTGGACATCGATCTCATTGGGATCGCCAAGAACAACAATGAAAGTATGTCAAATGTTTTAGTTTGATTTTAAAAATGTTGGAAGATCCATTACATTATCACTAAACTACCTTTAGTTACATTTTTGGTTTATGTTGTTATTGTAACATATAGTATAATGTAGGTTTCCTTTTCTGTTTCTGTCACACAGGATCAGCTGCTGTGGCTTTCATGAGCTACAGCATGATGGAGAATCTACTGAAGCCAGACTTCTTCAACACATCAAATGACACTGTTAAAACCATGATGTCCACTGTGATCTCAGCTACTCTTCCCAAAACCACCAACACTAAACTCACCAAACCAGTCAACTTCACCTTCAAACACATCAGAGTGAGAGACTGAAATGTGTTTTTGTCGAACATCTGAAAACATCAAATATTCAGTGTTCTGATATTTTATGCCTTTTCATTCTTGTTTTTGCAGGAGTTTGATCCCAGTGGTTCTCTGTCTTGTGTTTACTGGAATATCAGCGAGTGGATTGTAGATGGTTGTTCTGTTTTAAAGACCAACAGCAGCTACACTGTGTGTTCCTGTGTTCATCTGTCGACTTTCGCTCTCATCATGCAAACCAGCCGCCCACCAGAGGTACAAGAACATTTCTAGTGAACACTGAAGAACAACACAGATTTGGCACTCATGTACTCTGACATGTTTTTTCAGAGCTCTCAACTGCTGGACCTGTTGAATCTGGTGTGTGTGATCGTGGGGCTGGTGTTCTTCAGTTTGGCCCTGTTGACCTTTGCCCTTTGTCAGTGGAGTCCTGGAGTGAATAATGTGGCTCGAATCAACATCTGCATCAGTCTTCTATTGGCTCACCTTCTGTTCCTGCTCACACAGCAGTTCCTGACCGTCATATGGCATAAGCAGGTGAGAATGATGAAGGAGCCCTACAGCTCAGCACAGCCTTACTGAGAATCATCATAACCGTCTCTCATGGTCTCCAGGTGTTGTGTGCCGTGATCTCAGGCCTTCTGCACTTCTTCTTTCTCTCCGGCTTTGTGTGGATGTTCATTGAAGCTGTGATGCTCTTCATCTGTGTGAAGAACCTATCACAGATCAGCTCCAAAAAGAGGGAGGTGCTTAGCAGTGGATTCCTGTGTGTGATTGGATATGTGGTTGCTCTGGTTGTGGTGTGTATCTCTGTTGGTCTGGTTCCTGAAGGCTACGGTAGCGAACGGTGAGTTATTGTTGCTTTTAAGTTCATTTGGTTAGACGTAAATAAAGCAGCTCTGGACTTTTGTGACATTTCCAACACCTGAAATGCCTTTATGACAAATTAATTCAGTTATTATATTGATTTTTTCTCTAAACAGCTGCTGGATTAAAATCGAAAAAGGCTTTATCTGGAGTTTTCTGGGTCCTGTTTGCATCATACTAGGGGTATACACGTTTCTCTTTACTTTTTTATATTAAAACAAGTTGATTAATTATTCTTTTACTTTCCAGTCAAACACACTTCTCTTCATCAAGATCGTCATCAGTCTGAACTCAACTCTCAAAAGTCTCAATGCTGAAGTTTCACAGATGAAACAATCCAAGTAACATTATAATTTAATCACTCTATAGAAAACCACATATAGTCAATAAAGACACATTAACTCTTTCTTTGTCTGTTTCTCTGCAGGATTATGGTGTTTAAAACACTGGCTCAGTTTGTGGTTCTTGGTTGCCCCTGGATTCTGGGTTTCTTCACTAATGGCAGTAAGGAGCTGGAGATCCTCTTCCTGATCTTGAACTCCCAGCAGGGAACCTTCATCTTCCTGATCTATTGTGCCCTCAATAATGAGGTCAGACATCACTCAGTTTACATGTATAATCTGGATGATTTCACTGAGGTCCATGTTCTTATTTTGGTGATCTGTGACTTTTAGAGTGGAATGTCAGAGGCAGTTTGTTTAAACTGTTACTTTTCCATTTTCTTACTGTGACTAAATGTTCAAATGACCCAAAACTATTCAAACTCCAACTGTTCAAAAAAATTCTAATTTAAATTGACAGAGAATGCCCTTTTCTTTATTTTGTCATTTTTTTATGGACAAAAAAAAAAAAAAAAAAGCATGAATATTTATTTCTAAAAATGCAATTCTAGTCTCTAAAAGCCTCTTTTTCTTACCTGTTCATTCTAAAATTCTGGTTCATGAGTTTCAGAGGTTAAATTGATCTCTCATCTCATTCTTGTCCAGGTTAGGCAGCAGTACAAGAAGTTCTTCAGATGTCTTTGCTGCATCAAACAACACTGATGACTACAACATCACATTCAGAAAGTAATAAATACTGCTCTAGTGCCATTTATATACAGGCTATTTTATAAAACAGAATCTGTGGGTTTGGATGTTAAATGTCAGAGTCATCGCTCCTATCTAAAAATGATAGAAAAACATATTCAAGTATCTTATTTTATCACTGTTAATACTACTAAAGCGGTTTCACTTCTGAACTGTTTTATTTAGTCTTCTTTAAAGGGGTCATTCAATGCAAAATTCACTTTCACATGTTGTTTGAACATAAATGTGTGTTGGCAGTGTGTGTACACAACCACCCTATAATGATAAAAATCCACCCAGTGCTTTATTTTTTATTTTTTAAACTGCTAATATTAATAATCACTTTCTCAGATTAGGCTGTTCTGAGATTCCTGGCAGAATGATGTAGTTCTGCACAGGCCCCTCCCATGATAGTTGATTGACACGGCCGTCTTAGCTTAGACCCACCATGAGTGAACTGTGAACAGTCAGCCATTGTTTCAACGCCTGAGAAGGGGAAGATAAGAGTGTCTCCTAAGCGATTGAGGTGTTGTGTTGTTGATGTAATAATGAACATAGGCAGTCATCATTTATTGCCGACATCTGAGCCACTGAAGACACAGAATATTAACGTTACCTTTCTTTTTGAAGGGAATTCGCCCCCCGATCTACATAAATGTGTCTATGTTCGTGCGAATCATTCGTGATCATGATCATTCAGTATGTTAAAGACTTTTTATTGAGGTCCTAAAAAAATCAAATTGTATCAACTTGTGGAAAATAGGCATCTGATAATCCCCTCTAAATTATTTTAATTGTTTGTTTTAATTGGTGGAGGGTGAAAAGCATATATTTACATTTTTATTTATTTATTTTGTTTTTAAATAGTAACACTTTAATGTTTTTAAGTAAATGAAAATTATTTCATGTGTGCATGGTAAAGGGAAATAAATGACTTCTGTGGAATCCTACAGTTGTATGAGATTAACGAATTTATAACTTAACAATTTTATATTTGATTACTGAGTTCAGAAAGCTCCAATTTAATGTAAATTCTTCTTTAAAGACCCATGTTACAGTTGATTACTTTAAATATTGCACTGTACTTTAAATATTCATATGCCTCATGCAAAATATATAAAAAGCTAAATGTATTTGAATAAATAAAAAACAAAAGTTTTGATTGGTATAGTGAATTTACATATAAAACTAAACTTGAAAAGCAAGTGAATGACTAGCAAATGTCTTAAATGAATCTGTATTGTCACTTGGTTTACATTTTGTATTAGACCTGATTAGATCGATAGGATCTCGCTCAAAAATGACCAAAGAGTTTCGATATTTTTCCTATTTAAAACCTGACTCTTCTGTAGTTACATTGTGTACAAAGACGGACGAAAAATGAAAAGTTGCGATTTTCTAACTCGATATGTCTCAGAACTTTACTCTCATTTCAACTCTGTCGGCTGCAACTCTGCATCTACACAAACTCAGTGCCAGTCACTTTCAGGCACTGCGTAATGTCATTGCGCCTGCTGCACACATGGTACTTTTCATTTTCCGTCAGTCTTAGTACTCGATGTAACTACAGAAGAGTCAAGTTTTAATTAGAAAAAATATTGTCATTATATGTGGTCATTTTTGAGCGAGGTGCTATTGTCTAATCAGATTCAATGATCTATGCTAAGCTATGCTAAAAGTGCTACCGCCAGACCCGGAGATCGGCTGAATGGATTCGAAAACGGTGAAACTCAACTGTTTAACTCTAGGGGAGTTGGAAAATGAGCCTATTTTCAAAAAAAAAGTGGCGTGTTCCGATGCAAAACAGAGCTGTTTTGATGAGAGCCTGTTTAGATGGTTGCAAAGTTTTGTGAAAGATGACATTAGTTTGTAAATAAGACATCCAAATACTTACGCTTATGCATTTGAAAGACTGTAGTTTAAATATTAAATTGTAGTTGTATGTGTATGTATGTATGTATGTGTGTGTGTGTGTATATATATATATATATATATATATATATATATATATATATATATATATATATATATATACACATATTGTGGAAGTCAGTGGCCACCAGCAAATGTTTGGTTATCCACAATCTTCAACCGACTTGTTGTGTTCAACAGAAGAAAGAAATTCATACAGATCTGGAGCAGGTGAGTAAATGATGACAGCATTTTAATTTATGGGTGAAGTATGCCTTTATGGAAAGCAAAATTACAGCCTAAAAGATTGTCATCTAGTGTGGTGTAGTGTCATCTAGTGTTCACACTTAAAATTACATGAGAGAGTATTTCAGGTGTTTTCACTTATTTTAAGCCTTATTCGGACAGGAATTGTTTTTCAGAGGGGCATAAGTTAAAGCATTTGCAGAAGGTAGTCGGTGAATTTATTGGCCTCCAAATACAGAATGTCTGTTTATCTCTTATTACGCATGTAAAACCCAGCTGAATTAGGTCTACGGTCGCATCCATATTTGATGCTGGAAAGTATTTAAAAGAACAATAGGCCTACTTCATAACTGTTCCACCACAGTAAGTGGGAGCAGAAGGAAAAGAAAAGGATGTAAACGTTCGAAATGGGTCCTTATTATGGCAGGAGCAGGTATGCAACACAATTTTAAAATGTGTATTATGTATATAGGTGTATACATAACTATATCGCGTATAAATATATAAACTCTAGCGCGTCTTTTCCTACTTTTAAACAGGATATTTAAATAATCAAATAATAAATATGATTATATATTATAAAATGTGCTTGGAATAATACGAATGGATTTTACATAAGTATTTTTTTTAAATATATTTTGCACTATAAAAAGAATCAAATTGTAAATAAAATTCATTTTATTTATAGCAGACAATCATGACTTGTCACGTGAGCAGCTCGTTCCCAGTTCTTTGGCTCCTCCACTGTGAATAAATCACCATGAGTGATTTATTGATTGAGTCCATGAGTTTTGGGTGATACGTTCAAGTTCAAGTATGATTATTTGTAGAGCACATTTAACAAGGCTACAGGCTGACCAAAGTACTGTACAATAATTAAAACACACACACACACACACACACACACACACACACACACTGGTATATATGGTTTATGAGGACAGTATGTAAAAACTGTGGTTTAGGGGGACACTCCTTTGTGAACATCCTGCAGATAAAACAGATATATCAAACATTTTTGTATGCTCTCACTACGATACATCTCACTTAAAAAATTAGTTCTGTCCACAAAATCATGCAAATACAGCACCTGATTTTTCACAGGCATACAGGGTCACTTAAATCATGGTTTGTAGGGACATACAGGTTTACTGGGACTGCATGTGTAAAACATTCAGACAAAAGTGGTTTACAAGGTCAAACATTGTTTATTAATTACAATTGCTATAATATATTTTGACATGAGCTGAAATGCTGTTTAAATGTTCTTAAAGCACATTGAAATGAATCTTTAGATACATTCTAACTGTGCTCAGGTAAAAATAAAGTATATTTGAATGCACTAAAAATACAAACAAGTGCATTTGTAGTACATTCTTTTCTTTCTTTCTTTCTTTCTTTCTTTCTTTTTGTACTATAGTCAAAGAACTATGAAATTAAGTATGAAAGTAGAAACTAAAGAAATACACTTAAATGCACTAAATATACATGAATTGGTTCCAGTTTAACACAACTGAATATATTAAATTTGGCAACACTTACAATAAGGTTCATTAGTTAACATTAGTTAACTACTTTAGTTAACATGAACTAAGAATAAACAATACAGCATTTATTAATCTTAGTTAATGTTAATTTCAAAAGTTAATTTCATTTTTAAAATCAAAAGTTGTGTTTGTTAACATTAATGCACAGTGAATTAACATGAACTAACAAAGAATGGCTGTATTTTCATTAACTAGCATTACCAAAGATTAATAAATACTGTCATTTATGCATTGCTCATTGATCATTTATGTTAGTTAAGACATTAACTAATGTTAACTAATGATGGAACCTTATTGTAAAGTGTTACCATTAAAGTATATTGCAAATATTTTAAAACTGACCTTGAAATACACTTATTATACTTAAAAGTTGTTTCAAAATAATGCATTTAACATGCACTTAGTAGTATAATTTAAATATCTTAAATGTGTACAAAAAAGCACAATTTAAATATATTTAAATATTGTCACTTCAAAGAAAAAAATTAAAATAAAAACATATTCAAAGATTTTAAAATGTAGGTTAAGTGTAACCAATTAGACAAGTACATGTTTAACTAATTGTCAGCCTTCTACATGTCTGAATGTGAATCTTTATATTATTTAATCTCAGATTCAAATCTCTAAATTAAAATATGTATTGGATTGAAGAAAAGGCTGAGTACTTAAAAGGCACTTAGCTCTTAAAAACTTGCTTTTTTCAAAATGCTCTTATAAATAGACTTAACATTTGACTTAAGTGTCAAAAAATTCTTAGTTACAAGTAAGACTTGTCTAAGAGAAGGAGACTCTTATAAAGAAGCTGAAAGCAACTTTTAGTAAAGTCTAAGATGATTCTTAAGTGTTGACTGAAGTGTTATGAACTAAGGACTACAATGATGTCAACCCAAAATGCCCATCCTCAGCCAACAATGTCACAGCAGAACAACACCAATCATTTAATGTACAGCTGAGGTAAGAGTTTACAAAAAGAATCTGCAAAATGTTAATTATTTTACCAAAATAAGAGGGATCATACAAAATGCATTTTATTTTTTATTTAGTATTGACCTGAATAAAATATTTCTCATAAAAGACATTTACATATAGTCCACAAGAAAATAATAGCTGAATTTTTTTATTTTATTTATTTATTTTTGTTTAGTGATAGTTGTTCATTCAAAACTTTTGAACAGAATGAAAATGAGTACATTTTTCTTATTTTGCCTAAATATCATATTTCTTTAATTTAACACTGCCTTTCAGAAGCTACAGAAGATACTTACATAGTCCAAGAAGACAAAATAAGTTGAATTTACTCTGATCTTCAAATTCAAAAAGTTTTCACCCCCTAGATCTGAATGCATCGTGTTTCCTTCTGGAGCATCAGTGAGTGTTTGAACCTTCTGTAATAGTTGCATAGTCCCTCAGTTTTCCTCAGTGTGAAAAGATGGATCTTACAGTAAGTAAAGTAAAAAAAGTAAAAAGTGATAGATTTAAAATGCATTATTTTCTACTAAGCATAGTTCAAGTCTATTAACATAATTACTGACATATCGCTTGAGACCTACTGATATAAAAATAATTAAACTTGATTTGGAGTACTACTTGTACACAATGCACATTTCTTAATAGTAAGCCTAAAATATGTTTTAATGTCACTATTGATGAGGATTGTATGATCTTTAAATAATATCAGTATTTAAATTCAAAATATTTAAATCTAATATATTTATGGTAAGAAATTTACTAAATATCTTCATGGAACATGATCTTTACTTATTGCCCTAATGATTTTTGGCATAAAAGAAAAAATTTGACCCATACAATGTATTTTGGCTATTGCTACAGATATAACTGTGCTACTTATGACTGGTTTTGTGCTCCAGGGTCACAAATGTATTTTAAATACGTTTTAGTATATATATATATTTTTTTACTATAGAGTAATCATACAGTCATTTTTGAAAATGGCTTAAATACACAAAAATGTTGAAAAATGACAGAATTTGTGGGAGCTAAAGGATTTTTCTGAAGAACAGCAGACAGTTTAACTGTTCAGGACAAACAGGGGACTCATGAACAACTATCACTAAACAAAAAAAACAAACTTTTGAATGGGGACATTTTTATAAATTTAACTAATATTTTCTCTTGTGGACTATGTGTAAATGTCTTTTATGTGAAATATCTTTTTCAGATCAGTACTAAATAAAAAATAGCTTGCTTTTTGTATGATGCCCCTTATTTTGGTAAAATAATTAACAGATTCTGCAAGGTGTATGTAAATGTTTGACCTCAACTTTAACTCTAATAAAATCATTTAATTAAGATATTGAAATATTGTAATGTTTAATTGTACTTAAAATGTAGAGTCATTAAAAAACATCATTTTTAATTTTTTTAACATTACTTTTGGCGACGGTTGTGTTTGGTGGGGTTAATGCCACGATAGTGCTTTTAAAGACCCTGCTTTATACATACGGCCCCTTATCCAGAAACACTTTTGTTATGCTGGTTGAAAGTCTCTTCACAGCCTGCCTGGACAGAAATCACTAAGTTAAGTGATCTAAATATATTTATGGGTCATTCCTGGGATTTGTTAACATTTCTTTTCAACTACTATCTGGATGCCCAACATTGTCTTTCTGCTGCAAATATTGGTGCAGTTTCTGATGTAGGATGCTTATTATAGTTTAAGTGGACATATTACATCAAAAATTCTATTTATAGTGCCTTGCGAAAGTATTCATACCCCTCTTTTTTCCCCCACATTTCCTGCTTTATGTTAAAATGCTTTAAATTACTTTTTTTTCTTTCTTTTTTTTTTTTTTTTCACAACAATCTACACTCCATATACCATAATGGCAAAGCAAAAAACAGGTTTTTAACATCTTTGCAAATGTATTACATTTACATGTACACATAGCAAGTTTTTTTTTTTAATTATATAATAAATAAAAAGAAAACAGATAGAATAAAAAAAAAAAAAAAAGTAAGCTAGTGTTGGAGGTCATTTATTTTTGCTTTTTGTTAATTCTATAATAAACAAAGAGAAAAAATAGATAGAATACAAAAAGAACAGAAGCTAGTGTTGAAAACAAGTACTAAGTAAATGAGTATAAGTCTAAAAGGGCACGTTTATATATATAGGCAAACATTAATGCCTTGAACTTTATGTGAGCAGCTATTGGTAGCCAGTGCAGACTGATGAAGTGAGGTGTGACGTGTGTTCTTTTTGGCTCATTAAAAATGTTCTTGCAGCTGCATTCTGGATTGATTGTAAAAGTTTGTTTGAACTGGCTGGAAGACCTGCCAAAAGAGCATTGCAATAGTCCAGCCTGGACAGAAAAATTACTGGAAAAAAAAAAAAAAATTACTTAATTAATTATTAATATAAAAAATTTAAAACCTAAATGATTCCATTGCATAAGTATTCATACCCTTATCTGGGACAGTTGAAATTTAGCTTAGGAGCAGTTACATTGCTAGTAGATGTTACTACATTTTGAGGGTGCTTCATGTAAGTACTAAGGGTATGAATACTTATGCAATGCACGTATTTCACGTTTTTTTTTTTTTTTTTTTTTAGTACATTTATAAAGTTGTGACAACTCTGTTTTTGCTCTGTCATTATGGTGCATGGAGTGTACAACTGATGTGGAAAAAGTAGTCATTTAAAACAGTTACATAATAAAAAGAAAACAAATAAATAGAATGTAAAAAGAATAAAGAAGCTACTTTTTTTAAGAAAACAAACACTTAGAAAATGAATAAAGTGCAAGGCTTAAAGGGTCAAGTTTTTTATCTTTTTTTAAAGAATATAATTAGAATAGAGAGTGCTAGAGTTAGAGGGTTAAACAAACATAACAATGGTAACGATAACAAAACATGAAAAAAAATAAAGGGGTATGAATAATTTTGCAAGGCACTTTATAACGAAAATATGAGTTGTCATAATTTTGGTAAGAATATATTTACTGAAACCATGTCTACTTTATATTTTTTAAATTAAAATGATTAATAAATCAATTAAATAACTCAACCCCATCACAAGTTTACAACCTCGTAACAATGATAAATACTTATATTTGTGACAGGGTTGAGGTTTTTCAAAATGGCCACTGCTCCTCATGTAGTTAAGAGAGAGAGAGAAAAAAAAAATATATATACACTACCGTTCAAAAGTTTGGGGTCAGTAAGACTTGTAATAGTCTTTAAAGTAGTCTCTTATGCTCATCAAGGCTGCATTTATTTGATTAAAAATATAGAAAAAAAAACAGTAATATTGCAAAATGTTTTTACAATATAAAATAATGTTTTTTATTTTAACATACTTTAAAATAGAATTTATTCCTGTGATGAAATGCTGAATTTTTATCAGCTGTTACTCCAGTCTTAAGTGTCACATGATCCTTCAGAAATCATTCTAATATGCGGATTTATTATTAGAATGATCAATGTTGGATAATATCAACAGTTGTGCTGCCAAATATTTTTTGGAACCTGTAATTTTTTTTTTCAGGATTCTTTCATGAATAACAAGTTTAAAAAGTACAGTGTTTATTCAAAATATAAATATTTTATAACAACGTAAATTATTTATTATTAACTTTTAATAAACTTTTAATTATTAACATTATACATCCTTGGTGAATAAAAGTATTAATTTCTTAAAAAAAAAAAAAAAAAAAAAAAAAAAAAACAATAAAAATGTACTGACCCCAAACTTTTGAATGGTAGTGTATATATATATATATATATATATATATACATACACCTCAAAAATATGAATAAAAAGTATGATACTACTAACCATTTTCTGTTCTACTGTTAACTGTCACCATCCTGCTGGCGGGACGCCTTCATTATATTACAATTAACTCTGATCATGATAAACTATATATCATTGGAAAGCAATTTCGGATTAAAACTATTTTGTAAAATATAAATATATATATATATATATATATATATATATATAAAGTGTACATTTTTTTTACAGTCAATTCGTTAACACTTTGTTTTGATAGTCCACTTTAGACATTCTACTAAGAGTAGGTACCATTGCAACTACTAAACTAAACTAAAATAGAAATAATAAAACAAACCTTCGCACATAACTTTTTGCCACTACTTGATGTTTGGTGTGGCAAGTGGAGCAATAGTGCCAACTTCCCATTTGACAAAAAAAAAAAAAATTAACCACCACTTTCATTTCTGCAGTTTTAGAGCACAGATTTGTAGTCGCGCGTCCCTGTACACCATGATTGTATAAACACAAATATGATGTAGAGAATGATAAACTGTTGGCTATAGAACTACATACACAAGTCCTGTCATACCAAACCACGTCCTTATAAAGCATGATTGTATATACACAAATACGACATAGAGAATGATGAACTCTCATCTATAAAACTATATACACAAGTCGCGTGTCCCTGTACACCATGATTGCATACACAAATACGATATAGAGAATGATGAACTGTTGGCTATAGAACTACATACACAAGTCCTGCCATACCAAACCAAGTCCTTGTAAACCATGATTGTATATACACAAATACGATATAGATAATGATAAACTGTTGGCTATAGAACTACATACACGAGTCCTGCTACCTGTACACCATGATTGTATACACACAAATACGTTATAGAGAGCGATGAACTGTTGGCTATAGAAATACATACACAAATCCTACCATATCAAACCATGTTCTTTTACACAAATATAATCAAAAGAGTTATGAATTATTGGCTATGGAATAATTATTTAGTTCAACGTGAGTCAGTCTTGTTCCGAAATTAGGGAAAGCAGGTGCACATTCGGTGTACAGTTTAACAGTTTACTCGTGGAGCCACAGTGAGATCTGTCTGTATCTGGGATTAAACAATGCAGGGCCTTAAAAATGAAGATACCTAAATTTTTTTAGGAAATAAAATCTAAAACGAAATTAAAATAAATTTAATACTTCTTGAGTTAGAAGTCTGCAAAAGTGATTTTCCCCATTTTGGAAGCCTTACCATTGTCATATAATACCAAAAAGTTTGTTAAAGTCACTAGATATTACTAAGAGACCTACCTAAAGTAGTATATAACAGTAAAAATATAAAAAAATAAAATAATAATAATCATACCATCTTTTAATCCCAGATGAAAATTGTCATTTTGACCCCCTCTGCAACATATTTGATTGCTCCATAAACATTCATCGATGGCAGTTAGCACTCTGGCATTCATCACTATTAACGTTTGTCTTTTGATCAACCTACAAAAAAAATTAAGCAGGGGAAGCTTCTGAAACTTGGTTGATTTTATATGAAATGACCACATAGTAATTTCATGTCATATGTCCAAAAGCAACATGGCTGATTAGTGAGCCAAATTACTTTGCTAACTCTTTACTTAATAAAGTAAAATTAAATGTTTAGTCATCAAATTGTATCAGTTCAACATTGTATTAAGAAGCTGTCAATTTCAGTTTTATCTTTGCGGTCCATATGGTTTGCATAACATGTCAACAGTAAACACTGTTACCATTAAAATAAAACAATACATAAATCATTATGAAATAATGAGTATATAATCTTAATTATGTAAATAATAATCAGAAACTGTATTTGAAATGAAAAAAAAAAAAAAAAGCAATAATTAAATATTGGTCCAACAATTCAAAGAAAGGCCATTATTAAAAAAAGTCACATATTTGAGTTGAAACATGGCAAGTTAACGTCAAACAAATGCTAACATCTGTGGCCCCCCGATATTGTAAAAAATAGTCCTAGCTATCAAAATAGGTATCAATTATATATATATATATATATATATATATATATATATATATATATATATATATATATATATATATATTAATTATATATAATTATATATACTACAATTATATATTTTAAGTATTATAACTATTTTAATAGCAAAATAGCAAAAACGTTTCAAAGTGTTGAAAATATTATTACAATGTCTGTGTTGCAAATCATTACTTGGACTCTTTACACATACGCATCATGGTATCTGAGGTCATAATTGTATTTACACAGATACACACATACACATCATGGTATATAAGGTCATAATTGTATTTATACACATATACATCATGGTTTATAAGGTCTTTTTTTAATAAATGTAAAAACTTCATAGCGGGCTTAATTTATGCCTGAAAATAACATATATGGCCCTTAGAATTATGAGGACCAGGGCTGGTTCTAGACAGGCACATATGGGGGGGCAGTCAGAAATGTGAAGGGGGCATCATGTGTACACATGTTCGAGCACTGTTTTTTTCCCTGTGCTTATAGTAACAGTATTTTCCTTGCTGAATTGTGTTGTTAGCTGTGTCCAAAGCCTGGAGAAGTGGATTGCACTTTGTCAGGCCTCTACCTTCAGACCTGTCCAACTTGGGTGTCCCACTTGAAGACTAAGCTCCTGCTGGTATAGCTCTTAAGGTCACTGAGGCACGCAAACCCCCTGACCACAATAAGGTGGCAATCCCTCAGGGGGGGAAACTGGAAAATAAAAATTAAATAAACAAAATAAAATAAAATATCCTGAATCCAGATTTTATCAATCAACGACATAACATTTGTCTTAGCTGGGTGGTCTAATTCTCAAAAACGTTTAACCTAAAGTAAGACTTAACACACTATAACTAGAATATTTACAAAACTGAAAGGTTGTCTTATGAATAATAAGAAAAAACTAAGTAAAAGCAGATGGGCTATAGAACAGATCATATTATGTTTTTTTATATTTTTTATTTTTTAAATTTTTTTGTTATTTTTTTTATAGTAAATGAACAGCTCTCTTCTCTCCAATCCACTCTACAACAACAGTCTCCTATTTCCCTTTGCAAAAACTTTCACAAATTCATCCATGTCCAAGTTATTTGTTATGGACTTCTCATGGGCCAAGATCACAAAATTCTGCTTTCTTTTGTGTGACATGGTGCGACGATAGGGGGTTAGAACCCGTGACAATGTGGAGAAGGAACTCTCACATGCTGCTGAAGACACACCAATTACCAGGGCTGTTACATACAATTTATGTAATTCAGGAAAGGCTTCCTTGTACTCTTGCAGGTGTTTACACACAGAGGACAGGTCTGCTTCATTTGGACATTTTTTGAGCAACATCTGTTTTGCCACAAGGATTTCATTTTTCAGACTTGCATTGTCTGCCACTGTGCCAACCAGCACAGTAAGAGGCTGCAACTGAGTTGAATCTAGAAATGCACTAGATTTGGGTGCAAGACTAGATATGGCTTTCATCAGGTCAACATTCCTCTGTGAAAATCTTGTCTCCATTTCTGAAATGGCCCTGTCAAGGATGTCGAGCAGAGATCTTTTCAGAGACTGATGGGGATTAAGGGTAGGATTATCAGAGTCTGTATGGCCCACAGTTGAGAGCACAACACTTTGACCGAGGTGTTTGCTCATTGTTCTTCTTCTCTTTGAAAGATGTGAATCATCTCCAACAGCCGCCTCAGATAACTCTGCCCAATACTCATCTTTACGAATGTTTTTTAGGGACTCCAGTGCTGCACCAACAACCTCAGAAGCACTGCACATATCCACAGACTGAGACTGTAGAATTGCATTCGCTGGTTTTAAGACACCAAGCACCTGCACTAGAAACTCTCCAGTCTCAAAGAAGTGATGCCTCCTAATTTGACATAGCAGGCCCGATGCCTCAGTGCACAGGTCAACTGCAGCATCTTCATCCTCTGTCATCTCACATAGGATACTGAGAATATGGTTTTGATTTTCAACAATGCACTTTGTCACCTCATAGTGGCTTGTCCATCGGATTTCAAGCAGCCTTTTAAGATGAGGTGCATCATATTTCTCAGACACATGGTGGTGCTGAAAAAACTTGTAGAGTGAACTAGAGAGGTCAAAAAATCTTTTCACTCTGCATGGCATGCACAACTACTAGGTGCAGTTGGTGGTTGTAGCAGTGGATATATGGAACATATCTAGATAGCTTCTTTTGGAGCAGAGCTTGTACACCACCTCTTACCCCACTCATCACAGAAGCCCCATCATAACACTGGCTAAGTATGTTGTCAGCACTGTAGCCAGCATCAGAAAGGTGTGTCAATATCTCAGAGGTGATGTACTCTGCATCAAGCTGATGCAAGTCAAGCAACCCAATTAGATGCTCCTCTGGCATGGAATTGCTCACAAAGCGAATCATCACAGACAAATTTTCCACATTGCACCTGTCCCTGGTCCCATCACTTTTGAGGCAGAACCCTGCAGAATCAGCATTTTCATATTTTTTCCTGACCTCTCTAAGCACCATGTCTGCCAGTGTTTGAATAATTTCATTTTGGATATCCTTAGATGTGTATTTTGCATTCTTTGGGATAACCTTAGCAATGCTTGCTAGCTTCTCATCCTTCTCTAAGGTATACTCCATTAGTTTCAGAAAGAGACCTGAAGCGATGTCATCATTACCTGCTTCATTCGGCCTCAAGGTTTCTGCAGTCCCACGGAGCCCCAACTCATTCACACAGAGAAACTTAACAGCACTGCCCACACTCTTGACATAGTAATGGTTTTTTTCAAGTTGTGTTTTACCAACCAACAGGGAGTCAACAGTTCCCCCTGTAGCCTCTCTGCTTTTGTGCTGAGTCCATACAGTTGAAGCATGCACATGGTTGTGGCTGGACACATGCCTCTGTAGCCCCTTGTCTCGATCAAGGGCTGCTTTTCAGTTGTTAAAGCCAGTTAAAGTAAAAACAACATCCCTCACATTAACAATGCTTCCATATTTCCGACAAGGGAAACAGAAACAGGCATCTCGCTCAACAGAGTATTCTAGCCATGGTCGTGTGCGGTACCAGGCAGGATTGAATGATCTTAATGTAGCAAATTAACGCTTTGGGAAGCTACCCAGTACTGGCTGAGATGGTGCATTGCTATTTAAGTCACTGGGTAGCTGAGCAGGCTGCTTTGGGACAGCACATGCTGGGGGAGGAGCAGGAGAAGCAGTGCTTGCTGATGCTGAAGTAGTAGTATTACTAGTAGTAGCTGTCTCTGATGTACTAGCAGCAGTATCATTGCTACTACTGTTAGTATAGGTAGGAGCAGCACTACACTTTTTAAAAGCTCTGAAAAATGGATGCATTGCAGAAGCAACTTTCTCTTTGTGAGCTGATGAAAGCTGGAGTGGAAAGTAAGTAGGCTGGCTTTGTAAAAACTGCTGTGATTATTTGAAACAAAGCAGTATAGAACTACAGTGTGGGGCGGGGCTTTACGTAGGGGTCTGTCAGACAACGGTAATTTGTCTTCAGTCTGTCAAATTCAGCGGACGTGGACTCATCGCTGTGCTTGTTGTAACTGAAAAAACGCTGCAGCTTCTTCAAAGTCTTTCCACTCCGTGACCGTGCTGAAATCCGGCACAACACTACGTTAGCCTGCGTCTTGACTCATTTGCATACGGACGGTGATTGGATGTTTACCGAGGGCGCAGGGGAGGAGTGTGTGTGTGTGTGTGCGTGTGCTGCAGCCTATGAATGAATACACACAGCGGAGGGACAGAGACATGAGGAAATTCTAATACCGTATTGTGTAGTCGGCGGATTTTTCCGCTACCGCAGATCATTTTGTCAACTTGTAATATATTCATTTTGTGAGTATATTAACATGTGCTTTCTCAAGTTTTCAAAATTTTGATTTGAGGGGGCAAGACATTTATTTGAGGGGGCGCTGCCCCCTCTTGCCCCTGCGTAGAGCCGGCCTCGATGAGGACACTGAAATGTCCTCATAAACCTAAGCGTCCTCGTAATGCTGGTGAGTAACCTGAAATTTTGACCCCGTAAACCATATATACAAGAACACACACACACACACACACATTGTGTCTCCATGTTTTATGGGGACATTCCATAGGTGTAATGTTTTTTTATACTGTACAAACCATATTTTCTATCGCCCTACACTTAAACCTAAACCTAGAGCACACTTTTACTTTCTTTTTACTTTTACTTAAAACTCATTGTGTATGATCCCCACAAGGTCAAAATTTATGCTGATTTTAACACCCTCCAATAATTCTTTAAAAACAACAGAAAGAATGGCCGTCTCAGCTGCCATAGTTTCAACTCTTCATCAGAACAGGGTGTTCAACCACAGCCACTAGAAGGCAACCATTAGCCAAAAAGCTTAACGGCTAAAGCTAAGGCTTCCAGTCTGGCAGTACGTGGGAAAGGAGACCAGAGGCTGTTTTTTTTTGTTTTTTTTTAATGGATGTCAATGGAGGAGAGGCTTTACTCTGCTGAACATACAGGTTTTTAGGGGAAACAGCTTATCATTTAATAAATCAACAGTCTATCTGCTAATCTTCAACATGTTTTACACTAAACAATACTTTTTAATTGAACTATTTTTAGAGTTTACCATGAAAAAAAAATGCTCTTCTATAAGAGAAGTCACTGACTTTTTGCGACAGGTAGGATTCAGCTTACAGCACTTCTCATTCACTCCTATGGTATCCGTAAACGCCGACTGACCCTGCGTTCCATTTGGAAGGGCTCATCCCTACGCCCTAACCCCTTCAAAGGGTTTACCCTCCGGAGTGAGAGCTTTGAAGCGTTGAAGGGTGTAGGGGACCAAACTTTCTTGAAGTGCCCTTCTGCGTCATCATCCCGTGACCAAACGGAGGCGCCGTCATCATGGAAACAATTAGCGCAAAAATTCTTGGGGGCCCGAAGTGCCCATTGAAGTGGCCAGTTTTAAGCACTTCGGTTTGGAACGACCCTTTAATATGTTGGCCATGATTGTTTTCACTCCGAAGTGCGCTTTGGAGGGCGATATATCCCGTCTGGAACACACCGTGTGTGTTATACAACTCTGACAGAAAATGACGTCAGGGCTGTAATATGATTGGTTATTAAGGCACACGTGATCCAAGTTGACCGTTTTGCTTTAGTAGTAGTAATACAGACCTTCTCATCTGCTAATAGTAAGAAAATCTCTGGTTCAGCGCACCACCGTTTTCATTTAAAAAGTGCTTTGCAACAATTTGTCGGTGCTTACCCAGCCCAGACGACTCTGCATGCTTTTGAATTGGCAAAATTGAGCAAAATAGACAACATTGTGTCTACAATAACACACTATTAACTTCTTATCCATTGAACTGTTGTACAAGATCAGTATATTTGCACTTGTGCTTGTGTAATATTGCTTAACTATATGATGTAAATGTGAGACAAAAACTCAGAAAGGGGCATTTTTGCCCCATATCTTGAATTTTAGGGACATTCTAATTTTCTAGGCTCCATCACACAATGAGTTGTTGCCCTGCCCTGCCTCTTGTCTTTTTTTTTTTTTTTAAATCTAACTTTATTTTTTGTTTATTTAATATAAAAGTGGAACATGGAATAAATTCTGTAATAAAAAAAAAAAAAAGTAAAACTAAAGTGCTTCATGTATCCATGTATCCATGGACATATTAGCTTAAATAGTTAATAAAATGGTTAAACTGGCACAGTTGTGTTCTGTTAGCTCCTATTTGGGGCTCCTATTTCTCTGTAAGGACACATTTAATCATTTAATTACTGTAAATATTTGTATGCCTCATACAGTATGACAAAGTATATTTTCAAGTGTAAGGGTTTTACAGGTGTAGTAAATGTATCTATAAATATCACTTAATGAACATTTAATGTCTCATCTTCGCAATAAGTCTGTGTTGTCCAGTGGCTTGTATTTGGTGGCACATGAATGACTGGACTGCATTTTGCTTACATTCAGGTCTAGTTCAGGTTTTCTATACATAAACAATAAACAACACCATATAATAGCTACATTTGGAAACCTAGTTACATAACTGCACACATTTTAAGTCAGTGTTGGGATTGTAATGACAGGTCATGGAGAGCTGAGAGAAAAAAAAAAAAAAAAAACTAATGATCAATATTCAGCAGCTGGAATTTTTGGATTAAAACTGATAAAACCTGATAGGGAATTACATATGATTAAATGAAGGTGATAATATTAGATATTGTAGTATATTGTAGTATATAATATTCCTGCAAGAAAGCAACAGTCAATGTTTATGTGTTTTCCATGCATTTACTGTTTTTAAAATTTGAATTTAAGGAGGAAACAATGGCTCTTTCTTTGTTGATGGACTGATAAACTTCTCTAGAAACTCTCAACATGCACAGATATTTTAATATCATCCAGACATGCAAATAAACTATTAAGAGCACACTTATTTTTCGTGGTAACAGACAGATAGATTTGCATATCGTCAGCGTAGCAATGGAAAGACACGCCATGATTCCTAAAAATGGATCCCAAAATGGGTCCTTCTTGTTTGGTGGGTGTGTCGAAAAAATGTCAGCAAGTCAAAGTAAAGTTGCTTACAAATGTGTCCACTGCAGCTCGGTGTAGGCAACAATTGAAATTTTATGTGACATTAGAGGATGTGTCATGAGTTTTATAGTAACATTACAACATGTCAAAATGATGATGTATTTGTTTATATTTTTAGCATCAGTTTATTTACATACCAAATTTTATACACAGTGTTAATTACTTAAAATTGAGAAAGAAAATGCAAGGTATTAAAAAAGTAAGAACTAAAACTAAAATAATTTAAATTAGAATTGGTTACCAGGAGATAAAAAATATAATGAAATGGGGTGTGGGGGGTTAGTCAGTAGTATGTGAGGCTAAATAGATGTGTTTTCAGTCTGGTAAGATGTTTGCATTGACGTGCGTCAACTTCCACTAGGCCTACACATTCCCGCTGCACCACTGAATTTGTCTGTTGCTGGACCATCACCTGCCTGTGCTCCAAAGTGGGCACCAGTCTCAAACTCTCACCAAATGCATGAAGGTACATTAATGCTGGCTGCACACTAGACGATTTTCAAATCTTAACTGATTTTAAAACCACGGGAGACCACATACATGAAGACAGTTTCACACAATGCTTCTAATTTCTCTGACAAAGCAAATGGCTAAAGACTTTCATTTTTCTTTATCAAAGAACGTAGAAGTGTGGAAAAAGTTAGCTGCACAAATGCTGGCAAAAGGATATGACTTTGGAACAGAGGCATGTGACAATAAGTTCAGGCAGTTAAAACGCAGGTTTGTTTTGATACTGGCATTTATGGGAGTAAGGCCTCTTGCAGACACTTGCTATTTCTGGGTTTATATTATTAGATACAAAACAGTAGTGGACAGTAAGAAGAAGACTGGGAGTGATGCCAGCAGCTGGGTCTTTTTCTCATCAATGAAGGATCTCCTGGCTGATGATCCCAATGTGGAGCTGGTCCTGATTGTGTAAATTTTTTTGCTGGTGATAATCTTTTCCATGTCAATTATTTATTTATTTATTTTTGACTGCAGTTTAATCAAAGAAAATGTTATATTCATGCTTTTATAAAAATCTTATACATTATTGGATCTTATTTTTTATTCAAGTTTTCATTCAATCGCTCAGTGATGTCATAAAATGGCCTCACATTAGCATCCATGTTGGATACAAAGGAGCTCCAATGTTGTCATCTACTTTTACTGTGTTACTTAGTAGTGTTGCTAACAGCTTTATTTGAAGGATGCCTATTTTGTGGCTCAGGTAATTAGAAGCTGGGTTAACTGGATGTTTAAAGTAGCTTTGTTGGCACATTACTCTAATTTACAGTAGATGCAGACATGTGTAAGTCCATGTGACAGCTTCAATTTGCATGTCCTTTCCTGTTTATGTAACTGTTTGGAGTGTGGTTGCTGGGATGGGAATGTGTGCCGTCGATTGCTCCACTGACTTCAGGGAAGCCAGTTTTGTCCTGAAAGCTATTTGCCAGTTTTGCAAACTCATCCTCTCTGGGCCATCAAATGTATTCATTTCTCAATGTACAAAGGACCTTGCAAATGTCCGAAAAAAATATACTGAGGGGTTTCTTTTGACATATTAAACTGGTCTGCAACACCCCTGATGCTCTCTTGGTTTTCCAACATCCAAATAGAGCACAGCAATTTTTTCAGGGTGTTCAAGGGTACGTTGACCAGGAGAGGACCAATTTTCTCACAGAGAGCCTGTAGAAAAGTATGTGCAGCATTTATAGTAGAAGTTTCGACATCCCTATGATGCTGTAAATATGCTGACACAAATCTTGCTATGGGTGTTTGTGGTGAGAAGAGCAAACAACAGACACAGTGAGCATGACGTCAGGCCTCGGAGAGGATTTTATTGAACATAAAATAACTAAAAGTGTCCAAAAATGGGGTATAAAATGTCCAAAATAAACAGGGGATCTGGTGTCTTCGTCGTGTTGGGGCTTCCGTGAAGGAGGGGCAGTGTTCGAGAAGGAAGGGTCCAGGTAAGGGGCGGAGTCCAGCGTCCGCACTCGCTCCCCGCTGAGGGCCGGCGGCTTCATCTAGCGGCTTCGTCCACCTTGCCCCACGGCACTTATAATCCTGGAGATTAAACGGCCCGGCATCCTGGCCCATCAGCCATCTCACGGGTGCGCTTCTCGTCCGTACTGTGCTCGTTTTGCTCGTTATCGCAACGCACCCTACTTGCACCCACGAGGACACCGGCGTGCATGGGGAAGAGATTGGTCTCCCAGGGAGAGGCGCACTCGGCATTTTAACAGCGGGGCTGTTAAAAGATGAGGCTTCATTTGTGTCGGGTGTGCCTCATCACACGCCACCAGACCTGGCTGTTTCGGCGCCCCTACTCTCTTGCACGCCCACTCCCATCAGGAGCCTGGTGAAGGGCGGCGATTATGGGATAGGATGATGATGATGATAATTGGGGGGAGGCAGCCGAATGCACACAACCTGATTAATATTCATGAATCCAGCAGCTCATTAATCCTTAATGCAATGTATATTGTTCTTAGTAGTAGAATTTTGTAGAATCTTTATTTTTTGTTTATTTAATATAAAAGTGGAACATGAAATAAATGCTTGCTTAAAAATAAATAAATAAATAAATAAATAAATAAATAAATAAATAAAATAAAAAAAAATAAAGTGCTTCATGTATCCATTTTAAATGGACATATTAGCTTATATAGTTAAAATGGTTAAACTGGCACAGTTGTGTTCTGTTAGCTCCTATTTCTCTGTAAAGACACATTTTACAATTTAATTATTGTAAATATTTGTCTGGACTGCATTTTGCTTACATTCAGGTCTAGATCAGGTTTTCTGTACTATTTAATACTCTTTTGTTATGAGGTTTACATAACACAGTATAAATTGTTGCATAAATTTTAAGAAGTCAATGTTGGGATTGTAATGACAGGTCATGCAGAGCTGAGGAAAAAAAATAAATAATAATAATAATCAATATTCAGCACCTGGAATTATTGGGTTAAAACTGATAAAACCTTATAGAGAATTACATATGATTAAATGAAGGTGATAATATTGTATATTGTAGTATAATATTCCTGCTAGAAAGCAAAAGTCAATTTTTTTTGTAAATTTTCCATGCATTCATTGTTTTTAAAATTTGAATTTAAGGAGGAAACAGTGGCTTATATTTCCTTGTCAGAATGATGGACTGATAATATTTCTAGAAACATCTCAAAACACACAGATATTTTAATAGTTAAGCAGTCAGTTGTGTTGAGTGAGGATCACTGTGTATCAGATCACATCAGGTAAGATTTTTCTGCTCAACAGACTGCAGCATGTGTTGATGTGTGATTTTAGACTATGATTCATGTGTAGTTATAGTTGAGCAATTTGGGCTCTTACTTTAAGTCCTTTGACACATTTAAGGATGTATAAATCTTTATGAATTACTCCAGCGAATTTACAAATGTACACCAATTTTCATGTGTGATGTTTTTGGGAATCTGTTTGTGATTATAAGACTATTATTCTATTATTATAAGACTGTTCAGTGTTGGGGAAAGTTACTTTTCAGTAGTACATTACACCATAAGAAAGTAAATACTTACTTTTGCATTACTTTTATCACCTTAGTTGTAATGGTACTTTACAATTTACTTACAAAGTAAAAGTACTTAGGAAAAAGTAATCTGATTACATAAACTGCTTTACTTGTAGATATTACCAGTGTCAGGGGTAACACATTACAAGAGAATCCTTTCATTCTTTATTTAATTATGACAATAAATGATTCATACTCTCTTCATTTATAACTAATTTTTAAGTAATTGATAAAATTTTTATCATTTTTTTAAATAATTGATGAAAAATGACATAAACTGAAGGCAACAGCAAAGCTAATTAACCCCACCCTCCTGAAATGCCTTTCAGATGAATATAAATAACACCAGACTGTCAAAACAATGACTTCTTTTCAGACAGGTAAGTATGTATGTATTAATAGATTAGCATTTAAAGGTTGATTTACACTGAATCAAAAACATTTATAACAAAAACTGTGGTCACATGATGAATGTAGGATTTTATTTCTTCATATTTAATGACAGGTTTTATAAGAGTGCTGATCTCTGTTATGATGTGTAAGTATAAACTGTGAGTTTTACTTGTTGCTTTTTTTTTTAACATGAATGCACTACTTCATGTGTCTTGATCAGTTTCACAAACATTTGTACTGTATGTTGATCCTATTTAATTGTTTTATTTGAGTTGCATGACTCCTGTTATATTTGTTCTGATTTGTTCAGCATAGAAAATTGTTCTTCACTGTTCTTGAATCTTTCAAATACTTTCTGATTTTCTTTTTCTCCTTGTCAGTGGATTTGTTTTTTTTTTTTTGTTTTTTTTGATAATTGAATTTATTTAGCTGAACCCAAACCCCAAAAACTCATGCAGTCACTAACACCTTTTTGTAAGTTTGGGTCAGTTTTGGCTAAATTCACTTTTTTTTTTTTTTTTCTCTTAAAACAAAATGAATAACTCAAATTAGTCAGTAATGGATTCTCTTAAACTCATCTTTGATAATACAAATTATTCATTGTTTCTTTTTCATTCATTGTTCTTCTTCTTTTTCATGTCTTAAAATGGCTAATTGTAACTCTGTCCTCTTACCTCATGAACTTTCCACCGCAGACAGTCTTAATCATTTAATACCGCTTTGATTCAAATGCCTGGACTGTGATAATAATGTGTTGATGAGTTGATGAGATTCAATAGTTCACCCAATTTTTTTTTTTTTTTCGTTTCCACCACTGAATAAAAAAATAAATAAATAAAAAAAGCAATTCTGATTTTTATTTTAATCTCACAATTTTGACTTTTTTTTTCTTGCAATTTCGAGTTTACATCTCAGAATTGTGTCATATAAACTTGCAGTTCTGACTTTTTTTCTTGCAAATTTAAGTTTGTATCTCGCAATTCTGAGAAAAAAGCAAACTCACAATTGCGAGTTATAAAGGAGAAAAAAAAAGACTGATATGTTCACAGAATTGCGAGTTCATATCTCACAATTCTGACTTTATAACTCGCAATTGTGAGTTTATATCAGATTTAATTTGTATTGAGTTTATATGTAGAAAATGAAGAAAATGTGAGCGGTGCTTGCTGTGGCAAAACTGCTATGCAGTTGCTAGGGCGTTGCTAGAGTTTTCTGGTCAGTTGCTAGGGTGTTGCTATGCGGTTGCTAGGGCACTTGTGGTGGTTCCTAGAGTTGTTGTTAGGGTACCTGGGGTGGTTGCTATGGTGCTGCTATATGTTTGTTGGGGTGGTTGCTGTGGTGGTTGCTAGAGTACCCAGGATGGTTGCTAGGGTCTTGCTAAGTGGTTGCTAGGGCAACCGGCAGTCATTTTCTATAAAAGGACTGTAGTTTTAAACTAAAGCTATCAAGCTCCAACAGGGTTTTTTTTTTTTTTTTGGTCTTAAATGCAGTTTTAAAAATGTCAGTATTTTTTTTTTTTTTTTTTTTTTAAACTTCGCCTTTAAGTAAAAGCATGACACTGCTGTTTATTTATTTTTTTATTTTTTGTATTTGGTCATTTGTCTGCTCTTGCACATGTTTTATTCTTTATTTATTTATTTATTATTATTATTATTATTATTATTTTTTAGATGTCTTGGCCTGTATAACTATCAGTAAGTCAGTTGGTAATGTATTGTGCTGTGCTGTTTTAACTGTACATGATCAGATCTGTAGATTGCTGTGTTGAGCTTCTGTTCATTTGGACCTGAATTAGAATTTAAATCTGGGGAATTTATTTTCTGAATGAGACTGTATGAGAACGGCTGCTACTAATGTTCATTTGTACTCTATAACAAAGGTTATTTGTCTAATGCTAAAAAATAAATATTTTAATTACAGCGTATACCTCTGCTGACCCCTGCTACAACTACACTGTGCTGGACAATCCATGGAGATCCACTAATTATGGTTCAGGCAGTAATTCTGACCAGTCAGTCACCTGGAGTGGCTGGTATCGTCTCTTCATTAACAGTGTGAACGCTCAGATCCCAGACACGTGTGTTACATATGGTCACTGTGGCACTGGAACTGCACTGTGGATTCGTGGTGGACACCCAACAGTACAGGATGGAGTCATCACTCGAGATGTCTGTGGTGACTATAACAGTTACTGCTGCTTTTTCGGGTCTTACCCCATTAAAGTCAAAGCCTGTCCAGACAATTATTATGTCTATGAGCTGGTTAGACCATCTGGGTCAAATTCAGCATACTGTGCAGGTGATTATATTCACATGAGCTCTTTCTACACATTCATGATATTTGTGTTTCTTTTCATTAATCACTATTCATCCAAACTTTCAGTTGTTTGCAGCATTAACACCAGCTCTACAGCCGTCACACCAGCGATGTAACACACTGTGTCTCTATTGGCTTATTTTCTGGCCTGATTTATGTGCAGATCTGTACTATAGAACAGATGTGTGAGGAAATGTGCTTGTCTAGTCAACTCACACTTTATACAATAGAGATGCAGCTTAGACAATAGTGACATTAATTCAGCTCTGTTCAGATTCTGTTTTCTGTATATATGTATATAAGAAAGCTACATCCTCTTGATTATTAATACTGTGTTGTTACCTGAATGATCCACAGCTGTGTTTTTTTTTTTTTTTTTTTTTTGTTTAGTGATAGTTGTTCATGAGTCCCTTTTTGTCCTAAACAGTTAAACTGCCTGCTGTTCTTCAGAAAAACCCTTCTGTAATATTTGCATATGAGTCCCTCAGCTGTCCTCAGTGTAAAAAGATGGATCTCAAAATCATACACTCATTTTTGGAAAGGGTTCAAATACACAAAAATGCTGGAAAATCAAACAACTTGTGGGACCTGAAGGATTTTTTCTGAAGAACAGATGGCAGTTTAACTGTTAGGGCAAAAAGGGACTCATGAACAACTATCACTAAACAAAAAACACAGCTGTGGATCATTCAGGTAACAACACGGTATTAACAACAGGTAACAACAAACGGCAGCCGTGGCCTAATGGTTAGGGAGTCGGGCTTGTAACATGAAGGTTGTGGGTTTGAGTCCCAGGTCTGGCAGGGGATTGAAGGTGGTGGGAGTGAATAACCAGCGTTCTCTCCACCCTCAATACCACGACTGAGGTGAGTCCCTTGAGCAAGGCACTGAACCCCCAACTGCTCCCCGGGCCCACAGCGATAGCAATATGGCTGCCCACTGCTTCGGGTGTGTGTGCGTGTTTGTTCACTTCTCACTACTGTGTGTGTGTGCACTTGGATGGGTTAGATGCAGAGCACAAATTCCAAGTATGGGGTCACTACTTGGCCACATGTCATGTCCTTTCCTTCCTTTCCTTTTGAACAGGGTCGTTTTTATAAATTCAACTATTATTTTGTCTTGTGGACTACATGTAAATGTATTTTATGTGAAATATCTTATTCAGGTCAGTACTAAATAAACAATAACATGAATTTTGTATGATCCCTTTAATTTTGGTAAACTAATTAACATTTTGCAGATTCTGAAAGGGGGATGTAAACTTTTGATCTCAACTGTATCATATGCAGAGTGTGTTGAAGTCACTTTCACAATCGTCTCAATCATCCTGGGATGAAAACCCATAACACTTAAGTTTAACCTCTCACATGACAGGCCTAAAAAGCCACATTTTCTGCTTGTAATGGAAAATAATTAATAAAATGCTGCATGTTGTTTTATTTATAAGTCAGTAACTGTGTAGCTGCTGATGCTGTGATGAACTCAGAAAGGTTTGAGTTAAATTTGTGTTTTTAGGTTTAATTAGTTTTAGATACACAAAGTAGAGCAGTGTTTAGTTTGTCAAGAAATATTATTTGTTTAGTTGACTTAAATGAAGTAAGTTCACATGCAGTGATAATGTAATCACATTATTAACATGTCATAAATATTTGTTGCTGTTGTTTAACTTTCTGCTGTAGTAAATTTAACTTTCACCAACCTAGGGAGGTGAAATAGGGTAGTGGTGGGTACTCATGTCACAGTTGACATTATGATTCTTGGATCACGTGTCAGTTAATGTGTGGTTATGAGTACATCACATAAGAAAGATTGGTAGGATCTCTAACTTGTAGAACCTCTTCTGTATTATCAACACAAATAAAATAAATTTTATTAAAGGGGTCATCGGATGCCCATTTTCCACAAGTTGATATGATTCTTTAGGGTCTTAATGAAAAGTCTCTAATATACTTTGATTAAAAATTCTCAACGGTTTTGTAAAACAACACCCTTTTTACCTTGACAAAATGAGTTCTGCAAAAATCATCTCATTCTAAGGGGTTGTTCCTTTAAATGCAAATGAGCTCTGGTCGCCACGCCCCCCTCTTCTTTCTGTGAAAAGATGTTCTTGTTTACATTAGCCGCATTTATCGCGTTTAGCCGCTAAACTTGCTAACTACCACGTTATAAGGAAAGGCGATCGCAAAGATTCATTAAAAAACGCTTATACTCACTTCTGCTGTAAGTGAAGCTGGATCATGAATGATTTGCGCGAACACAAATGGATATATGTAGATCGGGAGGCGCATTCCATTCACAAACAAACATAATCCACTGCATCTTCAGCGGCTCAGATGTCGGGAGTGAATGACGACCACTATGTTCATTATTACATCCAGCAACACAACACCTCAATCGCTCAATCAGAGATATTCTTGTCTAACTGTAACGCCACGCCAGCAGAGGGAGCCCTCACCCACTGACTGACTGTTGCTGCTCCCTCTGCTGCTTCGTTGGTAACTTCCTGTTTGGTGGCCTTAAAAGGAGGCCATTTACAAACAGGCCCTCGCGAAGTATTGTTTTGCTATAGCGGATTCTACCAAGCGTTTTCCTGTTTTCATTGCCCGTTTTATCGACCCTGCCTGTCTTGACTACAATCTGTTAATAAAAGCTCGCAATTGGATCTTACACGCTTCCTACGAGTCCTGCTCATTACAGAATACTTTGCCTACCAAAGATCCAGCGGCTTTTTGGGACACAGATCAAAACCATGGACCCTGCATCACGCCTCTTCCGCCTATGACAAGGTAGCCATTGCATAGAAGATTATGTTGTGGACTTTTGCGGACTGTGTCATTTGGTTAACTTCAATGATGTGGCGCTTAAGGACATTTTTTGTCATGGGTTAAATGAGCCCATTCATTCCTGCTTACCTGAAGGTAAAATTCACTGGACACTGGAACAGTACATAGACTATGCACTCCGCTTAAGTGGCTCACCCTTTACTGTTGGGATTGCGGATGAGGGACCCCGCAATCCTGCAGTAACCCCCATACCACAATCTGCTCATGTCATGTCTGCTACACCAGAGCCCCCTCATGCCAAGCCTACCAAGCCAGAGCCTGTTCATGTCATGTCCTCCAAGCCAAAGCCTGCTCAAGTCATGTCTACCAAGTCAAAGCCTGCACTCGTCACGTCCACCAAGCCAAAGTCTGCTCACGTCACATCTACCAAGTCACAGTTCACTCACGTCAAGTCTTCTGCTCACGCCACGCCTGCCGCACCAGGGCCTGCTCACGCCACGCCTGCCGCTCCAGGGCCTGCTCACGCCACGCCTGCCGCTCCAGAGTCTGCACCTGTCATGGCCGCCCGTCCAGAATCTGCACCCGTCATGGCTACCCTCCTACAACCAGCTCACAAGATGGCTGCTATCTCCAAGCCAGTCCACAAGATGGCCGCCATCCCAGAACCAGTGCACAAGATGGCCGCCTTCCCAGAGCCAGTCCACAAGATGGCTGCCGTCCCTGAGCCAGTCCACAAAATGGCCGCCACCCCCAAGCCAGTTCACAAGATGGCCGCCATCCCAGAGCCACTCCACAAGATGGTCGCTGTCTCCAAGCCACGCTTCATGATGGCCCACGTGCTGGACTCACCCCTAATGGCGGTATGGGCAGCTAAAATGGCTCTCCCTCACGTCACGGCAGCTACCCCTGTTTCGAGTCAAGTTGCAGCTGTAGTTCCAGAGCCAAGTCAAGCCGCAGAGCCAAGTCAAGCTGCAGGTGCATCTTCAGAGTCAAGTCAACCTACAGCTGCGTTTCCTGAGTCAATTCAAGTTTTCAAGTCAAGTTGCAGCTGTGTTTCCTGAGTCAAGTCAATTTACAGCTGCATTTCCCGAGTCAAGTCAAGTTTCCAAGTCAAGTCAAGCTACGGTCGTTCCTGTGTCAAGTCAGGTTAAAGCTGTGTTTCCTGCATCAAGTCAAGTGAGAGCTGTTGTTCCTGTGTCAAGTCAAGCTACAGCTGCCGCTCCAGAGTCAAACCATGTTACAGCTCCAGTCAGGTCCAGTCGAGTTCCAGGGTCAAGTCAAGTTCCAGGTTCAGGTCAAGCTTCAGAGCCCGGTCAAGCTTCAGAGTTAAGTCAAGCAACAGAGTTAAGTCAAGCCAAAGCTGCTGTTCTCCATGAGTCAAGCAAGGACACAGCTGTGCCCCACGAGTCAAGCCAAGTCACAGCTGTGCCCCACGAGTCAAGCCAAGTCACAGCTGTGCCCCACGAGTCAAGCCAAGTCACAGCTGTGCCCCACGAGTCAAGCCAAGTCACAGCTGTTCCCCACGAGTCAAGTCACGTTACAGCTGTTGTTCCTGAACCAAGTCACGCTACAGCTGTTGTTCCTGAGTCGAGCCATGTTGTTCCTGAGTCGAGCCATGTTGTTCCTGAGTCAAGTCAAGTTACTGCTGGGTTGTCTATGTTATGTCCAACCACAGCTAATTTCCATGAACCAAGCCAAGTTACAGCAGATCTTCACGAGTCAAGTCAAATTGCTGCTGTCTTCCCTGAGCCAAGCCAAGCCACGGTTGTTCTTCATGAGCCAAGTCAAGTTGCTGCTGTTGTTCCTGAGCCAGGCCAAGCCACGCCACAGTTAATCTTCATGAACCAGGTCAAGCCACAGCAGACCTCCCTGAGTCAAGTCAGGCCACGGCAGGCCTCCCTGAGTCAAGTCCGGCCACGGCAGGCCTCCCTGAGTCAAGGCAAGAAACTGTTGTCCTACCAAAAGCTCACCGGGTCCCCTTTGACCTTCTCAAACCACCTCACGTATCAGCTGACCCCGCAGAGCCCACGCTCCCAAGCCACGCAGAGCCCACGCTCCCAAGCCACGCAGAGCCCACATTCCCACGCCACAAGTCCATAGCATCCACACCCTCAAAGTCAACAGACATCCCACTATCTACTGCGCTGCCTGTAATGACCATAGCCATTTTCAGTGTGTGGGCTGCACACTGTGCTCCAAAGGCCCCGTCTGTCCACGAGTCTGCTCCAGAAGCCTCGTATATCCACGAGTCTGCTCCAGAGGCCTCATCTGACCATAAGTCTGCTCCTGAGGCCTCATTTGTCCACGAGTTCGCGCCCATACCTCCTGAGGTGTCAGCTCAAGCTGTGGATCCTCCTAAGGAGGTGGCGTCTATATATGAACTCACTGCCACGTCCGCCCAAGAATCTGTGCCCATGCCTCCAGAGGTGTCAGCATGTGCTGTAGATCCTCCTATGGGGGCGGCGTCCTCCCAAAAACTCTCTACCCATCATACCACAGCCAAGAGGGCCTATTTTGAACTCTCTGCCCGTCAAGTCACAGCCACGAAGGCCTATCATGAACTCTCTGACCGCCATGTCACAGCCAAGAAAGCCTATCATGAACTCTCTGCCTGTCAAGCCACGGCCAAGGAGGTCGTCCATGAACACACCGCTCTGCTGTGGATGTCACTAGTTCCACTATGGATATCTCTGCTCCTGTCTGCTCTGCCTGTCCTGCAATGGCTCCCTGTTATGCCTGCTCTGCCAACCTCGCCATGGCTTCCTGTTCTGCCTGCTCTGCCTGCCCCGCCATGGCTGCCTGCTCTGCCTGCCCCGCCATGGCTGCCTGCTCTGCCTGCCCCGCCATGGCTTCCTGCTCTGCCTGCCCCGCCATGGCGGCCGGCTCTTCCTGCTCCACCATGGCTCCAGGCTCTTCCGAATCAAGCATGGTGGACTTCTGCTCCAAGGTTCCATTGCCTGCCACTGCTCCATGACCCAGGCCCTCCAGTGTTTCACGGTCTGCCATTGCTCCACGGCCCAGGTCCTCCAAGTTTCCACTTTCTGCTACTGCACCACGGCCCAGGCCCTCTAGTGTTCCACTGTCTGCCATTGCTCCACGGCCCAGGTCCTCCAAGATTCCACTGTCTGCTATTGCTCCACGGCCCAGGACCTCCAGTGTTCCACTGTCTGCCACAGCTCCACGGCCCAGGTCCTCCAGTGCTTCACTGTCTGCCACTGCTCCATGGTCCAGGTCCTCCAGTGCTTCACTGTCTGTCCCTGCTCCACGATCCAGGCCCACCTCCTCTACATGGACCTGGCCCTCCGTCCCACCCCCTGTTTTGCCTCTGTTCCCCCACCCTCCTGGACTGTTGTTGTTTGAGGGCCAGGAGTCGCTCCTAGGGGGGTGGATTCTGTAACGCCACGCCAGCAGAGGGAGCCCTCACCCACTGACTGACTGTTGCCGCTCCCTCTGCTGCTTCGTTGGTAACTTCCTGTTTGATGGCCTTAAAAGGAGGCCATTTACAAACAGGCCCTCGCAAAGTATTGTTTTGGTATAGCGGACTCTACCAAGCGTTTTCCTGTTTTCATTGCCCTGTTTTTTGATTATCACAGTTTGGTTTCTTATCATAGTTTTGTCTTTGTTTTTGCCTCAGTTTTGCCTCGTTCATTGCCATAGTTCTGTCTGGTTTCATATCCTCGTTTATTTGTTACTTTTCGGACTGCTCTCTCTGGTTTTGGACTCTGCCTGTTTATTAGATTTACGCTCTCGCCTTGCCCTGGATATTACTGTTTGTTTGGTTATCGACCCTGCCTGTCTTGACTACGATCTGTTAATAAAAGCTCGCAATTGGATCTTACACGCTTCCTACGAGTCCTGCTCATTACACTAACTTACATCCCTACTCTGGCATCAAAACATGGAAAGTTACTGGACTGTGACAGCTGGTCTAATGTAAGAGCTCATGTCAATCAACTATTGTGGAAGCGGCCTTTGTTGGTGTGACGGCACACCGACAGGCATCTGAGAACGGCTCGATTTGAAAAAGGGGATATTATTTTTACAGATTAATTAAAAACCACTGCATGGATTTTTATCATTATAGGGTAGATTTGTACATACACTGCCAACACACATTAATGTTCAAACAACATGAAAAAGTCAACTTAGCATCCGATGACCCCTTTAACAAAAGATAGACAAGAGTAATCAACAACTACTAAATGAATACCATGAATGAAGAAGGAATAAAGTGCATAAGATGCATAAAATGCAAGTGATTATATTGGGTGTTCCTATATCAGAGCTATGTTATTTGGATAGATAAACTGTTGCTAATTATCAAACAAATACGTGTAAGATTTGTTATCAACTGCTGTCAGCTGTATAATATCTAATGTAAATTAGAAAATCATATGCTGATAATACACAACAATGCCAAGGTCTCTGGAAGAAGTTTGGAAGTGATATTTACGTTCGCTGTGGTTGAGAGAGCAGTCCGGTGGCGGTGACTTCTTCCACTGGTTGCGCTGGTGGCAGTACAGTGGGGAAAGGAGCAGCCTTGAAGATGAAGCGCTGTAGGATGCTGATCTCCTAAAGCACCAAAGGGTCCTAAGATCTGGAACACGCAGATGTGGCCCTGGAGTAGGTGCTAAAGGTCCTTAGCTTGGAACACGCAAGAAAAAATACCCAAAGTTAAGGTTTGCTCGCCGGAGCTTAACCTTGTTGCAAATGTCTGTGTGTCTTCTGCCTCTCTGGGCTAGAGACTCAGAACTTGGTCAATCCGCTTTGCCTCTCTAGGATGGAGACTCAGGACGCTGCATCAGTTGTTGTCTCGCTGGACGAAGACTCCTCGCAGGCTGGAGGCTCAGAACATGGTCGTATCTGTTGCTGCCTCAAAAGCTGGAGACTCAGACTTGTTATCTGTTGTTGTCTCACCCTTGTGGGTCGCAGACTCAGAACTGGTTGTTCTGTTGGTGTCTCTTGGATGTGCCGGAGACTCAGAACGGGGTGTTTCTGCTATTATCTCACCCTTATAGGGCTCAGACTCAGAACGAAGGTTGATCTGTTGCTGCCTTCCCTGTAGCAGACTGGAGACTCAGAACAGAGGTTTGTTCTCTTTGTCTTTTCCTTCACAGGTAGCAGACTCAGAACTTTGGTTGTCCTGTTAGTGTCGTGCCACTTCTTTACAAGTAGCAGACTCAGAATGTAGGTGATCTGCTATTGTCTCACCCTGATGGGCGGCAGACTCAGAAACGAAGGTGATCTGTTACAGTCTCTTTCCTTAACAGACGGGAGACTCAGAACGTTGTTGTTCTGTTACAGTCCTTTCCTTTGCGGGCTGCAGACTCAGAACTGTGTATCCTGCTATAGTCCCTTCCCTCACGGGTAGCAGACTCGGAACAAGGAGTGCCTTTTGGAAGGGTACCTTTATCCCTTTCCGATGAGGAGGAGATTGCAATTTGGCGCTTCTCCATTTTCATGCTTGATTGGCTGGTTCCATCAGAATGGGGGGGGGGGCACATGGTTGCCCACGCTTCCTTCCTCCTGTGGAATTTATTTGCATAGTCCAAACACAGGATTAGAAAAGTGTCACTAAAGTTTTACCGGTGCATTTATCACTTTCCAAACCATAACGAGAATGCATTTGGCAATGTTACGAACACATTAAGTCCAAACATGATGGGAAAAGATTGAACTGTCATGCATGCATTCATTTGTCCATTAACAGCTGAGTTTGTGTAAGATGTTGCAGTACACGTTGCTGTCACAAGGAATACTTATTTCTCTGAATAAGTATAAGATTTGTGTGTTGTAATGTGCATCAGTTTTAAGATTTGAAAACCTAGTTATGAATGGATTTGGATGGATCTCCATGATCTCTCTTAGTTTCACCCACTGCTGCTGCATCTGGAGGTCCTAAGGAATTTTTATGGTCGGTCACAGGCCAAACACTTAGGAATCAGTCTCAAGGTGGGTGAAGGTCACAAACTGCATTCTGACTAATAGGAAGTTCTGTCCTTCCCGGGCTTTGTACCAAAGGCGGTTTTCTTGTGCTCTAAGAGATGTCTGGCTGTTGTCCTGGCATCTTTATCTGATGGCGTTGGACAGTTTGTTTATATTAGTTCACCAAGATCCAATCAAAATGTAGCAAACCTCTGTCCACTATTGTGGTCAAGGAGGGGCCCACCAATAAACTGGGCCCTGGAATGTGCTGTCCACTACACTGCTTTGTGCTTTACAGCAATTTACAACTGAATTACTATTTCCATTGTAATTTTTAAAATGAGATTGTCTATGCTGGTAATTCAACATGCTTTTATTTATTGAACTATTTATTTATTTATTTAGCAGTGTATCCTTCTGCTGACCCCTGCTACAACTACACTGTTCTGGACAATCCATGGAGATCCACTAATTATGGTTCAGGCAGTAATTGTGATCAGTCAGTCACCTGGAGTGGCTGGTATCGTCTCTTCATTAACAATGTGAGCGCTCAGATCCCAGACACGTGTGTTGCACGTGGTCACTGTGGCACTTATTTCTCACTGTGGATTCGTGGTGGACACCCAACAGTACAGGATGGAGTCGTCACTCGAGATGTCTGTGGTGACTGGGAAAATTACTGCTGCTTTTACGGGTCTTACCCCATTAAAGTCAAAGCCTGTCCAGACAATTATTATGTCTATGAGCTGGTTAGACCAACTCACTGTAATTCTGCATACTGTGCAGGTGATCATATTCACATGAGTTCTTTGTATTATTTGTTTTATTGCTAATTCATTAATATTCATCAGTGATTGTTTTTGTTTGTTTGTTTGTTTTTCAGTTGTTACTAACATCAGCAGCACTGTTACAACAGTCAGACCAGAGACAAGCACAGCTGGTAATGTAGTCTGATGTTCAAGGTTTTCATTCATTCATTCATTATTTATTTATTTTACTTTAAATTTCTAAACAATTTTTTGTTCATCCATGTTCATGTATGGAAGCCTTGAACCACAATGTGGAAAAAAAACATGCACAGATCCAGAATTTTCTATATTTTTCTCTCAACAAAAAATTAAAAAAAACAAAAAACAATAAAAACTGTTTTCTCACGGTTACAAAGAAAGAAATGTGCAAAAAACAATATGTAGATACCTTAATGTTTTTTTTTTTTTTTTTTTTTTTTTTTTTTCTATATTTATTACTTTTGTTAAATTTAGGCATCTACAATATTTCAATTTGAATACAGTTCATATAAAGTGTAATTTACAAGGTACAGTGTCGTTTAAAATTTTGGGATCAGTACGATTTTTAATGTCTTTTTTTTTTTAAAGAAGTCTTATGTTCATCAAAGCTGCATTTATTTGATCAAAAATATAGAAAAAAAAACAGTAATATTGTGAAATATTGTTGCAATTAAAAGTAATGGTTTTATGTTTAATATACTATAAAATATATTTATTTCTGTGATGCAAAGCTGATTTTTTTTTTTAATCAGCTTTTTAGCAGTCTTTTGTGTCACATGATCCTAATATGCAGATTATCAATGTTTAAAACAGTTGTAAGGGATATAATAATAAATATAGCTGCAAGCAGCAATTGCAGGGCCAAGCACAAAAGAGGCAGAATGAGGAGCTAAGCATGGCAAGGAGCAACAGACCGACTTCAACAATGAGTAATGAAAGCCATTTTAGGATAATATCAGTTGAAATGGCTGAAAAATTATAAATACAACCAATAGTAATACAATTTAAAGATTTATCACTTTTGACCAACAGGTGGTGCTGTTTTCAAATTGATGTGACATGTTCTGTGTGAAGTGACAATGACACACACAAAGTTTGGTGTCATTATGTCAAAGCTTTACAGAGATACAGCCTCAGAGTCATTTTGGCATCATGCCTTAAATGTGTAGTGACGCTGTACAAAAACGGTTTTGTCTATTGACACGAAATCCATAACTTTAAGTCAGCACAGTCTGAAGATGATCTGAGTCAAATTTGGTGAAGATCGGACTGACAGTCTAGGAGGAGTTTGAAAAAGTAGGTTTTCAATATTAATCAAAATGGCGGACAGGACGTTTGGCCAATATTGGCATAATTGGTATCAGTGTTCTCAGCATGACCCAAGGAATCTATTGAGATCATCATTACAATAGGCTAATGTAAGCAGAAGTTATTAGCATTTTTGTAAATTTCTTTATAACGTTTGACCACAAGGTGGCGCTGCCCCCAAAGAGTCGTGTCAGGGCATGGTGCCGAAGACACATACCGAATTTCGTAAAGATAGGTCAATGCGTTTGTAAATTATAGCATTTTTGGACAAAATTCAATATGGCCGACACCCAAAATGGCTGACATGGGAAAATTGGGTATGGTTGGACTTGGCATGATGCACCGAATCTAAAGGGACCAGTATGATTTTTGGCCAAACTATTCAGAAGTTATAAGCAAAAATAGCCACTTTTCATATCTCCTGACCACTAGGTGGCACTGTGCCAAAACACTGCAGGTAGCCTTCGGTCATACTTGTTATAACATACACCAAGTTTGGTCTCAATAAGCCAAACCGTTGCGGAGATATAGCATGACATACATTTTTATGTGCTTTTCATAGAAATTGTTCGTGTGTTATTCGAAAACAGTTTGACTAATCAACTTGAAGTCCATAACTTTTTGCCAGCATGGTCTGAAGATGATCTGAGCCAATTCTGGTGAAAATCAGACAAACTGCCTAGGAGGAGTTCGAAAAAGTAGGTTTTACGAACAAAAAATTATAGAAAAAAACTAAACCTTACGATTTTTGAATTTTGGACTTCATTCAACTCGGCATGAGCCAAGGATTCAGAGAAAAAGTTATTAGCATAATCATGAGTGAAACTTTGGACAAGTGGTGGTGCTAGAGAGTTTGACTTAGAGACTCCAAATTTGGTATGGTTAATGTTGGGACTGTCCTATATGAGTTTGCCAAATTTTATAACTTTTGCGCAAGCGGTTCTATGGGCTGCCATAGACTCAAGGGCGGAAGAAGAAGAAGTGAAATAATAATACGAATAATTCTAACAGATACAATAGGTGCCTTCGGCCCCTAATAATAATTATAAGTACAGTCACATTTTTATTTTTATTTATTATTTATTTTTATTTTCATTATTTTATTTTATTTTTTTTTTCGGAGAGAGAGAGAGATAGAGAGAGAGAGAGAGACTTGACTTTAAACAAATCTTTAATTACAATTATTTAAAAAAAAAAAAAAAAGCTTATATAATTACATAAAAGCTACAAAAAATCCCCTCCATCACATCATAAATAAACTACACAAGGTAGAAAACAAACCGATACATCTCAACAAAAAAACAGTTAGACATAAATTCGCAAAGAACTATCAAATTCAAGTTCACACAAACATTTATTCACCCCCCAGGTATAATTAAAAGTTTCAATATCTTTAACCAGTTGATAATAAGCATATTCCACCTTTAACCTAGATTTCATTAAACCCTTTAAAATTGACACTTCATCAGTTGACCCCATACCATTTAATTTGGCTTTTACCTTTAGAGAGTTCATATGTCAGACTTTGACACATGTGACATACAGTGCTTTTTTCCCAGTTTCACGGAAAAGTTTTAGTTCAAGAATTCTGAAGTTAAGCAAAAGTCCTTCTCTCTCTTGAAAAACATCAAAAGCAGGCACAATTTTTAATTCTGGGAAAGAGACATCCATATCTTCATTAGATGTTTCCAAACCACTTTTAAAATTCGTAGGTAAACACTCAAGAAGATCATTCAACAGTCTCTGTGTCAAGCGAATTGATCTCACACCCAGCTTGGCGGCCAGAATCTCAGCAGACATCCATTCATTTATTATTAATAGATGTCCAATCTTTTGTAATTCTAGCATTCCTTAAAGCGATCCTCATAGACGCTGACTTTAAAACTTCCAAGTCCACAACAGGATTGTGCAACAAAGGTTCTCTCATCCAAAGGCCTTACACATCTGTGAGATCCATTGATTTACTTAAAATTCCCCAGGCTTTCAACATCGAACAATAAAAAGGAGTCAGTCAAGACAAATCAACTCTTTGAGTGTCCATACGGAAAAGATGCCGGTCTAGCCCCATACTGCCCGCTTTTCTTAGGAGGGCACAAGCTACTCCAGCCCAGCTTACATCTTTTCAATAAAGCAGCTTTTTTTGCTGTCTGTAATCTAAAAGTTTTTATTCTGCTATTAATGTCCACGAGTCCATGACCACCTTCTTGCCTGGGCAAATATAACACAGATGCTTTTAGCCAGTGGTGATCAGACCAAAAAAAAAAAAAAATCACTAGATACTTTTGAACTTTTTCCACCAAATCCTCAGGAGATTCTAAAATGGTCACTTTGTGCCACAAGGATGAAGCTACAAGGTTGTTGCAGACTAAAACTCCTCCCCTGTACGATATCTGGGGGAGCAGCCAATGCCAGCGAGACAACCGAGCACACACCTTATCCACCAAACCCTCCCAATTAAGCTTTTTGTAATCCTCTCTTCCTAAAAATACCCCCAAATACTTTAACCCATCTCTACCCCACTGCAAATTACCTGGAAGTCTCGGACTACTAGAATCTGAACCACACCATAGGGCATCACTTTTGTCCCAATTTACTTTGGCAGTTGAAGCTTTGCCATAACTCTCTAAAAGAGCTGTTAAAGTTAAAATCTGAACATTTTCATTCCTTAAAATCACAGTGATATCATCAGCATATGCTGAGACTTTTACATAATCATTACAATTTGTAGCATTTATTTGTAACCCCATTAGCATTTCTCTTAATTTACAAAGGAGAGGCTCAATCACCAAACTACAAAGCTGACCTGAGAGAGGGCACCCCTGTCTTATGTCTCTCTGTACTTTGACTGGCACACTCTATCTACCTGCCATTTTTATCATACATGTAGCATTATTGTACAACAATTTTATCATTGCAATAAAATTGTCTCCAAAGCAAAAAGCCTTTAATATTCTAAAAAGAAACTGGTGATCAACTCGATCAAATGCCTTTTCCTTGTCTAATGATAAAATTCCTATTTCAATATTATTTTTAAAAGTATAATCAATAACATCACGTACTAAATGCATCTTTTATACAATAGGATTAATCTTTGTGTATAATTGTGTGTATTTGATATTAGTTTGTATTCAGAACATAAAATAACGACTGGTTTCCAAATCTTAAAGTAAGATCACCTTTCTTAGGAAGCAGTGTTAAAACTGCTCGTTGACAACTTTTAGGAAGCAGACCCACACGAAAACCTTCTTGTAATACTTCATAAAGGTCAGTTCCAGTCCAAAAATGCTTATAGAATTCGCCAGGAAGTCCATCTAAACCTGGAGTATGACCTGAGGCAAGTCCAGATACTGCAGCACTTAGTTCATCAAAGGTAATTGTCGAGTCCAAAGTTTGTTTATCCTCAGTGGTTAAAATGGGAAGATTCTGCAAAAGCTCATTTTGGCTATCCTCATCTGTGTTCTCAGCAGAGCATAAATGAAGTTCCAAACGTAGGTTCGGGAGGAGCCTAATCATTCAGTCCTGTCAATCATTATTACGAGCCTATATAAGCAGCTCTCATTGCACCTTCCCAGCCTCAGTACTTTCGGCATACGACCCCGCCCTGTCCCGTGAACAGTCTCCCAGCCCGACGAACTCCCGCACTGCTCCAACTAACAATGCTCTGCAAAGTCACGCTTAATCAGGCTCCATTTTAAGTTTCCAACAATGGAGCTCGTCAACGATGTCCCTCAGATTTGCCCAGCCGCCGCCGTCAAACGTGTTTCTCCCACCCGGGTATGGTAAGTTAGGCATCTGCGCACTACAGCTGCTACAGTTCCTAACGTTATCCAAATTACAGCTAAACCGCTTCCATCCTACCGCTCTTAAAGGAACGCATACAGTTGAATGTTTGCGACACGCTCGCCGCATCAAGCATTCATTTCCCACGAAAACAATCAGAAATTCAGCTCTGTTTACCTTATCCGTCGCTCCTTCCGGCCCAGTCACTGCTCCGAGCAGTTGCTTTTTGCTTTTATAACGGTCTCATTCTTAAGCGGTATTCCTAAATGTATACTTTTATGGCATAATTTACAAATCGTAAGCGTGTAATAGCTCAGTGTCGTGCGCTCCCAATCCAACGCGCTCCAGCTGTTAAACAGCTTCCGATTGGTTTCCACATATAATCCCCACTCACTGCATCATAGATCGAGCTCCCTCTGGTTGGATTTCTGTTGTTTTTCAAATCTATGTTTTTAATTTTGAATCTTCATCGCGGCCTAGCCGGATCCCGAAAAGTCTCAGTTTTAGTCAAATAGCACGTCACCCACTCTACAAACATTGCTTAAGATCTATACATTGCTTTATATTGTGAATAGGCTCGTTTGATTTGAGATGAACCGCTTTAAAATTGTGACCTTACATTTTGTGTTTTGTGAAGTTATAATCTATATATAATCTCAATTTATAATGTAATGTTTTAAGTTATAATCTGAAAACGTTGCACAAAGAATAATGGGTTTACCGTTTGCATTAATGTACATGGCGTTTTCGTAAACTCTTTGATATCCAACTAAATCAAATTTACTGGGTGCATTTCTCTAATTGAGATTTTAATATTGTTTATCCTGACTATCCATTATCATGCTTTTTCAGATCCCCATCAACTAAAGTGGTAGTTCCCCTTTTCATCCCATGAAAATGAAGCCCTTCATTATGTTAGCAGTGTTTAAAGCCAGTGCTAAGAATGACCGGGCACTCCCTGTCCACGACTTTGAACCGGCTATTTTACCTTGCTTCACCCAAAACACACTCATCTTAGCTCGCCTCCATTTTCTTCCTCCTCAGATGTCTACGAGGTGGCCCAAGCGTTAGACTGCCTCCGCAACAAGGAACCGCTCTGGCTGCTTCTTGGTACATCTCTCTCTCTTTTCTTCCTAGAACCTTTCTTCCAGAAGTGCCCTAGCATGAGGCTGCCTCCGCAAAATAACCACTCTGGCCGCTGCTTTGCATACCTATTTCCTTTCTACAACCTTTCTTTCACAGGTGCCCTAGCGTGAGGCTGCCTCCGCATCAAGGAATAGCTCTGGCTTCTCCTCGGTACATATCTCTCTTTTCTTCCCAGAACCTTTCTTCCAGAAGTGCCCTAGCATGAGGCTGCCTCCACAAAAGAATCGCTCTGGCTGCTGCTTTGCATATCCATTTCCTTTCTTTCTACAACCATTCTTCCACAGGTGTCCTAGCGTGAGGCTGTCTCCGCAAGATCTTTACAGCCTCTCACATAGCAGCCCCAACCCATACTGCTGCTGTGGAACCTCTGCCTGTCTGGGTGTTTTCTAACCTCTTCTAACATGTTCCACTGGATCTGGCCTATATGTCGGCACTAAAAATATTGCAGAACTTTGTAAACCAAGCCCTTCTTGGAGGCGGTCTGAGTACGATTCAGTTTCAGCCATCAATATGGTTGTTTAAACCGTGCATTGTGAACACAAATGGTTCCAAGCTTACGTCACTTACGCAAATCTAATTTAGCAGGTCACCAGATGCTTCCATTTCAAAGCGATTATTCCTCATGGCTGCCTTTTCTGGCAGATTTATTCAAACTAAGTTGAGAACTTATGTTTTTGTGTCAAGCCCACAGCAAGATATTTAAAAGTTTTACCAAACCACTGTATGAATATTTGCTTATGAATGTCTCGGTTGCTTTCATCCCTTTCATCAGCAAGTAGAATCAGTGCTACCACAGTTCTGTCATGTGTGTAAACCATCTTCTTTTGCACGTTTCTGAAGATGGTCCGCTCAGTTCAGGCTAACTAAAAGTCAGCCATGTGCTGTGATACTGCATACTTTGGCTTATGAATTAGGATACTTTAAACAGCTGTATCATCAGTACCTGATGTCTCACCCGTTTCACTAGCACATTACATTGATTACATTTTGTTACTTATCTGCCTCAGCAGAGATTTCTCCCTGGGCTCCTCGTGTCCATTACCCTATGGTCAAAGAATGGACTCCTAAGCATTTCCTTCCATTGGGACAATTCCATGGAGTGCACCGTAATCTATTGTCTCAACAAATGCAGATTAAGTTCTGCCAAACTAATACAGTTAATCTAAACTTTGGTCAGCAGTGCCCTGCTATTAATGAATTAATTAATAACCCATACACATTCCTCCTTTTAATTCATCCAAAAATTTCTACCCAGTCATCTGGATTCTCATTTGCCATTTCTCAGCAACAGCAGGATTCCCATTGGGCTGTTGCAATCATCGCAATACCATGTTATTGACGAACCAACCGCAGAGGATTGCAAAAACCGCAGCAACCGCTATATTCGCATGTTTTTTTTCCTTTTTCTGTAAGGTTATTCCCTTCTTGTTCTACGCCTATACATAAGTTAATGATAATGTGTACCATGCTGATTTCTACAGAGGTTTCGTAGATTTATTCTTAACAAGCCCAAACAGACAGCGAAGAAAAGGGAGATTGACTGAGTGCAGACGTTTACCCACTTCTGACCTTCAGGCTGAGTCATCTATTTGTGAAAATAGCTTGTCATGCTCAAAGAAACCCTGTCTTGGCATTGGCGCATTGCCGGCCAGCTGAGCTTTCTAAAGTCGCACTTAAACTTAAAATGATTTCAACAGCACCGTGAGCCATCCACCTTGAGATTTCTTCAGGCGACTGTATGTCTTGGACCCCCTTTTCCCTCTCATCGGCTCTGTCTTCCAGAAAATCTTCAGTACGTCTCTGCCGCAGCAGTGACATTTCCCTTCATTCTCAAATCAGCTCCGTTAACTTATAGTGACACTGCAGTGGTTTACCTTAACAAATCACTTATTACTTCACTGCCGCAGCAGTGAATCCCCCCCCCCCCCCCCCCCCACCAAATTTCCAATTTTACTCCCACATCAGCGATTTCTAACCCATCAACAATTACAGCACTTGCTTTTACTTTCTTCAGTAGAGCTGCTCATAGCTAAACTAAACTTGATATAACTGCACAGTCATTACATGCAATTAAGTAATCACTGATCAGAATTGAGCTGAATAGTCATTATTTTTTGCTTCAGCTGATTTACAGCAGAACTTGAATTCATCTCCTTGACAAATTGGCATCAGCAATTCTGTTACTTTACTGTCGATCCCGCAAGTCACTTCAGGCATTTCTATTGTTTTAAAGTCTGTTAAAATGTAGGAGGGCACTTGATTTGACCTGAAATCACTGCCGCAGCAGTGATTTCTTCCACCATTCTCAGAGAAGATACAATACCAAACTCTCCTACTCCCCTCCTTGGCAACGACGTCTCCTACCTTCTTGCAGCAGACGTCATGCCAACTCCTATTTCTCACTGCCGCAGCAGTAAATTCTTCCACCGGTCTCAGCAGATGTCTAGAGGTCAGTATTTCTTCCACTGGTCTTGGAGGAGTTTCCATACTAAAAACTATTTCTCACCTCCGCAGCAATGATATCCCCTCCTCCCTTGCAGCAGACGTCATATTAACCTCCATTTCTCACTGCCGCAGCAGTGATTTCTTCCAGTGGTCTAAGAGCAGATATACTAAAACTTTTTTTTTTTTTTTACCTCCGCAGCAATAACCTCTCCCACTTCCCTTGCAGGTGATGTCATGCTAAAATCCATTACTCACTGCCGCAGCAGTGACTTTGCGCAGCACTCTTGCAGCACCCTGACTAGTCTTCATATATAAATTTTCTTCCAGTTTTGCAAGAGCAGAGATTTCTGCAGCAGTGCTTTCCCTCCCCTCTTCTACAGGAGCGATCTCGTTTGTCAGCCCTTCGCCTGCCTTGTATTTCCCCAACGCGGCAACAGGGAAGTGTATTCTGCACATTCTTGGGGGAGTGGGATATAATCAGTAAAGGTTAATCATTCAGTCCTGTCAATCATCATTACGAGCCTACATAAGCAGCTCTCATTGCGCCGTCCCAGCCTCAGTTCTTCCGGCATCCCTCCACCTCCCCTTCTCCTCCTCTATTTATGTTATTCTCCCTCTAGGTATTATCGCAATGGGGGGGGGGTCGAACTCTGCGCTCAAGCCGAGCCTCGGGTTCGAGCCTCCATTAAGGACAGTAAGCCAAGTTTGTTTACTTGAGGTGACTCAGGACTGGATGGGCAGGGGAACTCGTGAACTTAGAATAAAAGTCCAATGCCAATCTACACATCTCTGTGGGATCACTTGTATCATGACCATGACTATTTTTCAAGCTGTATTTTATTTATTTTTTTTATGTTCCAAGTTAAAAATCTTTTATTGATTAAAAACCTATTCCTCACAAGAGCAGCTTTGACTTTCTCATTTAAAATAGAGCTCAGCTTTGATTTCTTATCAGTCCACTCTTTAAAATTAACACAAGGTTCTCTCATCATATTCTCTTCAATGACTAGAATCTCTTTTTCAAGACACTCCAAAGGTCCTTTTTAAACAGAGAGTTGAGTAATACTTGTATTGCTGATAAAAATCCCTTATATGTACTTTACCAATTTCCCACCAAAGAATTACATTTTCATATCTTGATTTTTTTTTTTTTTTTTTTTTTTTTTTTTTCCCCATGTTTCCCAAAAATACTTAAAGGATTTACAAAAATGTTTGTCTTGCAATAGCTTTACATTAAAATGCCAATACGAACTCTTATTCCTTCCAGATATCAGTGTACAGTCAAGAATAATAAGCTTGTGATCAGAAAAATGTGTGGGGATAATAGCTGTATGTATAACTCAATATTTTTCAAATTGTTTGATTACATACAGTCTGTCCAAATGTGCAGCTGAAATTCTCCCCTCATTCACCTTTACCCAAGTACATTGTTTTATCAAGAGGTTATTTTCTCTCCAACTTTCTGTAAAATTAAAAGTTTCAATAATGCTGGCTAAAACAGCAGGTGAATTGAAATCTGGTTCTTCACCGTTCCTATCAAAAGAAGGATCAAGTGTACAGTTCCAATCCCCTCCTAAAATTACCAGATCATCTAACTGATCTTGATTTTAAAAAAGCTTTCAGTTTATTAAAAGTATTAATCCTGCCAGAACCACAATTTGGTGCATAGATGTTAACAAAAACAAAAACGTGACCATTAATATCAGCTTTAACTGCCATAACCGTCCCGGTTCAATTTCTTTTTTTAGACAGGATCTTTAGTATTTTTTTATAACTTTAGTGTTTGGAGAGAAAAGAATTGCAACTCCTGCACTCAAGTTTGTCCCATGAGAAAAAACACACTCATCACCAAAGCACAATCTCCAATCAACCTCATTATTCACATCACTAAGGGTTTCTTGCAAAAAAGTCACATTTAGATTTTTCAATCTGATAAATTCTATGATCGTTTCTGCCTTCCTCCTATCCCTTATCCCATTAACATTCAGGGATCTCACCCGTAACCTCTCCAGAAGAAAAAAAGAGATCGAAAAGAAAACCGACATGAAAAAAAGCATATTAACCATAGTGACATTATTATTATTATTTATTATTATTATTATTATTATTATTAATTATTATTATTTTTTTTTCCCCCTTTTTGGCCTAGTGTTTCCAGTCAGACTTTTTTGCCTGATTACAGTAATGTGCTTCTTCAGTCTAAAGTGCTTCTGTTGTGATAACTCTTCATGACTACAATGTCTCCTTACCCACATAACAGATGCTATAAACTTATCCAAGTCTGGAAAAAAAAAAATAATAATTGTTTCGTTTCATCAAGAAATTCATTGATTTGAGCCATAGTATACAAGTCTCCCTTCCTCATTTTTGACATCTCATCTCCTTCCAACCATTGCTCATCATCTTTCATGCTATCATCAGTATATTGAGGCATTCTATCTAACTCGTCAACTGAACCTTCCTCTGCTGCTTGTGCGTCTGACTGAGTCACATTCTCACTACTAACCACATCTTCCACTTCTTCAACAATACGTGACTGTCTATTAACAACATGACTACAGCCAGCTTTGTCACTACTCCCAGCATCATCATTGCTTTCTTTTACCTTGTTGTGCTCATTGACTCCCTCAGAAAACCTCCGCTTTTTCATTATTTTTTTGTGGTGTCTTTGTAGTCAGTCCGTTCTGCCGTTGTCTTTAACCGATCCGCTCTTCGTTGACTCGACAGGCAAAGCCTGTTCTCTATCCCCATTTTTTTGTGCGGGCAAGAGAGACATTTGTGGCCTAAATTTCCACATTCAAAGCACTTAAAGTTGTCAGTACTTGTATAGAGTATATAGGAATTTTCTCCATGACTCACGTGGAACGAGATCTCTCGGGTAAAGCGAGAAACATCAAAACTTGCCATCTGAAAGAAAGAACGTGTTTCAGTGCTGTGGTTTTACATCCTAATGGGATCTTTCTTACTGGGCTTGCAATTTTTCCAAATTGTGTCAACTGTTTAGTAATGGCGTCATTAGAGATAAAAGGTGGAACATTGGATATTGTTACTTTAGTAGCTGGAGCCGCTAAAGGAGTCACAGGCACCAACATTTCATTAATACAAATTTCACCCTCTGTCAGCTGATTCACTAACTGTTCCGTTTTCAAAAACACAACAATAGCTTTGTTCATTTGTGATGCTGAGAGAGTATTCTCAAAACCGACCAATTCCCCCACCACCACAAGTACATCCTACACGCTAACACCGGGCTCGGGTACACCCCTGCACCCATTACGCATCGACAGGTGAGGGTTAACCTGTACCGGATCAGAAGCCATACCATCACGCGACAAAGGCCGCGAGCGGTTTAAAGTACCTAAATAAGAAAAAAACTGACCAAAAAGGGGGGGGAGAAAAAGGGAAAAAGAACAGTGTTTTTTGCACTCACTCTAGCCAGTGTTGGGCAAGTTACTCTGAAAATGTAATTAAATTACTGATTACTCCTTTTAAAAGTAATCAAATTACTGTTCTGATTACTTTTTTCAAAAGTAATTAGTTACACTACTAGTAACATTACTTTTTTTTTTCTGTACATCCATTCTGTACATCCATAGTATTCGCCTCACAGGCACTTACCAGCAAGGCCGCATTAACCATTGGGTTAGGCGGGGCTGAAGCCCCGGGGCCCGAGCGAGGAGGGGGCCCATGATTGGCTGTGGAGTAGATTGACTGGCCAATGGTAGCGCCGATCGCCAAAGCTCCACCACGCCCCCCACATGTTAGCGCTATTAGGAGCTTTTCCGTAAATTCCATTAACGTTACCATTAGAGATGAAAACTTTGCGTTTGAACGTGGTTTACAAATCCAATAAATTTCTTCTATATTTTACTTCTGAACGGCCTGTGCACGTATCTCAGGTGATCGCTGCACCTAATGTCCGCATTCACTTCACTTCGTTCTGGCATGATCTGGAAATGGTGCGAAATAGAATTTATCATCGATAAGTAAAAATGTCAGCTTTTCTAAAAACAAAGGGGGCAATCTGAAAAAATTAGGAGGGGGAAAAAAGTTAGGAGAGAAAATTAGGAGAGTTAGTCAAATCCCCATCTAGGTTATTTTACTAAAGCTGATGATGGTGTGAAAGTTGTGGAATACCAAGTGGACCAGGCACATGGAGAATAAAACACAGATAAAAACAAAGCATCATCGTTCCCATAGATTTAAGATTAGTCTGATTACAAACTTGCTGGATGTATAGACCATTGCTTTTTGTGTTTGAACAACATAGGCCTATATTCGTTCATGGGTTGAGAGATAACCTGGTTAAAATATGTAAATCGTTTTGCATGTCATGATCTAGGCGAATCCTTTTATTTAAATGCATATTAAGCATTGTGGTTTAAAACAAATTTAACTGTTCAAGGACATTAAGCAACAAGGCAGAATTAATTTTGGCAAATCCGCGCGTTAAGATGATTTCAGCCTACGCACAGCGCACAGCATGATAGTAGTAGGCTATATGAGATCTATATGATGAAATTTTAAAGAGATAGTTCACCCAAAAATAAAAATACTGTCATCATGTACTCACCCTCAAGTTGCTCTAAACCTGTATGAATTTCTTTGTTCTCCTCAACATTTCTGGTCCCCACTGACTCCAATAGTGGGTTTTTTTTTTTTTTTTTTTTGATAATATGAAGGGGGGTCCAGCAACTGTTTACCAGTATTGTTTTAACTATATTTTTTTGCATTCAACAGCAGAAGGAAAACTCATACAGGTTTAGAACAACAACGGAATTTATGTGAACTATTCCTCTAAAGCAGCCTAGATGCTGCTTTTTTTTTTTTTTTTTTTCGTTCGTGACTGTTTACTTGTCTTCAGTAAGCTTGATTTTATTAGGCTAGTTTTCTTTTTTTTTCCTTTTTTTTTTTTTTTTTTTATTATGAAATTTTAATGCAAAAAAAATTATATGATTTAAAATCCTATTTAAAGAGAGAGATAGATAGATAGATAGATAATATATATATATATATATATATATATATATATATATATATATATATATATATATATATATATATATATATATATATATATATATATATATATATATCATTATTGTGATGGGGGGCACTGCAGTAAGTCATAGCCCCGGGGCCCAGTGAGGTCTTAATGCGGCCCTGCTTACCAGTCAAAGTAGGTCTCAGGTAGAGGACGTCGCGTGTGCTAGCCGACACCCTTTTTCCAATCTATGATGGCAATGATGTAACGTAGCGGTAACGCATGCTTGTAACTATACTCTAATTACTCATTTGGAAATTATAACGTGTTAAATTACTGTTACTAAAAAAAAAATAATCTAATTACAGTAACACGTTACAAAGTAATGCGTTACTGCCCAACTCTGCCCAAATAGGCTCCACTCTTCCTGCCAAACTTGCACATGCGCACAGAGAGAGAGAGACAGAGAGAGGTTTGACAAAACTTTATTTGGATAACATTTCATAACAATCATCACATTAACAATTCACATAATAAATATAAAATTTAAAAATTCAAACTCAAATGTCCATCATAAACAATACACAGATCATCACTAACACACCACAAGTCCTTGAAAACCACTTCATTATTTGAAGAGTTCAGATGCAAAACCAGCTAAATCCATCTGACGATTTTCTTTAAAATTAGCATTTCTTTCTGGCTACTTTGTATAGTTTTCTATGTAAGTACTGGTACTTCTGATTGGGCTGAGGCTGGAATTTAGCGAGTTTGAAGTAAAGTATTTGGTGGATGTATAATATGTGTCAGGAGCATTCACTCAGTATCATCATCTCATTTTTGACCGAGATGGCTTTTTGCTGGTTTTGCATCTGAACTCTTCATTTACAAAACTATAATATGCAAATTCTATTTTTAGTCTACCAGCTACTAAATTCATGAACATCACTTCAGCATTAGTACTACAAAACTGTAACCCTTGATTTTTCCTGGTTTTCCATATTGCCAGTTTTGCAGTTCCTATTAGGTAATTTAACAGACGCATCTTTCTTCTTTCTTCTTTCTGAAAAGTTATATTTCACACCCCCTATAAAAACGTCCTCTGAGAATTCTCCACCAAAAGTTTGAAGCAATCTATTGAGAACATCATAAAGACCTTCCAAACTTTTATATCTTAAAATCAAATGCTCTAAATTCTCTTCTTTTCCACAAAAGCTACACCCCACCCCTACCGCTAGATTCAGGTGAGCCACATGTTTGTCCGTATCAGCTGTTCGCTTCTCTACTGGAGGTTTATACAGGACTCTCCACCTGTCTCTCACAAGAAATCTGGCTTCAACAAACCTGGCCACCTTGAGATCATTTGCCCTCTAAGCAAATCTTGATGCACAACCTTAACTGTAACATTATATATGGCTTTCCTTGATGTAGTTTCAAACAGGTCCAGCCATGGAGTTTCAGAAGATAAAATCGAACCTACTGAGTCATCCTCTTGCCTTTCTCTAACGACAGCAGCAACTCTTATTTTTGGAAAGTTCAGTTCACTTCTCGTGTCTGATGGAAATCTTTGTCCAATATTTTTTCCTATATCCGCTTGGTAATGCATTAACAATCTCTTCCACCAGCTTCTCAGTCAATCGTGAGGACTTCAAACCTGTTGCTTCTTTTAGAGTTTCCACTGATTCCCATTGGTCATTATTCAAAAGTTGCCCCAGTTTCACAATGCCATGTCTTTGTAAACATGCATGCACACTTACAAAAGTCTTGTCTGGATCATTGGGTTAAAAAAACGTTTCCTCTTGTATCCAGCTCCCAAGTTCGTCAACATCTCTTTTCACTTTAAAAACAGTTCTCCAAGAGTGCAACATTGACCGATAAAATGATGTAACTCCAGACAGGTTCACTTTTTCCAGTTCCATTTAAAAACCGATGTCTGTCTAATTTAAGGTCTCCTGCTTCTTGTAGAATCACTTTTGCAGTCTGAGTCCATGCTAAGTCCTTATGATACAGGAACCTCTATGCTGCTTGTATTCTGAAAGCACATATCTTACGCCGCACATCCACCAGACCTTGACCTCCCTCATAAACAGGAAGTGCTGCTGCACAAATCCAGTGTTCTCCACACTGAAAAAACTCCACAAATGTCCTCTGTATTTTACAAATCAAATCTTCAGGTGGTTCCATTACGATGAGTCTATGCCACAAAGTTGAGGTAACCAAAATATTTACAACCAGAACTCTTCCTCTGTATGACATTAGTGGTAATAACGATTTCCATTTAAACATTTAATCTGGCAGACACCTTTTCCAGCATTCCCTCCCAATTTTTATTCTGAAATTGTTTATTTCCTAAAAATAACACCCAACATTTTTAGCCTGTCCTTTACCCACAACAATCCACCCGGTAATTTTGGAGGTCCTTGTCCACTTTTCCACTGACCAATAATAAGACCCTCACTTTTTCCCCAATTTACCCTTGCTGATGATGCCCTGTCATATTGTCCAATAGCTTCAATTAAAATGTTAACATCATTTTGACCTGAAATAAACACAGTAACATCATCAGCATAAGCTGATATCGATATTCTATGCATATTGTTAACATCAGGGAAATAAATTCCACTGAGATCCCTTCTTAACCTGCACAACAATGGCTCAATAACAAGGCTAAATAATTGTCCTGAAAGCGGACAGCCTTGCCTAATACCTTTTAATACAGGTACTGGTGCACTCAATCCTCCACCAGCTTTCACAATCACAAAAACTTCAGAATATAACAGCTGAATGTATGATATAAAATTCTTTCCAAACCCAGAATTTTCTTAAACCTCAAAGATATGTATGAATGACCCTATCGAAAGCTTTCTCTTGGTCTAACAAAAGCACACCCAGGTCAACATTAATAAATTGATTAAAATCAATTACATCCCTTAACAAAAAAAGATTGTCCATAATTGATCTATTAGGGATACAATACGTTTGATCTCTGTGAACCAATAATTCCAAAACATGTTTCAGTCTATTTGCTAAACATTTTGAAAGTATTTTATAGTCCATACACAGTAAAGAAACAGGTCTCCAGTTCTTTAAAAGGCATAAATCCCCCTTTTTAGGGAGCAAAGAAAGGACTGCTCTTCGACAAATTGTAGGAAGTAACTTGTTCCTTATGCTTTCTAATAATACTTCATGTAAGTCATTTCCTAGTACATTCCAGAACGACTGATAAAACTCTGCCGGCAATCCATCAATTCCTGGAGAATGACCATTTGATAACTAACCCATTGCTTCAGTAATCTTCTTAAATGTAATTAGTTAATCTAAAGATTTTTTCTGTTCATTTGGCAGCTTCGGCAGATCACTTAACAAATCAGAAGCACACTTAGGATCACAAGTCTCAGCACCATACAAGTCTGTGTAAAAATCAGTTGCCAGTTTCCTTATTTCCACTGGGTCAGATGTTATGAGCGAAGATGATACATTTGCTTTTGCTGAACACTTTTCCTTTCAAGATTAACAAAAATGAAGGAGCATCCATGTCTTTAATAGAACAAATTATTTCTCTTATTAACGCTCCTTTCACTTGTTCTTGTAAAAATGAACCAAGTTCCTCCTCCTTATTCAGATGCTCATTTTGTACATTTCTATCATTACTGTTCACAAGAATACTTTCCAGCTCTTGTATATCCCTTTGAAGTTTTTGTATTGCTGCCTTTATCCTATCTATCCTTATACTTGCTTTACCAACCTCCCACTACATACAAACATTTTCAAAGAATCATTTTTTAACTTCCAGTCATTCCAAAAAAAGTTTACAATTTTCACAAAATTAAACATCCTGCAACAGTTTAATATTAAAATGCCAAAAATAATTTGGCTTTGAAATTATTTGCGGTCCCACTTTACAGTAAAGTGGGACCTTATTTTCATACTCAAACCAAATAATTTCAAATGATGATCTGAAAACCCAACCGGTAGGATTGAAACATCTATAATTTTATTATTCCATTCTTTACCTATATAAAACCTGTATATTCTAGCCCCACTAACCCTACTATTAGACACTTTAAGCCAGGTATACGGTTTAATTCCTGTATTTCTTCTTCTCCAAATATCTATTAGTTCAAACTCTTTTAAAATATTTGACGGTACAACACTTGATTCATGATGGGGTTCCTCTCCATTTCCATGAATAAAAAAATCAACAGTACAATTCCAGTCACCTCCAATGATAGTACAAACATTGGCATCAATTTTCTGAATAGAATTCCTTAACTTTAAAAAAAAAATGCCTCACACGCTCAGGTCCATTATTAGGTGCATAAACATTTATCAGTACAAACACAGAACCCTCATATTCCATCTTTATCAACAATATTCTACCTTATAAAATTTCTTCTACTACCATAATATTGACATTGATTTCTTTAGAAAATAGAACGGCTATGCCAGCACTTGGGACACAGTATTTGTCCCATGACTTAAAACACTTGTTCCTTGCCACCATTTATTCCATTCAGGTTTAATATCTAAACTAGTGTGTTTCTTGTAAAAAGACTACATTTATCTTTTTAATACTACATAACTCTGATAGCATTGCCAATTTATTTCCATCTCTACCTCCATTTATATTTAAAGAGCCCACCCTCAACAGCTCCATAAAAGAAAGAAAATATAAAGAGGACAGGAAAAGAATAAAAAGGCAGAAAAAAGTTTTTCACCCCATGTGATTTAAACATTTGATTTGTTTTGAGAGGCATTTGCTTTGTCCTTTCGTAGCTTTGTTAACATCTTCTTCAACGTGAACCTTTTCTATTTACTTAAAGCCTCATAACTAACAACAATTTGCAACAATTTAACTGTATGAATAAATTTATCCACATCAGGAAAAAAATCTTTAACTTCAATCGTTTTACCAAAGGTTGCATCCAGAAAATCATTTATATCTTGCAGTGTATATACGTCATCCGCACTTCCACACTGCGATCCAATGTCAGATATATCAGAGAATGTATCATCATCTCTCATCCCTGAATCGGCACCAGTACACATTTCAGCAGAAATAGACATTTCAGAATTGTTATTAGAAGCCCTTGCAACACTAACCGTAGCTGCATCATCATTCATTACACTATTGTCATTCAGTTCAGAGGCATCATGATTTCGGAAAGAATCAACCATTTTATTAACATCCTCAATATGACTTTCAGTCACTATCAATGTTCCTCTCAGATGCAGCTTGAGATTGCACATTCTCATTAATTGGCTTACTACTCTCACCAGCAGCAGAAGTACTAGGCCTAACCTCCACTTCACTAACCTGAGGCTTATGTGGACACGTATGCCTTTTATGCCCAATGTCCCCGCACTCAAAGCATTTCATGCTTCCAGTGTTCACGTAAATAACATGCGCTTTCCCTTCGTGCAAATCTCTGAATGAAATATCCAACTCTGGTTCGTTTAAGAACAAACACTTGTCGTCTAAAATACATCACATGTTTCAGAGCAGCATTTTTACACTCCAAAGGGATCATCTTGATCTCACTAGCCAATTTACCGTATCTCACCAAAGCTTTCTCAGTTTCGTCATTCCGAATGAAAGGAGGCACATTAGATATCGTAACTCTAGTTGTTGGAGTAACAAGTGGTGAAATAAGAAAATCGCCACTTACCACAATTCCGTCGCTTATCAACCGATTGACTAAATCGTCCTTCTCGACAAAAACCACTACTGCTTTATTCATCCTGGATACCGAAGTAATATTTCCGTATCCAATTTTTCCCCGATTGCTAGCAGCACGTCCTCAACTGTGACTCCCTGCGCCGGTACACACCTGATTCCATGGCGGAGAGACACGGGTGATGCTACTGTGAAAACTTCACAAACACTTACACAAAAAAATTAAATGTTGTTGTTGTTGTTGTTGTTTGGTTTTTTTTGTTTGTTTTTTTTATTTATTTACAAAATAGTCAATCATGTGACTGGAGAAATGAAGAAAAAAAGGTATAAGCCCTATAGGCGGAAAAGAAAAAACAAAATCGAAGGACCTCTCCCCTTGAGCACCCTCACACGCACCCCAACACTCCCAGCATGCACCGAGAGAGAGAGAGAAAATGAATAAAAAATCAGAGATACAAAAAAAAAATAAATAGGGCTTCCATACCCATGAACATATTTATTATTTATTTTTGAACAATGCTTTTATAATATTACACAAATAACATCATTTGTGGTTTTGTTTTAATATCGTCTTCATGCTGTTTTCTGTCATTGCAGTTATAAATATAACACTGCAGAAAGAATGCACAGTAAGTCGAGTTTCTGAAACTGATTTTCTAAGATGTACACAGCAAAAAAATCCAGAGTGAGATTAACTCTCCTGGGCATACATGCGAGACCACACTCAAAAGTGTGAAAGTGTTAAAATCAGAGTATTAAATTAACACTGAAGCAGAGATGAAGTTAAAGAGATCATTAAGTGATTAATTGAGTGATGATTTACCATTACTGAAGACACCTGATGTTAATGAGCAGAATCACCAAAGACGAAAATCTAAATTTTTATGTCACCATTATAGTGGTCAGCATTTGCTTTACACTGTAAAAAATAAAAAAAATAAAAAACTTTGAGTCAGCTTAAAATAATTTGTTACCCTGCTGCCTTAAAATTTTAAGTTGAGTCAACTCAAATACGTTTAGTCAACTTGAAATATTAAGTTATTACTAAGTAACAACTTAAGATATTTGTGTTTGCTAAACTTAACAGATGGGTAACCCAGCTGCCTTAAAATTTTAAGTTGATTCAACTCAAATATCCAAGTTGTCACTTAGTATAATTTAACATTTCAAGTTGACTGAACTTAATTTTAAGGCAGCCAGGTTACAAATTATTTTAAGTTGACTCAACAAATTGTTTTTACAGTGTAGTTGGGCTTTTGACCCTTACATTTTTTAAAATTAGATTTTGTTTGGCTGTTATAACAGAAAGACAAACAAAGAGGGGAAACAAACCTCTGCCTGAAACGCATTTAGATCCTGATCTCTTGAGTGATCTATATTGTTGATTATAGCTGCCCTGTGCTTCGTTAGCATGAGATTTCCAACATTTTCACTACAATCAGAAGCATTTATTAAAAGTAGTTTATTATTATTATTATTATTATTATTATTATTATTATTATTATTAATAATAATAATAATAATAATAATAATAATAAAATTATTATTTTATTTTAGACACACATCAAGAATCAACCTGTGAAACTCAAAAACGGTGACAATCAAAAAAGCATGTTGCAGTGCATTCTGGGTGCAAAATTCATCCATGGCTCCCATGATGCATTTTGGCATGAATAAATTGTGAGCTGAATTGTCTGAGTAATTTCCATTATTCTCACTATTTAATTTTTTATTATTATTATTTGTTGTTTTGTGTTTTGTTTTTTTTTTTTTTTTTGTTTTTTTTGTTTTGTTTTGTTTTGTGTTTTGTTTTGTTTTGGTTTTTTTTTTTTTTTTTTTTGTGACTTTTAGTAGCTTGCTTTTTTTAATGATTAGAGTTGATCAGTTTTCTGAATATGCTGTTCTCCACCATTGTTGAGATACGCTGATTCTTGATGTATGTGTGTGCCTCAAAGAAGAATTTTTTTTTTTGTTTGTTTTTTAGTTATCTGAACAACTTTCAAGAAATCATTTTAATTAGCGAATACTTCAGAATCACATTATGATCCTTATTTCTTCCTTCTTTGCTTGTCTGGCTGTTACAACTCCGTTATAGCAACCAAGCAAAATCTAAATTTAAAAATGTAAGGGTCAAGAGCCAAACTAAAGCAAACGCTTACCACTATAATGGTGACATAAAAATTGTACTTTTCGTCTTTGATTCTGATGGTTAATATCAGGTGTCTTCAATAATTGTCAGTCATCACTCAGTTAATTAATATTGCAAAGCATGATTAAAATCATAGAGTGTGTTTTATTTACTGTATAAAGCTTGATTGTGATTTCAGAGTCAGACCCCTGGAGAATGTTTTCAAAATCTTCTTGAGCAGATCGAGAACATTACAGCTCAAGTGCTTCCTTTGAATGTAAGTGCCTGATCAAGAAAAATCATCAAATCTAATTAGGATAATAACTGACATAGCAGTGCTGTCTGGCTTTCTTTGCATTTACATGTACAGTAACTCTGTTGAACTGCATTTATCTGATCATTGAATTAGACTGTGACAAACATTTTGACTGTGGCCTTCAACGCCTCAGAGAAGATTTTAGAGTCATTATCATCAGCAACACCATCTGAACTAGCCTCCTATGGAAACCACATGTTAAAAGCCAGTGAAAAACTCATCTCTACATTGGTGAAGCCGACAGTCACAAGTGACAATGTCAGTTTTACTCTTGCTACTGTTGGTAAGTGGAGACCATTATTATTGTTATTATTGATGATGAAACTCAGATTACATATGATGTCAGTGATTTTATCAAGGGGTGAGTCAGACAGCAACAGATGCAGCAGTAACTGTTTAATTGTCTAGAGTTATAAACTTTTATAAGAAAGCAGGAAAGGCAGAATCACTGAAGGAAAGAGAAACACAAGCACTATTGCCCTGTCCACACAAACACAAGTATTTTTAAAATCACTGCTTCTATGCGGTTTGGTCATTGCTCCACACACAAACACACTACCAGCTCACTGAAACTGAACCTTTTTGAAGATTTTCAGAAAGCCCAGTTCAGTGTTGTCATGTAGCTGGTGGCTTCATAGTGTTATCTTCATTGTTTGACATCCGATTGTGCACTGCTATCTCCTTTGTTTACATGAGGCAAGTCTTTGATTGGTCAACATGGCTTTACAGTTAGGGTTATATCACCACCTGTTGGTTTGGCATGCTCTTGGCAGCACTTTAGCATGTTTTTGCGTTTTCGTGTGAACTTTTTATTTTTTTTTTTTTAAAACAAAGGGGTAAAAACTCAGTTTATAAAAATAACCGTGTACTTGTGGACAAGGTCTTAGTTACAAACAAAAGCCACAACTATCCCCTTACAACTACAACTTCCAGCCCCACAGCCTTAGTGTCAGGCAGGGGCGGATCTACCGGGGTGGCACGGGGTGGCAACTGCCACCCTAAGAAAAAGCTGTGCCACCCCACCTCCCACCCCAGAATGATCACAGAATAATATATAAATGTAAGCAGTGTTTCATGTGCTACTTTTTAGCCAGAAAAAAAATAGCAAAAAACCATGTCTTTCAATAAAATGTGCACGCAGCGCGCCCAGCGTTTTGTATTTTTGACTCAAAAAGAACCGGTTCATAAGAGTCATTTGTTAATGAAGTTCATTAACAAATGACTCTTATGAACCGGTTCTTTTTGAGTCAAAAAAACAAAGCGCGGCCCAGTTCACTAATGAATTGTTTGACATTTGTTCGTGAATCAGATAATTACTGCTTCTCGGCTAACTTCTCTGAAGTCCTCTGAGAAATCTAATCCTGTCCGGATATGTCTGAGATTTATCGCGTAATTGTTTGGTGATCCGATTCTCTGACCGCTCGCTCCACTTTCATCATGTATATAGGCCTTTTTGCCGGATGCGACGAAACAATAATAGCATTAAATCAATAAGAAGATACCGATCACAGAAACTAATAGCAGAGTTGGGTAAGTATCTTATCATATTGCAGTTTTCTCGATTGTTAACAAAATTTAACCCATTTAGTTCATCTTCCCAAACCATTTATACAGTGCTCAAAACAAAGACACATTTCTCAAGAAGTTTAACAATTAGTAAGTTAAACATTAAGTAGCAAAACTGATTACACACCAATCAGAATCACTGCATCCAACAACAGAGAGAGGAGAGAAATTAACGAATCTTTTACATGGGTATTATACTTACAAATACAGTATAATTACATAGTACAGTACCAGTACATTAGATGATGGGCATTTTGCTATTCTATATGTACAGTAAACGGTAGCACATGTTGTACACCTTCAAAAGTGTCAAATTTTTTTTTTATGTGTAGCCTATTGCATTTTTTGCATAACTGAGAAATGACTATTAATGTAAGCATTTAAGAATACCTCCAATAACTACATTGAAACGTTTGAAAGACAAATGTATGCTGGCTTGTAACATAACAAATAGTTTGGTCATTTAGATGTTAATAGATGTTTGCTAACGTGTTGCTAGTTGGTTGCTAGGATATTCTGGATGGTTGTTAGGCTCATGCTATGCAGTTGCTGGGGTGTTGCTAGATTATATGGTTGATAGTGTGTTATGATTACAGACATTCCCACCTCTGTTAATAACAGAAAATCAAACATTGTTTCCAAAACTGATCCATTTTCAGTGCTTTGATATTATATTTCTTTCCAATGTTAGGAAATTAACATTAAATCATCGACATTAACATCTTAAACTTGCACTAAAATGTGATTTATACCATGTAAGTAGTAATTTAATAGAATTGCATGTGTTCTTTAGTGATACAAGCTCAGTAACATTTACTGTATAACCTGTTGAAGTTGTTTTTTTTTTTTGTTTTTTTTTTTGTTTTTGTTTTTTTTTGTTTAATGTTGTTTATTGACTTGGTGCCATGATGGACACTGAAATGTTATTTATTTTTCATTTTAAACAGTATAGATCATTACTTAATGGTAATGCAAGATTTGTGAACACAACTGTGTATGTCAGACTATAAATCCCCAAAAACTATGCATGGGGGCTTGCTTTGGTGTTGTCACCCCTCATAGACCCCATGCCACCCCTTTGCCACCCTAAAAATTATTTTCTATATCCACCCCTGGTGTCAGGATTCTGAACTTTGCTTTCCATGTTTTCCCTTCAGCCTTAGTTCTTGTTATCCTTATTTGGTATTTTCCTGTTCTTGTTCAGTTTGATTTGTTAATTAGCCCCGCACCTGTTATTAATTATCTTGTGTGTATTAGTTCCTCCCTGGTCATTTGCCCTTCGTCCGGTCTTCTAGTTTCTTACTTGTGTTTTCCAGCTCCTGAGTTTTTGTTTTCCCATTCTGTTCACTTTTATTAAAGACTGTTTAAATATATCTCTGCATCTCCTGCATTCCCCAACAACGTAACGTGACACTTAGATGAAATCAACTGAAATAAAAGACATTAAATCTCAAGATATCAGCAGATGATGATTAAACAACTTCACAAACAGCATTTCTAGCCGAGCACTAAAAAACTGTACTTAAGTAAAATTGCTACCTAAGAAAAAATTTACTTGAGTACAAGTAAAGGTACTGAAAAATAATATGACTCATAAGGAAATAAATTATATAGTAATTATAATAATTATGTGCATCTGCACATAAAAATTACGGCTCTTATTTCAATGTTGTTGTTAATGTTGAAGTTATTTCAGCTTTGTACATTTAGTTTAACTGCACTGTTAATGAGGGTGAGCTTTATTATTCAAATTAACTCTGTGCATGCATTTTAGACACATTGTTCAGTGTTCCGTTTGATAACATGTGTCCTTTTATCAAGTTTTCTATTTACTTAAACTGCTGAGTGTGTATCTTTTCAAGCTGTTCTGATCTTTTGAACCAGGACAGTCACCAGACGGAGACCACTTTAGCTTTCACTTCACTTTCACTAACTAAACTTGATTGGTGGTTTCACTATGCATCCTGAACGAGTGACAACAAGTCCTCTTCTACCCAGTTCTGGTTCTGGTGGATCTAGAGCATTACTCTCTGGGGTAACACCTCCAGACTCTGGTTCTGAAATTACAGCTGCAGGAACTGAAGTAGATTCATTACTGTTTTCCTCTTAAATGGTGAGCAACAAGTGCCATCTGTTCCTCCTAACCATGTCTCCCTCAGACGTCTTCACTACCAGGGTACCCGTGGAATCCATAATGACTCCAGTAGTCTTCCATTGCTTCTCTGCATCTGTTTTCACATGCACTTTGTCTCCCTTATGCAAAGATGGAGGTAGTCTTGCTGAGTACCTCCTGTTGTATGCCCTTTCGTTGGCACTCTTGGCTCTTGCATCATTAAGTTTAACTTTGATGATGTTTGGACATCTTGGTTTCAGATTTTGTTTGAACGTCGGGACCGTGGTCCTGAGCTTGCAGCCCATGAGAAGTTTGGCAGGACTCAAAACTTGTAGGTTCAGTGGGTTGTAGGTTCAGTAATAGGTTCAGTGGGTGTGTCCCTATAGGAAAGTAAGGCCAGTGCCGTTTTTTCCTGTCTCAGAATTGTCTTTGCCGTTTTCTAGCTTGTTCACGCACTCTGACGGACGCCGAAAAACGGTTACAGATTGGTTACAGATCACAAGCCACTGGTCACCATGATAAATGGTATGGATTTGGATAAAGCCCCCCTTCGTTGCCAGTGACTACTCATCCGTTTGATGAAATTCAACCCTGTGACTGAATACATGCCTGGCAAGAACCTAGTGGTCATGGACGCTCTATCAAGCTAGAACACAGCTGTCCTCAAATAGCAGATTTCTATACAAAGACATCACAAAGACTTACTCGAGAGAGTTTGTGCCAAGGGGAACCCAACCTAGATGACCGCAAGATGAGATAAGCTGTGTCACGGCAATGGCAGAAGCGGGCCACAAGACACAAATGCTGTGTCCCTCATCCCTCAGGAAAAGGAACAAACGCGAACGGAGCCTAGATCTCATGACTCATCACAATGAGAGCATAACTCTGATCTCTTTGCTGAGACAAACATAAAAGCAGATTATGCTCTTGAGTGTTAGAATCCAAACACGGAGACACACATTCCCTAAGGTGCTGCTCAAGTCGAGCGCTATATGCGGGATCCGCAATCTGAGTCTTCACTGTGCCTCGGCAGCAGTGGGACCCAAACCATGAGACACAAATGCAAATGCTCACTCATCTCTCGAGAAGAGGACCAAACGCGAATGTAGCTTCTCATTGGAAACACTCACAATGTGCACATTCAGAGACCTCGAGCACTGAACGCGTAGGCTCCTGACCGACACATGACGCATAGATTGTGTGTGTCCTCAAATTTCAAAAACCTTGGGCACAGAGGTACACACTTTCCACAATGCTCACCTGCCTCTGTCTCTCATCGGCACTTCAAACAGACGGCTCCTGAAGACAGCCAAGATGGTACTCAGCTTTTATACTTCCGGACACCCACCTATGATGTCATGGGCCATGTGGACCAATAGGATTGGCATTGTTTCACACATGCTTCAGACACCGGTCATGCTGCAGTGTGGAGTTCCCTAGAAAGGGAATCTTTAAAAATTACATTTTTAGCCTTGTCTGCCTCAAGTGGTCTAACAGCACTCATCAGTGTCAAAATAATTTAAATAGCAAATAAAATCAAAGTAGGTAGGGATTACCGTTCACAGAAGCAGAGCACGAATTTCAGTGGGAAGCGTCAGTTCAGCGTTTAAAGAAAGTGAAGTATCATAAGTTGCAAAACATTAAATATTAGTCAACTGCATCTGTTCATCTCTCTTAAAAAAATGAGTTTCAGTGATTTCACCTCCTCCTTGCTAAGAAATACTATATTTTTATATATATATATATATATATATATATATATATATATATATATATATATATATATATATATATATATATATATCAAGGTTATTTTACTATAAAAAGTCACGGGGCAGCATTGACAGTGCGCACAGCATGATCTCCTATTTGTGTGTGTGTATGGTGCTGTATGTATGTGTGACTGTGTATATATGTGTGTATATATATATATATATATATATATATATATATATATATATATATATATATATATATATATATATATATATATATATATATATATATATAGTACATACAATTAAATAGTCTAGCACATAACTGCTAGTTTGTGTTTAATCAGAGGGTCAAGTCTTCATGGTTGGACCAAATGTCACCTTAAATAAAATCCCACAACTTGACACAACAAATTCTTCTGTGGACATCGATCTCATTGGGATTGCCAAGAACAACAGTCAAAGTATGTCAAATGTTTTAGTTTGATTTTAAAAATGTTGGAAGATCCGTCATACCATTACCACTAAACTACCTTTAATTACTTTTTTGGTTTCTGTTGTTATTGTAACATATAGTATAATGTACGTTTCCATTTCTGTTTCTGTCACACAGGATCAGCTGCTGTGGCTTTCATGAGCTACAGCACAATGGAGAATCTACTGAAGCCAGACTTCTTCAACACATCAAATGACACTGTTAAAACCATGATGTCCACTGTGATCTCAGCTACTCTTCCCAAAACCAACAACACTAAACTCACCAAACCAGTCAACTTCACCTTCAGACACATCAGAGTGAGAGACTAAAATGTGTTTTTGTCGAACATCTGAAAACATCTAATATTCAGTGTTCTGATATTTTATGCCTTTTCAATCTTCTTTCTGCAGGAGTTTGATCCCAATGGTTCTCTGTCTTGTGTTTACTGGAATATCAGCCAGTGGATTGTAGATGGTTGTTCTGTTTTAAAGACTAGCAGCAGCTACACTGTGTGTTCCTGTGTTCATCTGTCGACATTTGCTCTCATCATGCAAACCAGCCGTCCACCAGAGGTACGAGAACATTTCTAGTGAAAACTGAAGAACAGCACAGATTTGGCACTCATGTACTCTGACATGTTTTCTCAGAGCGACTCTGCTGGACCTGTTGAATTGGAACTGCTGAAACTGTTGAATCTGGTGTGTGTGATCGTGGGGCTGGTGTTCTTCAGTTTGGCCCTGTTGACCTTTGCCCTTTGTCAGTGGAGTCCTAGAGTGAATAATGTGGCTCGAATCAACATCTGCATCAGTCTTCTGTTGGCTCATCTTCTGTTCCTGCTCACACAGCAGTTCCTGAGCGTCATACGGCATAAGCAGGTGAGAATGATGAAGGAGCCCTACAGCTCAGCACAGCCTCACTGAGAATCATCATAACCGTCTCTCATGGTCTCCAGGTGTTGTGTGCCGTGATCTCAGGCCTTCTGCACTTCTTCTTTCTCTCCGGCTTTGTGTGGATGTTCATTGAAGCTGGGATGCTCTTCATCTGTGTGAAGAACCTATCACAGATCAGATCCAAAAAGAGAGAGGTGCTTAGCAGTGGATTCCTGTGTGTGATTGGATATCTGATTGCTCTGGTTGTGGTGTGTTTCTCTGTCGGTCTGGTTCCTGAAGGCTACGGCAGCGAACGGTGAGTTGTTGTTTTTAAGTTAATTTGGTTAGAAGAAAATAAAGCAGCTCTGGACTTTTGTGACATTTCCAACACCAGAAATGCCTTTGACAAATTCATTCAGTTATTATGATGATTTTTCTCTAAACAGCTGCTGGATTAAAATCAATAAAGGCTTCATCTGGAGTTTTCTGGGTCCTGTTTGCATCATACTAGCAGTAAACACATTTCTCATTTCTCTTTACTTTTTTTATTTTAAAAGGAAAACAAGCTAATAAATTACTCTTTTACTTTCCAGTCAAACACGCTTCTCTTCATCATGATCTTCATCAGTCTGAACTCAACTCTCAAAAGTCTCAATGCTGAAGTTTCACAGATGAAACAAACCAAGTAACGTTATAATTTAATCACTCTATATAAAACCACATATAGTCAATAAAGACACATTAACTCTTTCTTTGTCTGTTTCTCTGCAGGATTATGGTGTTTAAAACACTGGCTCAGTTTGTGGTTCTTGGTTGCCCCTGGATTCTGGGTTTCTTCACTAATGGCAGTAAGGAGCTGGAGATCGTCTTCCTGATCTTAAACTCCCAGCAGGGAACCTTCATCTTCCTGATCTATTGTGCCCTCAATAATGAGGTCAGACATCACTCAGTTTACATGTATAATCTGGATGATTTCACTGAGGTCCATGTTCTTATTTTGGTGATCTGTGACTTTTAGAGTGTCAGAATGTCAGAGGAAGTTTGTTTAAACTGTTACTCTTCCATTTCCTTCCTTGACGGAATGTTCAAAAGAACCCAAACTATTCAAACTCCAACTGTTCAAAAAATTCAAATATAAATTGACAGAAAATGCCCTTTTCTTTATTTTGTAATTTTTTTTTTTTTTTTTTTTTTTTTAATGGAAAAAAAAAAAAAGAAAAGCATTAATATTTATTTCTAAAAATGCAAACCTAGTCTTTAAAAACCTCTTTTTCTTACCTGTTTGTTCTAAACAAGTTTGTTTATGAGTTTCAGAGGTTATATTGATCTCTCATCTTATTCTTGTCCAGGTTAGGCAGCAGTACAAGAAGTTCTTCAGATGTCTTTGCTGCATCAAACAACACTGATGACTACAACATCACATTCAGAAAGTAATAAATACTGCTCAAGTGCCATTCATATACAGGTTATTTTATAAAACAGAATCTGTGGGTTTGGATGTTAAATGTCTATCCTTTCTAAAAATGATAGAAAAACAAGTTATTTAAGTGTCTTATGTTACCACTGTTAATACTACTGATGTAAAGCTGTTTCACCTCTGAACTGTTTTATTTAGTCTTCTTTAAAGGGGTTTTACTCTTTAAAGTAAAAGTTCACTTTTACATTTTGTTTGAACATAAATGTGTGTTAGCAGTGTGTGTACACAACCACCCTATAAAGATAAAAAAAAAAATAGACCCAGTGCTTTTTTTTTTTTTTTTTTTTTTTTTTTTTTTCACAATCATAACCCCTTTCTCAAATCAAGCCATTCTCTGATTCTTGGCTTTGTGACGTCACACAAACCAGGACCGCTCCCATGATAGTTGATTTGAGATTGTCTTTGACACATTGTCTTACCTTAGACCCACCCTAATGAACATAGTAGTCATCATTTACTCCCGACATCTGAGCCGTTGAAGACGCAGTGGATTACTTTAGTTTTTGAGGGGAATGCACCTCCCATCTACCTAAATGTATCTATGTTTGCGTGAATCATTCGTGATCCAGCTTCACATACAGCAGAAGTGAGTATAAGGGTTTTGTATAAATCTTTGCAAATCAGCTTTCCTAATGATGTGCTAGTTAGCAAGTTCCACAGCTAAATGCGGCTAAAGTTTAGTCTCTCAGAGAACTCATCACTTATCACTGCACGCAAGAGAGGGGCGGGGTGAGCAAAGCTCATTAGCATTTAAAGGGACATGCGCCGAAACTGCTCGCCTTGAACAGAGCTGATTTTGACGAGGTAAAAAGGGTGTTTTTACACTACCATTGAGAAATTTTAATCAAAGTGTGTTATGGACTTTTCAATTAAGTCCATAAAGAATTATCAACTTGTGGAAAATGGACATCTGATGATTTCCTTTATTATTATTATTATTATTATTATTATTATTATTATTATTATTATTATTATTATTATTATTATTATTATTATTATTATTATTATTATTATTATTCCAAATGGTGGAGGGTGAAAAGCATATATTTACACTTTTCTCAAAATAGTTACTTTATTATTTTCAAGTAAATGATGGCAAATTAAAAAAAAAAAAAAAACTGGAATTATTTCACGTGCTCATGGTAAAGGGAAATAAAATGACTTCTATGGAATCCTATAGTTGTGTGAGACTAACAAATTTATAACTTTACAATTATATCTTTGATTTAATGTATATTCTTCTGTAAAGACCCATGTTACAGTTGATTACTTTAAATATTTTACTGTACTTTAAATATTCACATGCCTCATACAAAATATATAAACAGCAAAATGTATTTGCATGAATAAAGGATAAAAGTTTTGATTAGTATAGTGAATTTACATATAAAACTAAATGTAAAAAGCAAGTAAATGAACAGCTAATGTCTTAAATGAATCTCTATTGTCACTCAATTTAAATTTTGTATTAAAACATGAATTGCATTTTGCTTTTGTTCAGATTACATTTATGATCCTGTATCATTTCAATGCATTTCGGTTACAAAATGTGTTAATAAACAGACTCTATAATAAACTGACTAATAAGCATTATTCAGTCACTGCCAGTCCACTTTATTGAGTTAAAACTGACAAAAAGCTGATAGAGAATTACCTGTGATCAAATGAAGGTCAAGCTGTCATATCCTGTCTAAATAATGAAACACTCACCTGGCCGCAGGAAGATAAGTAAAACTATATTTTGATGGTCCATTTTTAACATTCTGTTGACAATAAGTAATTTTACACCTGCATGTCAACTAACTCTCAGAGAATTAGCAGACTATCTGCTAAATATCTGCTAACTCTTTGTGAATTTTCAGAATGATATGCAACAGAATCACACACATTTTTTACTATTTGCTTATATTTTATATCATAAGCTTTATGGCATTTTCTAAACCAAGCTAATGTCAGTCAAGCACTCAAACATCACAAATAGCACATTTTACGCAATGCTATTGTTTTCAGTTTTTATTTATAGCTGACACATCACATTCATGGTTGCAATATTTGCAATTAATGATTCAATTTATTTAATCAGATTATGAGACAAATATTTGGATTTACTATTTAGTACAGAGTACAGTAGTTAGTTTGGTATTAAATTGAGTCTAATTGTAACTCATGTACCATTTTGTAGGGCCGTAGCTATTTCACCTCCTTCTACTATGAGAACAACTCCCGCTGCAATTAAAGCTACAGCTGCTGCTACTAAACTAATAGCTCTAAGTGCAGAATCCATTTCACTGCGTTTTTCTCCTCATCTGTAAATCTCACGTCCAGTCTGACGTCTAGCAGAAACACATGAGGACAATGTTTTTCCCCTTTGCCACCTGCTGATGTTGTTGGGTTTTCCCAGTCACATATTTAGGAGATAAGTGTGCTTTAAACGCTTGTTGTCCCAGGATGGTGTTTCCTGCCCTCCTTCCAACTCCAGTTTTACCCACCATCATGATCCTGAAATTTGACATGACTGGAGAAGATAAAAGGACAGACGGAAACTCATTTAAACGTAATGAATATTATAGAAAACAACTTGGTAAACTAATTCATGTTTTGGATGTCATAATCACATGCCTTTGGCATAAGTGAAAGTTCTTGTCTTCATAGTAGGGGGTGTAAAGGTACAAAAAAATTGGTTTGGCCTCGTGCCTATAGCCAAAATACAGCCGTGCCGATATACAGCCATATCTCACGTCTACTTGTGTGATATTGCATTTATACAACAGTTTGATGGCACGAGTGTGTAAATACATAAATAAAATAACAACAGAGTGTCTTCAAAAGTCCTCTTTTGTGCAGAACTACTTCCTTCCACCACGGATTCAAATCTAAAGTTGACAGATTAACAGCTGAGCTCAGGCCTCCATTACTAATACCTAAAAACCTCTTAAAACTACATTCTGTGACACAAAAACAGTAATATTTATAAAATGATTATAACGGGGACGCTTAAAGTGAGGATTAAACCTGGGTCTCTGGTGCTCTAGGAGTATGGAATTACTCACTGAGCTAACGCCACAACAGTTAAACCCAGTAACAGAAGAGCAGAAACAGCCAAGGGACTTGATTCTTCAAAAAGCAAAATAATCTTTATTAGAAAATCAAAGTGCAAAATAAACAAAGAAAAGAGCTTCCACCAAAAGAAAGACACAAGGGTCCAAAATATGCAAAAACAAATCAACCTTAACTTGAGAACTGGCAACTAGATATACAGGAAAAATGCGTGGCAGTTGGGATGTCAACCTCTGGCTCCTGAATGGTACAGAGTGTTATAAGCAAATTCAGCCCAGATTAGTCGAGAGCTCCAGGTGGATTGGTTATCAGCAACCAGGCACCTCAGTGCCTTCTCAATGTCCTGATTTACTCTTTCAGTTCGGCCGTTGGACTGGGGGTGAAAGCCAGAGCACATGCTTATGGAGGACCAAATGAGTTGACCAAACACCTTCCAAAACCGGGATGAAAACTGTGGCCCCCAGTCAGAAACCATATCCTGGGGAAAGCCGTGGATTCTGAACACATTTCATCAGAAGTTCTGCAGTTTGGTTAGCTGTGGCAGAGGTACGAGGTGACAAGTCTTAGAAAATCTATCCACCACCACCAGAATCAGCTTGCAGGTTCTAATGGTTCCTGGGTGTCCGGAGGGGAAGGAAGCATGTGCCCACTGCAAGACCTCAAAGCACATACAGTTAGGGACAAAGAGACGCCCTACAGCAGGGATTCTCAACCGGTGGGCCTCAGTGATCATCCAGGGGGGCCACGAGATAGCTTAAAGTTAATTTAAATATTATACTAAAATTGTTTAATTTCATTATTAATGTTTTTAAAATGATCAAAGCACAGCCTCTCTCATGTTCTGTGATTGATTGCTTCGGACTCGGCGCAGCAAGCCTCATCGCACTGTTAAATACAGACTGAACGGCGGCTTAAAACTTCCGCAAGCAAACTTCATCTTAGAGACCTGCAAGGGATGGATTTTTTAGTCCCGCTCCCGCAAGATTCTGTCCCGCGCCCACCTACTCCCACAGAAATGTTATTTTGTCCCACTCCCGTCCACGACATTCATGTTTTGTCCTGCTCCCGCCCGCAAAAGCTTGCATAAAAGTAACCTATGTAGATTTTTTTTTTTTTTTTTTTTTCCATTTTTGTTATATTAGTTGTTTTTGTTGCTTTTGTGTGTTGCGAATCATTCTCCCGCATCCCACCCGCACCCTCACTCGTCCATCAAGTTTTGTCCCGCGCCACTCCCGCTGGAGTGTAGGTCTCTACTTCATCTCTTGGCTGCATGAAACAAACCGTTGCGGTAATGTAAAGGTAAAGACAATCAGAGTAATAGTTACGAACGTGCGTGTGCCTAATGTATGACACTCCTGTATATCAGATTCGTACATTAGGCATGCATAAGTCCGCTATTGACTCACAAACTATTCATGCTTTCGGAGCTCTGATCCCTAGTATTTTTGCGTGAACGTTCAAAACATTTGCATAGTTGTGTTATAATGGATCCTTACCCATAGAGAAGGATTTTGTGAGGCTCAGTGGTGTTCATGCACATATGAGCATCAGCATCAACAGATTTAGAGTGTATTTGCTGTATTTTTCATTTGTATGTTTTATTTTAGAATGGATACAAACAGTAGATACGCTAGTCCAGTTCAGATGGACAGGTTTAGTGAGTGGTCTTTTGGCATCTCCCTGTTGTCCTGTTTGACAGGTTCACTACTTAAGAAAAAGTACTCTGAAGTTGTAAAGAATGTCTGAATTAAAGAATTCAGGAGCTTTAAATCTGTATGTTTATATATGTTAAAAACTTACCACTGAGCAGAGGGTTTTCTTTTAAGTTACGGGGGGCCTTGCAAAATTGACCAGAGAAGGAGGGGGGCCCCAGTGTAAAAAAGGTTGAGAACCCCTGCCCTACAGGGCCATTACCTGGATCAGGCTGTTGCTGTTGGGCTTTCTTGATGGCTGTCTCAATATCCCACTGGATGGAGGCTATCACCCTGGATGTGGGAAGGATCGGTTCTGGGCAGGACTCCTTCTCCGGTAGCTCAAACTGCCTCGAGTGCATCTGGCTTGAGATTTTTGGAACCTGGGCAATATAAGGGAATGAAATTAAACCGGTTAAAAAAAAAAGGGCCCAGCGGGCTTGTCGTGAGTTTAACCTCTTGGTGTCCCGAATGTAGATGAGATTTTGGTGGTCCATCCAGATGATGAACGGGTGTTTGGCCCCCTCAAGCCAGTGTCTCCACTCCTCCAATGCCATATTAATGGCCAACAGCTCCTGGTTTCCAATGTCATAATTTCTCTGTGTAAGGGTAAGCACATGGGTAAAGCACATGGGTAAAGCTTGTAAGCACTCTTACTCTTCTGTGACAAGGCCACTCCTACCCCATCAGAGGCATCCACCTCCAGCATGAAGGGCAGCACTGGGTCTGGAAGCGTTAGAATGGGGGTGGATGTGAAGCATTGTTTTAGTGTATTGAAGGCATGGTTAGCTTCGCTGGTCCATATGAACAGCCTGTTCTTTGTCAGTGGGGAGAGAGGCTCTGCAATAGAACTAAAATTTCGTATGAACCTCCTACAGAAATTTGTGAACCCCAGAAAGTGCTGTACCTGCTTGATTGAAGTGGGTTGGGGCCAGTCCAAGACTGCTCGAAACTTGCCAGGATCCATCTGGAGGCTACCTTTGGACACATGGAAGCCAAGAAATGAGACAGCTGGGACATGGAACTCACTGTTTTCCAGCTTTACAAACAGATTGTGCTTCTAAAGCTGGGCCAGGACATGTCTGACATGCTGAAATCTTGGAGGTTGCAATAGAATATCAGAATCATCCAAGTAAACAAACACGAATATGTTAAGCATCTCTCTCAGAATATCATCAACGAAGGCCTGGAAGAACACAGGAGCATTAACTAGGCTGAATGGCATTACCTGGCACTCATAGTGACCTGTCGGGGTGCTAAACGCAGTCTTCTTTTCTTCCCCCTCCCGGATCCTGACCAGATGGTATGCATTCTGAGGGTCCAGTTTAGTAAAGATGGTGGTCCCCTGCAGGATCTCGAAAGCTGTAAGTGGGAGGGGGTAACGATTCTTGATAGTGATGTTATTTAAACCTCGATAGTTAACCCTCTGGGGTCTGAGGTGATTTTGGGGCCCTTTAGATGTTTTGACATGCCCTGACATTTGTGCTTATTTCAGCTACTTATACTACTGGCCAACATATAATTTTTTTTTTTATTCAGCACAAACGTTGCTAGAATAATATGTGAGCAAGATGAATGTACATGTTTGCATTTTTTAGAAAAAAAAAAAAAAAGATTATGCGTGGTTAGTAAGTTTTGGGAAAATAAATGTAGTTGAAATAAGGCCATAAAACTCATACTTTGGGCCATCTTAAAATCCAAGAAACTCCTGGCAGCCCCTGAATCAACCAATTTACATACTTGATGGTGTTGCTGGCCCTGGGTGATAGTGGCCTGGATCGTCAAGCCGGAGGTCACCGAGTAGGGGATGGTTCCTATTCTCGTCCAGGCCCCACTACTCCAGGACGAGACTTGGCTTTTCCCGAAAGCTCAGGACAGTTAGTGCAAAAGTGGCCTGGCTTGCCACAGCAGAGGCAGCATCTCTAACTCAGTGTTTCCCAACCCTGTTCCTGGAGGCACACCAACAGTGCACATTTTGGATGTCTCCCTTATCTGACCAATATATTTCTGTTCCTCGAGTCTCTACTAACGAGATGATGAGTTGATTCAGGTGTGTTTGATCAGGAAAAGTTGGAAAATGTGTAGTGTTGGTGTGCCTCCAGGAACAGGGTTGGGAAACACTGCTCTAACTCATCTTTGGATTGCGTTCTGCCTGGGATATCCGAGTTCCCCCCAGCTGCATGGGTTCCTCCATGTCAACAAGAGGGGGAGGTAATTTAACAGGAAGTAAGCTCTTCTCCCGCTGCTCCTATAGCTGGCGTTCTCTGAGGTGATGATCAAGCTGGATAGTTACATCAATGAGGGAGTCGAGATCAGGAGCAGGGTCTCGAAATGCTAACTTGTCTTTTAGCTCCGAGGACAAAGCATGATGGAAGGTTGCTCTTAGGGCTTTTTGATCCCATCCACTCTCAGTAGCAAGACTACGAAACTCTATGGCAAAATCAGCTGCACTCCGGGTACCTTGAGAGAGATTCAGCAGGCTGTGATCTACGTCCCCATCACTGACTGAATGTTGGAACACTCACTTTATTTCCATAATGAAGTGTTGACTGTTTGTGGTAAGCGGTGACTTCTGGTCCCACAGAGTTGAGGCCCAGTCAAGCACCTTGCCAGTGAGGAGGGTAATAATGTAGGCAACCTTACTGCTCTCAGTGGGGAAAACTACTGGGTTGACGTTTTAAGGCCAGAGTACACTGGGTAATAAATCCTCTGTAGAGCCCTGCATTTCAGTTCGAGCCTGATGGGTCCCGACTTATTCATGACCCTCGGGCCAGGCAATTTTTACGTCATAGTTCACACATGGGCTGGGCATCGGGCTTGTTTTAGGCTGCTCCTTTTTATATATTTTAGACATCCAGTAAATTAAAATAAACTACATAAAAATTTGATTATGACAAACCAAACATAAAAAAAATATATATATATTCCATAACCTATTATACACACAATCTACTCGCAGATTCATGTGCAATGGAGAACAATCAACAATGGAATCGACAATAGCGAATTTAAAACTGTGAAGAACACTAGAAGAAAGGCAAACTTCTGGTCAGCTTTTCAAGTGGTGACAACATTAAAATGATGAGTGAACTGGTTATGCACAATGCACAGCTTGCAAGGCTGTGCTAAGCTACGATAGTAAGAAAACGGGATCATCCCATTTACAAAGCCATTTTGAGCACGCAGGATGTAGAACCAGACAGCAGCAGCAGTAAACAAATGAGTGATTGATTTCCTCACCAAGCCAACTCCCTCTACAGCGAAATCACAAATTACAGCTAAATGTGTGAATTTTTGTTGTATGGACATACGGCCATTTAAAACCGTATCAGGGACCGGTTTCATTCAGTTAGCACAAGAGCTGATAAATGTGGGCACAACCTATGGCCATCTGTCAGCTACAAGTTTGCTCCCTGACGCCACCACAATTTCCCAAAAGTGCAAAGAATTGGCGACTGGTAAAAGAGAGGACATGGTTGAAGAGATTAAGGGGGTCATGTCTTTAATAAATGTGAGAATGACAACTGACATGTGGACGGATGATTACTGTTAGATAAGCTACATGTCAATCACATGTCACTATGTCACAACACAATTTGACATGAAGAGCAGGGTACTCACCACAACAAGCTTCCCAAATAAGGCCAAAACAGGAGACAATATTCGAAAAGTGTTGCAGCAGCAATTAGTCTCAGTCTTTGGCTTTGACTCATCGGTAATGAATAATGGTGTCTGGGTAACCGATCAGGGGGCTAGTTTTATACAACACTGTCCTCCGACATGCCTTAAACTTGGATGAGCTTGCAGAATCCGTAGAAGTAGAAGTATCAGAGACCCTTCAGGCTGCCAAAACTTTAGTCTGATATCTAAAGCAATCTGGTCTGGCCAGCCAGTTGTCAAAAACTGTCAAACAGATGGCAGAAACAAGATACAGCACCGTATTCCTCACTCTGGAGTCAATTGAGTCAGTTTACATTAGTTACAGAAGATACTCAAGAGCCGTGGTGAGAGCCAGCGACTACATGATGTGTCGCCAGATGTGCTGGCCTTCCTGGTGCAAGGAAGTTGGAGGGGGATAAATATCCCACATTGAACCTCGTTGTGCCCTGGCTACACAAACTAAAATGTCATTGCCAGCCAGATTTGTCGGACACTCCTTCCCAAGCAATTATCTGCCAACGACACCTTGAGTGGATAACGAAGAAAGTCCACATCCAACCACTTCACAAACTGGCCATATTCTTATGGCCTACTTTCAGTCAATTAAGAATGTTCACCAACGCTGAAAGGGATGACATCCATCAGTTGGCGAGACGTCGGATAGCCCGCTTCAGAGAGGAGGGAGCGACAGCAGAAATTACTGATCAATTAGCCGGTGAGATTTTCTTTTTTGTGAGATGTATTATTATTATTATTATTATTATTATTATTATTATTATTATTATTATTATTATTATTATTGATAATAATTATTATTAATAAATTATAAACTAATGTATTAATCATAGCCTGATGGCCTTGGCCTAAAAAATAGCCTAATTATAATTATGATTCATGTAGCGGTGGGCACGGCTGTGCCTGCACTTGTTGCTGCTGGCCCCGCAGTAAAGAAGAAAGCTCTGGCCGAGTTTGAGGAAGAGTGGGAAAACTTTGTGGAGCAGGAGGAGGATATCGATAAAGTACACCTTTACCTGCGCCTCAAACCCAACATGGAAGATGACGGAACAGAAGTGCTGAGCTGGTGGTAACAACATGAGACCACGCTGCCGCATCTGTCGTGACTGGCTCGCACAGTATTTAGTTTCCCCGCCAGCAGCAGCATAAGCAAGCGTGCCTTAAGCACAGCTGGAAGAATTATAGAGGAAAGGAGGACTGGTTAAAAACTTTCCACTGTGGATTCTGTGATATTTCTTCACAATGCTCTGTAAGAGACTGTTCTTGTAGCCTTATAACCATGTCTCGTTTTTCATTTGGGATTTACTTTTTTCATTAGTTCATAACTGTTGAACGTAAAAAGAATGGTCATGTTCTGGGAAGTTTTGTTTTTTGAGGTAAGACATTCTGCATTCTGTTTATTTATTTGTTTGTTTATTATTGTTGTTGTTGTTGTTGTTGTTGTTATTATTATTATTATTATTATTATTATTATTATTAGGCTAGTATTGGATTTTCTGTGCCGTTGCGATGTGGGCACCAACCTGCTCGTCTTGTTTTGTTAAAAATGCTTTTGTTCTGAGATGGTAGTAAATGTTTAAACTAACACTGTGTTATGCTTGAAGTGTTTTATATCTATGGATTTTATTGTTGGCAGGTCAAGTATTGATTTAAGAGGCTAAATTAATCAAATGTAGTATAAAATGACTGTTGGCCATGCATACCGCTTGGTCGCTTACATAAGCTTACATTTAACAAACAAAAAGATGCTCTAAACTTTTTTCTAAATTAACTTAATAAAAAAACTAAAAGAAATATAATCACTTTGCCATTACATACAAAACTGAACAATTTTAATAGCTGAAACAGTAGTATAAATTGTTTTGGGAGAAGAGGGGGGGGAACAAAAAAAAAAGAGGTTGTACTTGGGCCGGGCTAGCAAAAAGAACCAAGGGACTTGACTCTTCAAAAAGTAAAATAATCTTTACTAGAAAAGACACAAGGGTCCAAAATATGCAAAAACTATCAACCTTAACATAAGAACTGACAACTAGATACACAGGAATAATAGGCTCGAGACTGAACATAATAGCAGGGAATGAACAGACTTATAAAGGGGCAAACACAGGTGTGGGAAATGAAAGCTGATTAGCAAGACACTGAGCATGGTATGGGGCAATAGCACCATCTGGAGGAGCGGAGAGACTAAAGTTCATGATGCAAGAGCCATGTGCAGTTCCGGAAGGAACATGACATAAAGGGCTCGAGGAGAGTCACCCCTGCTGGCCAGGATGTTTACAGCAATGCAGAGATGAGCCCATTGCAATAATACAGTTTGTTGTTGATATTGGCTGTTGCAATTCTAATATCACTCTAATATTGCAGTCTTTTCAGTCAATCAGATTTGAGGACCAGAAAAATCTGTTGTATAAATGTATATATATTTCCATTAAGAAAACCTTCCTGGCTAACCAAAAACAAACCCAGATAACACATGTACATCTGTAAGATGTCAGTTTTACATACATTCTAAATCATAATCTTAAAGACATCTAATAGACGTCTGTCTGACACCTGATAGGAAACATCATATAGACATATTGCAGATGAGCAAACACTCTATAAAAAAAGTCTTACAGATGTAAATGCAGATGTCAAATAAATATCTCTGTGATGTTTGTGTGCTGTCAGGGTGGTGTTGTTTTTTTTCCATACACAACAGTACAAACATCTGGCAGTTTTACAAACATTCTAAATCACAAAAAATACTTCTTGCAGATGTCAAAAAGACGTCTCCGTGATGTACGTGTGCTATTAGGGAACCTGTACATCTACATTTACATCTGCAAGACGTATTTGTTAAGTAGTTTGCTTATCTGCAATATGTCTATCGGACGTTTCCTTTCAGATGTCAAACAAATGTCTATTAGATGTCTTTAAGATGTTTTTAGATGATTTAGAATGCATGTCAAACTGACATCTTACAGACGTTTGTACAAAGCAGATGCTTTCCAGATCGAGAGATCTTTAACAGACATCTTGCAGACGTACGTGTGCTATCTGGGTAGTAAGTCCCTTAACTATAGTAATGTTAAGGGAATGTTAGATTAATGTTAGAATAACATTGTACAAACCAAAAACTAATGGGAACCAAAAAGTAACATTCTGGGAATATTATATGTTAGATTAATGTTAGATAATGTTAATGTTTCCTGGCTAACCAAAAACAAACCATAAAAACAATGTTCTGGGAACCAAAAATTGTTAGCTGGGCTTATTTAAACCAGAAGTGATGTTTTAAAGTTAAAATGTCCTAATAATGAATTTGTTTCTAGCAAACATGCAGCTTTTCACTTTACAAGATGTTAACTGAAGGACTGGAGTGTTGTGGATTATTTGTGTATCATTGTGATGTTTTTATCAGTTGTTTGGAATTTTTTTGGGACAGCACCCATTCTCTTCCATTGATGAGCAAGTGAAGCTAGGCTTCATTTCTCCAAATCTGATAAATCTGAACAAACTCATTTACATCCTGGATGGCCTGTGTCAGGATTGTGTTCTGTTCTGTCTTGTTTTCCTAGTGTTTTTTCCCCCTCCATTTCTAGTACATTTTGTTTAGTCCTTGTTTCCCCCTTTGTTTTTGTATTAGTTTGGTTTAGTCTTGCCCATATTTGTACTTCCCCTTTTTTGCTCGTTTGTAGCCACTCCCCTGTTTCTGTGTATTTAAGTTTGGTTGTCCCCCGGGGTCCTTGTCGGTGATTGTATTGTTACTCTGTTTATTTTTCGTCGTGATTTCTGTTCCCTGCTGTTTTCCCTCGTTTATGTTATTTTGATCTATTTTTGTAAATAAAACCTCACGCATTGGATCTCTGCTCTCTCCTGCTCATTCCTCACGACACGAGTGTGACAGAATCACCGACCCTAAACCATGAATGCGGAGGCAGAGTTGATGCGTTTGAGGCAAGGCGGTCAGAAGTTGGAGAGGTATGTAGGGGATTTCCTTGAGCTAGCTAACCAGCTAAGCTGGCACGACGCAGCTTTGGGTGCTTGTTTTCTGATGGGGTTGGACGAGGACATGATTTGTTGCGATCTTCCCGCTAGTAATTATCCCCTGATCGAATTGATTAATGTTGTTCTATATTTGAACGGATCCGACTTCGAAGTCGAAGAAGTTCATCTGTCCCGTCGTCCAACCCCCTCTGAGGCATGCTGCGTCGTGTCAACCAACACCATGCCAGGAACCCCCGCATACCGCACCAACGGTTCTGACCGCCTACCCCGTCAGAAACGCACCCCCCTGATCCAAGGCTCCATCGGCTGCCTCAGCCCAGAGCCCGCGGCCAGCTCTCGGACAATCATGTTGGCCAGCGTGCTGGACCCACCATTCGTGTCAGTGCGGGCAGCATTCGTTCAAGTCACAGCTCCTGCGCGCTCACCAGCGCCCGCGGCCAGCACTCGGACTCCGCCTACGGCTCACAATACAGCGGCTAAGAAGCAGCACCGTAAAAGCTCTGCTGCGTTTCCTGAGTCAAGTCTAGCTGCAGCTGTGTCTTCTGAAGCAAATCAAGTTGCAGCTGTGTTTCCCGAGTCAAGTCTGGTTGCAGCTGCGTTTCCTGAATCAAGTCAAGTTGCAACTGCGTCTGCGGAGTCAAGTCAAGCTGCGGCTGTGTCCCCTGAGTCATGTCAAGTTGCGGACGCGTCTCCTGAGTCAAGTCAAGTCAGCGCAGCTCTTCCTATGGCAAGTCAAGTTCCTGAGTCAAGTCAAGTTTCTGATGCGTCCTCTGAGTCTAGGCAATTTACGGCTGCGTTTCCTGAGTCCAGTCAAGTTGAAGCTGTTGTTCCAGTCTAGTCAAGTTACAGCTGTAGTTTCTGAGTCCAGTCTAGCAGCTGAGTCAAGTCAAGCGATGGCTGTTGTTCCTCAGTCTAGTCGAGCTGCCGCTGCGTGCACAGAGTCCAGTCACGTTACAGCTGCATCTCCTGAGTCAAGTCAAGTTGCAGCTGCGTTTCCTGAGTCGAGTCAAGCTGCAGCTGCGTCTTCTGAAGCAAGTCAAGTTGCAGCTGTATTTCCTGAGTCTAGTCAAGTTTCCGAGTCCAGTCAAGTGGCAGCTGCGTTTCCCAAACCAAGTCGAGTTGAAGCTGTTTCCTGAGTCAAGTCAAGCTAAAGCTGCTGTTCCTGTGTCAAGTCAAGTTAGAGCTGGGTTTCCTGCGTCAAGTCAGAGCTACTTTTCTTAAAGCAAGTCAAGTCAAAGCTGTGTTTCCAGGGGCAAGTCAAGTCAGAACTGTTGTGTCCGAGTCAAGTCAAATTACAGCTGTCGCTCCTGTCTCAAGTCAAGTTACAGCCGTCTTTCCGGAGCTGAGCACTGACAAGATGGCCGCCACGTCAGCCCAGCCAGCTCCCGCTAATGCCGCGTCAGCCAAGCCACAGCCTGTTCACGTCATGTATTCTGCTCCTGAGTCTGCACCTGTCATGGCCGCCCTTCCAGATGCGGTTCCTGAATCAAGTCACATTACAGCTGCCAACCCTGCTAAGTCTAGTCAAGACACTACAACACCTCCTGCATCACGTCAAGCCGCAGCTGCTCCAGCAAGGTCAAGTCAACTCACAACTATTCCAGTTAAGTCGAGTCAAGTCACCACTGATCCTTATAAACCAAATCAAGTAACTACTGATCTCCACGAGCCAAGTCAAGTCACCACTGATCCTCATAAGCCAAGTCAAGTCACTACAGATCTTCACAAGCCAGGTCAAACTACAGCTGTTCTTCATGAGCCAAGTCACGTCTCGTCTGTCCCCTCAGAGCCAAGTCACGTCTCGTCTGACTGCCCAGAGCCTCGCTATGTCTCGTCCCCCACGATCATGATGGCCAGCAAAGAGACCCTGCCACCCACTACTGCTCTTCCCTTAATGGCGGTTGCCATTTGGTGTGTGTGGGCTGCGTCTTTTCACAAGTCAGCTCCTGAAGTCACTTCTGTTCACAAGTCAGCTCCTGAGGTCATGTCTGTTCACAAGTCTGCCACAGAGGTGTCGTCTGCTCACAAGTCTGCTATAGAGGTCTCGTCTGCTCACAAGTCTACCACAGAGGTTTCGTCTGCTCACAAGTCGGCTATAGAGGTCTCGTCTGCTCACAAGTCCGCCACTGAGATCCCGTCTGGTCTCAAGTCCGCTCCTGAGGCCTCTTCCGCCAGAGAAGCCGCGCCCACGCCCCCAGAGGTGTCAGCTCCGGCTGTAGAGCCTCCTATGGGGGCGGCGTTAAACCATGAACTCTCTGCTTCTCCCTCTATTCTGTTTACCTTCTCTATCCCTGCTCTCCCCAGGTCTCAGTCCTTGACGCGGTTGCCCGTCCTGCCCTGGAGGGCTTCAGCGCGCCCTCCAGAGCCTGTGCCGTCTCCGGGGCCTCCAGAGCGCCCTCCAGAGCCTGTGATTCCTCCGGCGCCTCCAGAACGCCCTACAGAGCCTGTGCCTTCTCCGGCTCCTCCAGCGCACCCTCCAGAGCCAGCGTGCCCTCCAGCACGCCCTCCTGAGCCGGCGCCTCCTCCAGCGTGCCCTCCAGAGCCAGCGCGCCCTCCAGCACTCACTCCAGCGCGCCCTCCGGAGCCGGCGCTACCCCAGCGCCTTCTCATATTCTCCTGGGCTGGCTATGCCCTAAGTTCCCCCAAAATCATTGTGAAGGGGGGCTACTCCCCTGACCCGCCAGGGCCACCTGGACTGTGTCCTCGGCCATGGCTTCCTGAATCCCCTGACCCACCATGGTCTTGTGGACTGTGTACTCGGCCATGGCTCCCCGAACTTCCTGACCCGCCATGGCCAAATGGACTGTGTGCTCGGCCATGGCTCCCCGAACTCCCCAATCCGCCATGGCCTAATGAACTCTGTGCTCGACCATGGCTCCCCGAACTCCCCGATCCGCCATGGCCAAATGGACTGTGTGCTCGGCCATGGCTCCCCGAACTCCCCAATCCGCCATGGCCTAATGAACTCTGTGCTCAACCATGGCTCCCCGAACTCCCCGATCCGCCATGGCCAAATGGACTGTGTGCTCGGCCATGGCTCCCTGAACTCCCCAATCCGCCATGTCCTAATGAACTCTGTGCTCCGCTATGGCTCCCTGATCCGCCCTGGAGGTATGCCCCCATGTACCCTGTGTCTGCCCGGCACGGACCTCCAGGGCACCCACCCTCCCACCCCAGTGTTACGGCGCAAGTCGCGCCTTATAAGAGGAGGGGGTAATGTCAGGATTGTGTTCTGTTCTGTCTTGTTTTCCTAGTGTTCTTTTTTTTTTTTTTTTTTTTTTTTTTTCCCCTCCGTTTCTAGTACATTTGGTTTAGTCCTTGTTTCCCCCTAGTCTTGCCCATATTTGTACTTCCCCTCTTTTGCTTGTTTGTAGCCACTCCCCTGTTTCTGTGTATTTAAGTTTGGTTGTCCCCCGGGGTCCTTGTCAGTGATTGTATTGTTACTCTGTTTATTTTTCGTCGTGATTTCTGTTCCCTGCTGTTTTCCCTCGTTTATGTTATTTTGATCTATTTTTGTAAATAAAACCTCACGCATTGGATCTCTGCTCTCTCCTGCTCATTCCTCATGACACGAGTGTGACAGCCTGAGGGGGAGTTCATTTTGAGCAAACATTATTTTTGGGTGTTGCAAGCATATTAAATTGTGTTGGACATTGGTCAATTTGACAGCATTCAGAAACTGTAAAGTTTAAATGTAAAGTCAAGTGCATTAAATTTTGTGATACAGTATTTAAATTCTGGTACATATAGTTAGAAGCAAAAATATGCGTACTATGCACAGGGAACTGACTACAAGTAGTGTGCAATATGACTGATTTACATAAAAACAAATACTTACACTATTTTAAAATGCATGACTGACAATGTCCAGCTTGAGTAAAACTATTCTCAAATCTTTTATTACAAAAGAAAGCTTTATACATAATTACAGCATTTCTTTTACAACAAGTATGTATTAGTGGTTAAAACAGGATTTCGCTTTCATTGTTCGTAATATCAACTTAAAGTTTAATCAAAATAAAACTTACCCAGCATGTAATACAAAAACAAACAAACAAATGATCTAACAAACCTAATTCTTCAGAAAATGGCACTGTAGACGATAATGAACATAATTAAAGCAAACGATTCATCCATGACTGGTTACACTGTGCTAAAGAAAAAAAAGAAGAAAAAAAAAGCACTGACAGATGTCCGTGCTTCACATTAAAACTAATATATACAGTCCACTGAATATATCCAGGGTGCAGAAACATTTTAATTTCAAACGCAGCCATATGAGCCACATGCAGTTTGTTAAAGTCAGAAATCAGATTATGTACAATAAGGGCCATATACAGTATGGTACATTCAACACTTTCTTCTAGTGTTTACACAATTTCATACTATAACAGCCCAAATAAAGACAGTCACACACAGGTCATATTTCACCCAAAAACTTAAAAATAATAATACTTAAAGCAAAACAACTAACGTTTTTGCATTGGAAAATATTTTCATGAAAATTAAAAGTTTTCCCAACATAAAGATTCTCAAAAGGTAATTATTATTACTGTAATACAGGAAAAATATAACTTCCATGAATTAAAAGCTATTTAAAAATTATGAACACAATATCTAAACATATTAAATTTACTATCTTTTTATTTATTTATTTTTTTTTAATGCAAAAATGTAGTTAATATTCAGGAAAATGTCACAAGGCAAAAATAAAGGAATACTTCACCCAAAAACAGATTTGGAGAAATGTAGCATTTCATCACTTGCTCACAAGTGAATGGGTGCCATCAGAATGAGATTTGAAACGGTTTAAAACATGGTTTTGTTTCTTCCAAAGACAGCTTTTGGCTTCTCAAGATATTAACTGATGGTCTGGAGTGGTGTGGATTACTTGTGGATTATTGTGATGTTTTTATCAGCTGCTTGGACGGCACCCATTCACTTTCATTGATGAGCAAGTGATGTAATGCTACATTTCTCCAAATCTGATGAAGAAACAAGCTCATCTACATCTCGGATGGCCTGAGGGTGAGCACATTTTCAGCAAATTTTAATTTTTTTCCACTTTAAGGTTTACTCACATTTGCAGTGAATGGGTGCCATCAGAATGAGAGTTAAAACAGTTTAAAATGTCTTAATGATGGATTTGTTTCTTCTTCTTTTGTTTCACTTCTTAAGATGTTAATTGATGGACTTAAGTTGTTTGGATTGCTTGTAAATTATTACGTTTTTATCAGCTTTTCGGACTGTCATTCTGATGGCACCCATTCACTTCCATTGGTCAGCAAGTGACGGAATGCGACATTTCTCCAATTTTGACGAAGAAACAAACTCATCTACATCTTGGTTGCCCTGATGAAGGAGAGTACATTTTCAGAAAATTTTCATTTTTTTCCCACTTTAAGGTTTACTCACATTTGCAGTGAATGGGTGCGTTAGAATGAGAGTTGAAATGGTTTAAAATGTCTCAATGATAAATTTGTTTCTTACAAAAATGCAGCTTTTGGCTTCTTAAGATGTTAATTGATGGACTGGAGTGGTGTGGATTACTTGTGCATTACTGTGATGTTTCTATCAGCTGGTTGGACTCTCATTTTGACAGCACCCATTCACTTCCATTGGTGAGCAAGTGATGAAATGATTTCTCCAAACCTGATGAAGAAATAAACATTTACTCATCTCAGATGGCCTGAGAGTGAATACATTTTCAGCTATTTTTTACGTTTTGCTGAACTATTCCTTTAAAACTTTATGCAAAATATTTTTTTCTCTTTTGGTTGGGAGTGAAATATGACCTGGACAAGTTCTTAAACGCATTCATGAAATTCACCCAAGAACACACTAATAAACAACTCAAGAAAGTCTTTCCCTGGACTTAAACGCATTAATACTGAAGAAAACAGTCAAATACTTTTTGTTCTGGCCGCTTCTTAAATCCCACAATGTTTTTTTTTAATCATTGATTACATGATTAACCCTTCGCAAAAGCTACTGTTTACGTTCTCACGCAGTGAAAAACACATGGCAGAGCTGAGCTAAACTGACATCGCACCGACAGACAGCACAGAGCAGGTCACTTGTGGTATGAAAGTACATCTCAGCTTAAGTGTTTTCATTTTTGTAAGAAATTCAAACATAACTAAAAGTTTGTGAAGACAAACTTTGAAGTTGGCTTGAGAAATCCTAGTCTGAACATTTGAATAAGTTTTAAACGATTTTAAAAGTTTGATGATTTTCAGTCTGAAACAGATTGAAGTTTAAAATAGTTTTAAAGCTTAAAGCTTGAATGTTTTAAGGGAAATACAGTATGTCAGACAAAAAGAGACACATAACAGTGTTAGCATCTTATTAGCATGTTGCTAACATGATTAACAAGTTACTAACATGTTGCCTGCATGGTTAGCATGTTGCTAGCATGACTATCATGAAGTTAACATGTTGCTTGCATGTTTATATCATGATTAGTATGTTTTTAACATGTTTTAACATGATTAACATGTCGCTAGCATGTTGCTAAACTTGCTTTAGCATGATTAGCATGTGGTTAGCATGTTCCCATCAAGATTAGCATTTTACCAATGGGCTGTTAGCATGATTAGCATGTTGGAAGCATGTTTATAGCATGTTGCATGTTGCTTGCATGTTATAACATGATTAACATGTAGTTAACATTTTGCACTTTGCATGATTAGCAAGTTACTAGCATGTTGTTAACATGTTTCTAATATGGTTAACATGTTACTAATGTGCTGCTTTCATAATTAGCATGTTACTTGCACGTTTCTAACATGATTAGCATTTTACTAGTGTGTTGATGACATGATTAGCATGTTGCTAGCATGTTGTTATGATTATGTTAACGTGTTTCTAGCATGTTTTAGCATTATTAGCATATTGCCATGTTTCTAGCATGATTAACAAGTTACTAGCATGCTGTTAGCATGCTTCTAATATGGTTAACATGTTACTAATTTGTTCCTTGCATTATTAGCATGTTGTTAGCATGATTAGCACATTGTTTGCATGTTTCTAACATGATTAACATTTTACTAATGAGTTGTTAGCATGATCAGCATGCTACTAGCATGTTAACATGATCAGAATGTTGCTAGCATGTTATTATGATTATGTTTACGTGTTTCTAGCATGGTTATAACATGATTAGCATATTACTAACATGTTTTTAACATGATTAACATGTTTCTGCCATGATTAACATTTAAGTAGCATGATTAACATGCTACTAGCTTGTTTTTAACATGATTAGCATATTGTTAACATGATTTAACACATTGCTAGAATGTTTTAACACATTGACACCATGACTATCATGTTGCTAGCTTGAATTAGTAGTTTGAAGATCTGGGCTGAGTTTGGAGTTTGTAGAGTTAAAGCTGCAGGAGGAGTTAGAGTCAATGTTTTCAGTAAGAAAGTAGTTAAAATAGCATTTCAGTAAGTTCAGTAATTTTCTCAAGCCAACTTAAAAAAATTCTGTGGCTCTTTAATGTGTCGTGACAGATTGCTGTAGTGCCTTCAGTTTAAGCTGCCTGTGAACCGATCGTCTCATCTTCTTTTTACACACAAAATAAACATGAACGGACATCTGAAGCTTTCTTGTTTCAACGCGGATGACATTAATACACGCCATTTTTCCAGTTCCAAGTCCACCGACGTTAATCTACTCTTTGTTGTCCAACTTGTGTTTGTTGGACAAAACGGCGGATTCTGTGTTACGATTGGTCAGATCGCCTGTCAATCAAACTCATGCGAAGGATCAATTGAGTCACCCCAATGGAGCAATAAATTGTATTTTTAGATGTGATGCTAAAGAAATGATGAATTCTAACTGTACACGAAGCCTCTGGTGAGTGTTGATGGCAGTGCAAGAGTATCCAGCATTACTTTTAAAACAAGTTCACTCAATTTCCTCACCCTCATGTTTGAGCTCTAAAAATAACCAAAAAAAAAAAAATCTTATTTTTGAAAAAGGCGGCTCAAAAGGCCTGGAGATCAACCGCATCAGTTACCATTTATTTAAATGGAAAGATGGTTGGACAATCTGCAAAACAACTCCTCAAGTTGACAGAATTGTCCTTTCTGAATGAAACATACCTTAAAATGATAAAAACACACTAAACCACCATTGAAACTATACCAGAAAGTCTTATTTCACAGCTTAAATTCTTGAAAGAAACCACTTTTGACTTCGGAAGAAAAATTAATTACAAATCAGATCAAGACCGGTGTTCCCTAAAGAAAGAAAGACTGAACTGAAGATACTTCAACTCACTGCTGTACAGTGAAGAGATTTGAATTTACTGATAGTGAACATAATCGTACATCTGAAGACCCAGCAGCGATAGTGCAGACGTCTCTGAAATCCTGAAGTATAGATGCGTGTATACATGTCAACAAAAATCATCCGCTAGCACGCTACCCACCAAGACGAGTCCATGAAGAGACGCGACCATCCTTCAAATGTCCCATTACACCTCATTATTGACGTATGTGACGGGTTTGCAAACCCCACGCAGCGAGAAGGCAGTAATAAATATAATGGCAGTCTGATTGCATGGCATGAGTGATCCCTGGAATATCAGTGTGAGTGAGCGGTCACACCGGCCTCGTGCTTTATGGGTCAGTCTCCTTTGGGATTGTCCAGATTCACCACCCGCAGCTCCGTGAGGGTGGTGCTGCTGCTACCGGAGGGCTGCTGGTTTATTAACATCTGAAAGGACAGAAACAAAACTGTTAGACGTCTTCATAAACAGAAAGGCAAAGATGAAAGTGAATAAGCTGCACTTTCCTAACTGTCAGTTATGTGATTATCTACAATGCCGTTTTAAACATTAAAAGTGGTTACAACTTTTTAAAAATAGTTGCAATTTTCAAGAAAATTGTAATCTTATGATAACAAAATGGTTTTGAATACAAATACAAATGTTATGTAACAAGAATGTCAAACTGTTACTAGAATAAAAGTGCAAAGTTTTAAAAATAACGCTGTTACATTTTGAAAATAATGGTATAGTGTTACTAGAATATAGATGCAATGTTTTGAGAACAATCTTGTAACATTACAAAAACAAAGGCGTAACGTTATGATAATAACATCATAACATTACAAGTGAAAGTCTAAAGTTGTTACATGATGTTACATGAATTAAGCAGTAACTTAGAAAAAAGATGTAACATTGCAAGAATAAAATCGTTATGAGAATAAAGACAACATTGTTACAAGTTAATGTTATAAGAATAGTCAAAATACGTATTAATGTTGCAATAATAAAGTTATTACATTACGAGAGAAAAAGCCTAATGTTACAAGATAAAGACAATGTTACAGGAAGTAGGCAGTGACTTTTGAAAAAAAAAAATGTAACATTGCAAGAATAAAATCGTTATGAGAATAAAGACATACCATTATGTTACAAGTTAATGTTACAAGAAAACTGTCTAAATGTTACAGGAATAGAGCCATAATTGTTATAAAGTAATAACATTACAAAATTAAAGTATTAATGTTACAAGAAAAGTCATTTTAAGAGAAAAAGCCTAATGTTACAAGATAATGATAAAATGATTATGAGAATAAAGACATAACATTACAAGAAAGTCATGTTTTTTTAAAAAACATTATGAAAACAAAACTGATTTGAAAACAGTGTAATGTTACAAGGAGAGTGTCAAAATGTTACATGAACAAAGGCATAAATGTTATAGAATAAAATAACATTACGAAATTAAAGTTGTAACATAAGAGGAAAAGCCTAATGTTATGAGATAAAGGCACTGTTACATAAATAAAGCAGAAACTTTTAAGAATAAAGATGTAACATTAAATAAAGTTTCAATATTTGACAATAAAACTAATGTTATAAGAACAAAATTGGTTTAAAAATAAACCGTAATGTTACAAGATTAATGCTGAAACATGAGAATAAAAGGTAAAACGCTTACAGTCGTAATGTTTTGAAAATAACGGCAGTGTTACGGGAATAAAACTGTAATATTTTGAGAAGAATCTTGTAACATTACAAGAACAAAGATGTAATGTTACGATAATAAAGTCTTGACATATGAGTGAAAGCCTAATGTTATGAGATAATGGCAATGTTACATGAATTAGACAATGACTTTTGGAAAAAAAAGAAAAAAAAAGAAAAAAAAAGATGTAACACTGCAAGAATGAAGTTGTTATGAGAAAGCCATATCATTATGTTACAAGTTAATGTTAGAAGAAAAGTGTCAAAATGTTACAAGAACAAAAGCATAAATGTTATAGAATAAAGTAATAACATTACAAAATTAAAGTATTAATGTTACAAGAATAAAGATGTAACATTACAACAATAAAGTTCTACTACTTGACAATAAAATTCTAATGTGAGAACAAAACTGGTTTAAAAATAGTCATGTTACAAGATTAATGCTGAAATATAAGGTAAAATGCCTACAGTTTGCAATGTTTTGAAAATAATAGCAGTGTTACAAGAATAAAAAGTGAATATTTTGAGAAGAATCTTGTAACATTACAAGAACAAAGGTGAAATGTTATGATAAACTTGTAAAATCAAGAATAAAAGCCTCATGTTATAAGATTACAGGCATCGTGTTACAAGAATAAAGTGTAACATTAAAAAGATGTAACATTACAAGAATAAAGTCACCACGAATAAATTTGTAATACTACGAAAACAAAACTGATATCAATAATGTTCCAAAATCATGTAAAAACATTACATGAATAAATCTGCAATGTTTTGAGAACAATCTTGTAACATTACAAAAACAAAAATATGTTTTAAGAATAAAATAACAAAATTACAAAAGTAAAGGCCTAATGTTATGAGATAAAGGCATTGCTTCATGAATAAAGCAGCAACTTTTAAAGAATAAAGTTGTACTGTTTGACAATATAACTAACGTTACTAGTTTAAAAATACTGCTGTAATGCGACAATATTAATGTTGAAATATTGTAATGGTTTGAAAATACAGTTGTAATGTTTTGAAAAAAAATTGTCACAAGAATGTTGTTATGTTAAAATGTTACAAGAATAAATATTACAAAGACTAGGTTTAATGTTATGATGATAAAGTCATAATGGGAGTAAAAGCCTACTGTTTTGAAAATAAAGATAACATTACGACAACACAATCACAATGTTTAAAGAATAAATTTGTACTATGTGCCAATAAAATTGTAATGGTATGAGAACAAAATTGGCTTAAAAATGTTGTCATAATGTTACAAGATTAATGTCGAAACATTGCAAGAATAAAAGGTAACATGGGTGCTTTAAAAATACAGCCGTAATGTTTTGAAACTAATGGCAGTGTTAATAAAGGCGCAATATTTTGAAAACAATCTTGTAACATTGTGTAACGCGGACTCGTAGGAAGCGTTTAAAATCCAAGTGCCAGCTTTTATTATACAGATCGTAGTCAGACAGGCAGGGTCAATCTCCAAACAAACAGTTACATCCAGGGCAAAACAATAGCGAAATCCAATATCAACAGGCAGAAGGTCTAAGTCCAATTGAGCAGTCCAAAAAGTAACAAATAAACAAGGCAAAAACTATGGCAATGAACTATACTGAACTATGGTAAAATAAAGACAAAACCATGACCGTAAAACAAAACCGTGGAAAAGACAAAACAGGGCAATGAAAACAGGGATAAACGCTTGGTAGAGTCCGCTATAGCAAAACAATACTTCACGAAGTCGGTTTGTAAATGGCCTCCTTTTAAGGCCACCAAACAGGAAGTAACCAACGAGGCAGCAGAGGGAGCAGCAACAGTCAGTTCATGGGTAAGGGCTCCCTCTGCTGGCTTGGCGTTACAGAATCCCCCCCCCCCCAGGAGCGACCCCTGGCGCTCAAACAACAACAACAACAACAGTCCAGGAGGGTGGGGGAACAAAGGCAAAACAGGGGGTGGGACGGAGGGCCAGGTCCATGTAGAGGAGGTGGGCCTGGATCGTGGAGCAGGGACAGACAGTGAAGCACTGGAGGACCTGGGCCATGGAGCTGTGGCAGACAGTGGAACCTCGGAGGACCTGGGCTGTGGAGCCGTGGCAGACAGTGGAAACTTGGAGGACGTGGGCCGTGGAGCAATGGTAGACAGTGAGACCTTGGAGGACCTGGGCCGTGGAGCAATGGCAGACAGTGGAACCTTGGAGGACCTGGGCCGTGGAGCAGTAGCAGACCGTGAAACACTGGAGGGCCTGGGCCGTGGCGCAGTAGCAGACCGTGAAACACTGGAAGGCCTGGGCCGTGGAGCAATGGCAGACCGTGAAACACTGGGTCATGAGGCAGTGGCAGACAATGGAACCTTGGAGGACCTGGGCCATGGAACTGTGGCAGGCAGTGGTACACTGGAGCAGAAGTCCACCATGCTTGATTCGGAGGAGCCTGGGGCCATGGTGGAGCAGGGAGAGCCGGCCACAATGGCGGGCCAGGCAGAGCAGGAAGCCATGGCGGGGCAGGCAGAGCAGGGAGCCATGGCGGGGCAGGCAGAGCAGGCAGAGCAGGGAGCCATGGCGAGGCAGGCAGAGCAGGCAGAACAGGGAGCCATTGCAAGGCAGGCCAAGCAGGCAGAGCAGACAGGAGCAGAGATATCCACAGTGGAACTAGTGACATCCATAGCAGGGCGGTGTGTTCACGGACGACCTCCTTGGCCGTGGCATGACAGGCAGAGAATTCATGATAGGCTTTCTTGGCTGTGACATGGCGGTCAGAGAGTTCATGATAGGCCTTCGTGGTTGTGACGTGACAGGCAGAGAGTTCGTGAGAGGCCTTCTGGGCCGTGGTATGATGGGTAGAGAGTTTATGGGAGGACGCCACCCCCATGGGAGGATCTACAGCATATGCTGACACCTCTGGAGGCATAGGCGCAGATTCTTGGGCAGACGTGGCAGTGAGTTCATAAATGGACACCACCTCCTTAGGAGGTTCTACAGCGTGAGCTGACACCTCAGGAGGTATAGGCGCGAACTCGTGGATAGATGAAACCTCAGGAGCAGACTTGTGGTCAGACGAGGCCTTTGGAGCAGATTCGTGGACAGTCGAGGCCTCTGGAGCACAGTGTGCAGACCACACACTGAAAATGGCAACGGCCATTACAGGCAGCACCGTAGATAGTGGAATGTCTGTTGGCCTTGAGGGTGTGGATGCTGTGGATTTGTGGCTTAGGAGCGCGGGCTCTGCGTGGCTTGGGAGCGCGGGCTCTGGGGTTTCAGCTGATATGTGAGGAGGCTTTAGAGGATCAGCAGAGATGTGAGGTGGCTTTGGACGGTCAGAGGGGACCAGGTGAGGTTCTGGCAGGACAGCCATTTTGTGGACTGGCTCTGGGATGGCGGCCATCTTGTGGACTGGCTCTGGGATGGCGGCCATCTTGTGGACTGGCTCTGGGATGGCGGCCATCTTGTGGACTGGCTTGGAGATAGCAGCCATCTTGTGAGCTGGTTGTGGGAGGGCGGCCATGACAGATGCAGACTCTGGAGCGGCAGGCATGGCGTGAGCAGGCTCTGGTTTGGTGGGTATAGTATGAACAGGCTTTGGCTTGGCAGGCTTGGCATGAGAGGTTTCTGATGCAACTTGAATAATCCAGGCTTTGGTGTGGTGGGGAATGTGGGATTGCATGGTTGTTCGTCAGCAACACCCACAGTAAAAGGTGAACCAGCCAGCAACAAAGCAAAATCAATGTATTGTTCAAGAGTCCATTGAGGGGTATGGCAAGGCATGAGGTAATTGAGTGAGTCTTTGAGTCCATGTCGGAAGATGTCTTTTAGTGCAATATCATTAAATCCCACCAAATGGCACAGCTCACAAAAAGCAGTCACATAATCCTCAATGGGCCGGTTACCTTGGTGGAGGTGGAAGAGGCGTGATGCTGCATCCATGGTGATCTGTGTTCTTGAAAGCCGCTGGATCTTTGGGAGGCGAAGTATTCTGTAACGCGGACTCGTAGGAAGCATGTAAGATCCAAGTGCGAGCTTTTATTATACAGATCATAGTCAGACAGGCAGGGTCAATCTCCAAACAAACAGTTACATCCAGGGCAAAACAATAGTGAAATCCAATATCAACAGGCAGAAGGTCTAAGTCCAATTGAGCAGTCCAAAAAGTAACAAATAAACAAGGCAAAAACTATGGCAATGAACTATACTGAACTATGGTAGAAAATAAAGACAAAAACATGACTGTAAAACAAAACCGTGGAAAAGACAAAACAGAGCAATGAAAACAGGGATAAACGCTTGGTAGCGTCCGCTATAGCAAAACAATACTTCGCAAAGTCAGTTTGTAAATGGCCTCCTTTTAAGGCCACCAAACAGGAAGTAACCAACGAGGCAGCAGAGGGAGCAGCAACAGTCAGTTCATGGGTAAAGGCTCCCTCTGCTGGCTTGGCGTTACACATTACAAGAACAAAGGCGTAATGTTATAAGAATACCGTTAATTATAACTACAAAAATAAAAGTGTAATGTTACGAGAATAAAGACAGTTACATGAACTAAGATGTAACATTACAAGAATGAAGGCATTGTTACAAGAATAAAAACATAACATTACAAGAAGAAAGTCACAGTGCTTTAAGAATTAAGTCGCAGTAAACAAAGGTGCAAAGTTTTGAGAATAAAGCCTTATTATTTGGAAAATAACAGCGTAGTGTTATAATCTTGTAACATTACAAGAACAAAGGCGAAACATAAGAATAAAAAGCATACCATTACAAGAATAAAGGCGTAGTGATTCAAAATTAATGGCATGTTAAGAAAAAAACAGGGATTCTGTGTTTTTACGAGAACAAAACAATAACAAAATTAGTATTTTAAAAATAAAATTGCACTATTCGGCAAATAAAGGTGTTACGTTTTAAGAAAAGACTTAGAAATATTGTCCAAAAAATTACAATATTAAGAGAACAGACACAATTCCAGAAGAAATTGTTTTTCTATTAACTTGAATATTAATAGGCCTGTTTCAGAAGCTACTCTCACACACAAGAAACACTTTTGGAAACAATGATGTAAAACATTTACAGAGAAAACTTCCTGAAAATACATAGAGAGCATTTCTTTACGTTTCTGTTATTGTTAGCTATAATAGCTGAAATAAGTACAACAATTACTAAAACTAAAATAAAAAATTAAAGATACAAAAGCCAAGAAATATTTAAAAAACAAAAGACACTAAAACATACTAAAATTATAACTGTATACTTAACTAAAAAAAATAAAAGGTCAATAATAAATATTTAAAACATTAGATGAAAACCTTTAACTTAAAAAAAAAAAAAAACTAAAATTAAATATGTCGCCCCAACAAACTTTAAAATATTAAAATATGAAATTCTAAACTACTAAAACAACAACAAAAAAAGAAAATAATTTTATTCAACATTAAATAAACACAAAAGCTGAAATGAAAATAAAGCTAAACGGATTTAAAAAAAAACAAAAACAAAGAAAAAACAATGAAAATACATAAAGAGCATTTCTTTGTTTATTTTATTATTAGCTATTATAGCTGAAATAAGTACAATTACTAAAACTAAAATAAAAATAAAAGCTAAAATTAAATCTAAATAGAAATATTTAAAAAAACAAAAGCCAAGAAATATTTAAAAAAAACAAGTCACTAAAACATTCTTAAAAATTATAACTGTATAGTAAACTGAAAAACAAAAGTAAATAATAAATACCTAAAAATATTAGATGAAATCCTTTAACTTAAAAAAAATAAAAATAAAAATAAACAAGTGAAAAATGTTGACTCAACTAATTTAAATAACTTTTAAAATATGAAGAACTAAAACTACTAAGGAAAAAAATACCTTATGAAAGTACATAGAGAGCATTTCTTTACGTTTGTTTTCTTGTTATCTATATTACCGAATGTAGTGGAACGGCTGAAACTGGGATCTGTACAGTTCCAGGAGGTCCCGTGAGAAACATCTGAGGAACTGCACCTAAACACGACCAAAACAAAACAAAGCGCCTTGAAACAATGAAATTACGGTGCTTCAAAATGTCAGAATTATCATAATTACAAGTGTCTGTGTCTTCAGTATTGTTCTGTGCATCTTATAATTACGCCAATTCAAACGAGGCATTAACACTGTGTGACTGACCTGAGTCTTGGGCTTGCGTGTGGGACACGTGCATCGCGGCGGGCGCTTGCGGGAAGGTATTGAGCACAGTTAGACCCCCGTCGGCAAGGGTAGGGGTGGATGTAGCGTACATGACGTGCGCTCCGGGGTACATCATGTGACCAGCCACTGAAGAAGGCACTGAGGAAGTGACTATAGTAGCGGTGTGGCTCACTGTGGGAGACACAGAAGAGATGTTAGAGGAGAAGTCACTGATCAGAGCAGAGTATGGAGCGTGAGAGGGGTGATGCTGTGAGTACCAGTGGAGCTGGTGGAGGTCTGGCTGATCTCTGGACTGCTGTCACTGCTTTGAGGACTGGGGTGAACCTGGATGGCCTGTAACTGTTGAGACATCGCTCCACCTGATAGACAAACCACAGAAACATCCTCAGTGCACTTTATACTCACATGCAATAATCAACGAAAACCACTCAAAATAAAACTGTTGAAATGCTTTTCATTAATTGAAATGAGTTTGAACTAAAAATAAATATTAGATGAAAACCTTAAACTTAAAAAAAAAAAGCCTTAAGTAAAATTAGAAATGTTTCCTTGGCAACTTAAACGAAGTTTGATTTAAATCCTACGTGGCGCCTCATAGTATTTTAGTTACTTTTCATTGTTATTTGTAGTTATTAATAACTATGTAATAAATGTCTTAAATTAAAATCAGACATTTTGAAAAAAAAAAAGAGTTTAATATTTTATTTTTAAATTAGATTATTTAATATTTTGTTTTAGAATATATTATTTCAAGTAACATTTTTTTTTTCAATGGTTTAAATTTTGGTTTCAGTTTTACTAAACTACCCTGACATTTTCAGCAAGACTTCAAATATCAATAATCAGTATTTTCATAGAGACAATAATAATCGATTGTACCAAATTATTATATTATTATTATTAAGATTTTTTTTATGATTTTTTTTTTTTTATTAATTTCTGACGTTTTTAAATAAACCAATAAAATAAAATATAAAATAACTAAATAAAAAGGTGTCCACAATTAACTTTTTAAATAGATTTTTTTTCTTCAAAAAAAAAAGAGAGCACTACCTAATGTCTATATATATATATATATTGCAAGATTCAAGTCATTTGTTGCATCACTCTTGTTGTGAAAAGGCCTTTACACAGATGAATCAGTTGAAAGCAGAATTCAAAGTGTGCAGACAAGCAAGAAAGCAAATAAGTTCACATCAGGGGTGGATCTACCGGGGTGCCACCCTAAGAAAAAGCTGTGCCACCCCAGAATTATAAAATATAGATGTAAGCAGTGTTTCATGTGCTACTTTTCAGCATAATGCAAAATAATGGCAAAAAACACGTCTTTCAATAAAATATGCACGATAGTTGCACGCGCACGCAGCGCGCCCAGTGTATTCGACTTCATTAACAAATGACTCTTATGAACCGGTTCGTTTTGAGTCAAAAACACAAAGCACGGCCCAGTTCACTAACGTTTGTTCATTACATTGTTCGTGAATCAGATAATTACTGCTTCTCGGCTAACTCAGAAGTCCTCTGAGACATCCAATCCCGTCCGGATATGTCTGAGATTCATCGCGTAATTGTTTGGTGATCCGATTCTCTGACCGCTCGCTCCACTTTCATCATGGATATACTCTAGGCCTTTTTGCTGTATCCGACGAAACAATAATAGCATGAAATCAATAAGAAGATGCCGATCACGGAAACTAATAGCAGAGTTAAGTAAGCATCTGGTCGTATTGCAGTTTTCTCGATTGTTAACACAATGTAACTGATGTTAGTTGGCTTATATTCCCAAACCATTCATTCAGTGCTAAAAACAAAGACACATTTCTCAAAAAGTTTAACAACAAGTAAGTTAAACATTAAGTAGCAAAACTGATGACACACCAATCAGAATCTCTGCATCCAACAACGGAGAGAGGAGAGAAATGGACGAATCATTTACATGGGTATTATACTTACACATACAGTGTAATTATAGTACAGTACTAGTACATTAGATGATGGAAATTTCACTATTCTGTATGTACAGTAAACCGTAGTACATGTTAAACACCTTCAGACGTGTGACTGTCAAATTTTATTTGTAACCATTTTTTTATGTGTAGCCTACTGCATTTTTGCAGAACTGAGAAATGACTACCTAGAGACATAGTCTTGTGTAAGGAGACCAAATAGTACTGTATACTCTGATGAAATTTAGCCACATGTGCAGAGGGTGCTAAATTTAATTTTTAATTTAATTTTTTTACTGTGCTGTATTGTGGTGCATACCAAGTTCATATATAGTTCTTTGTTATTTGAACTTTTCTAGTGCTTTTCATCTGCTGCAAGACTACTTTACAGTAGTAAAATGAAAATATTTTTCCCAAATGTTAATTGCTGAATTAGCAATCTGTAATTTAATTTATGTTGTATACTGTAATAGACATTGAGTTGCAAATTAATTCCTAATAAGTCTTTTTTGTTAGTGTTATTGATCTCAGAAGGGTTCCTTGGGCAGGAGAGTCATTGTTGTATTTGAATTGTGTGTAATCATTTAAAAATACCTGTAATAACTAGTTTGAAACATTTGAAAGACACATTTATCCTGGCTTGTCTTAAGACTTGTTTAAAAACATAAATAGTTTGGTCAGTTACAGATGTTTGCTAAAGTGTTGCTAGTTGCTAGGATATTCTGGGTGGTTGCTAGGCTCTTGCTATGCAGTTGCTGGGGTGTTGCTAGATTATATGGTTGATAGTGTGTTATGATTACAGACATTCCCACCTCTGTTAATAACAGAAAATCAAACATTGTTTCCAAAACTGATCCAGTTTCAGTGCTTTGATATTATAATATTTCTTTCTATGTTTTTTTTCTATGTTAGGAAATTAACACTAAATCATCAACATTAACATCTTAAACTTGGACTAAAACATGATTTATACCATCTAAGTAGTAATTTAATAGAATAGCATGTGTTCTTTAGTGATATAAACTCATAAACATTTACTGTATAACCTGTTGAAGTTTTTTTTTTTTTTTTTTTTTTTTTTCATATATATTGTTTATTGACTTGATGGACATTGAAATGTTATTTATTTTTCATTTTGAACAGTATAGATGATGACTTAATGTTAATGCAATATTTGTGAACACAACTGTGTATGTCAGACTATAAATCCCCAAAAAACTACGCATGGAGGCTTTCTTTGGAGTTCTTTGGAGTTGCCACCCCTCATAGACCCCCATGCCACCCCTTTGCCACCCTAAAAATTATTTTCTAGATCCGCCCCTGGTTCACATGTATTGAAACGCCAAGATGTCATGCAAGCTGATGCAGTGCATCATGCAAAACCCCTCTGGAAAGAGTCAAAATCTGGAAAAGTGAGAAAAATATCATGCAACAAACAGATGAATGAAGAGGATCCCCACCTGGCATGAGCGTGAATCCTCCGGGCAGCTGCATGACTCCTGCGGGAGAGCTCTTGAGCACCGTGCCGTTCGCACTGGAGACGCTCTGAGCGTTCATGGGCCAGCAGGTGGTGCTGGAGAGCGACGCGCCGCTGCTCTGAGTGTGCATGGACACCGAGGAGGACGAGGGAGAGGAAGAGGACGAGGGAGAGGAAGAGGCCGACGACTGCGTGGTGATGCTGTTGGTGCTGGTGCCGCTGCCGGGTAAAGTGGCAGCTGTGAACGTCGGCTTGATCATTTCCTGAAACAACACAGATGGAAATAAAACCACTTGTTAAGTCTGTCTAAATATCATGTAGTTGTAACCCTCTACATTGCGAGAAAATCACTCACATATCACTCTGGGCGATAAATGATGTCTAATATTAGCCACTGGATAATACATTTTCAGATTTTACTCGCCAATGTGTGAGTTGGAAGCTAAGTATAAGTTTAGCACAGATATATTTTCACTCGCCGAACACTGACTGAGCGCTTCAGAGTTTCACACTCCATCAAGCGATATGTGCTATTTTTCATAGGGCTGGGAATCGATTCCGAGGCGTTGGGAATCGAGAATCGATTCCAAAGGTTGGAATCGATTCCATCAAAAGGAGAATCGACTCCCCATTCAGAGCCGTTTTCAGTTCAGCAAAGCTAAGATATGGGCGCCTCTCAAACGAAAGGCTGCATCATACGAAGGCTGCACATCTCTCGGCTGCTGTCATCAAACGTCGCTGAATGTCGATTCACGAAAATAAACTTAATGAAAAGAGTCAGTACTGAGCTTGTCTGAGTTTGAGGATGCACCCTTCCATTAAGCATCCATTAATTTGCCTCTTGCTTGTGATTAGAAGTCTAATTCGTTTCCACAAAAAGTTTCTTTCGTATAGATCGTTTTAATGAATCAGTTCAAAAACGATTCGGAAGTTATTTTACGGTGGAACTGGCTTATATTGTTCCCAGTTTAATTTAATTAATCCTTAATCCACTAAATAATAAAAATACTTGATTATCATAATATCATATTATAATGCTTGATACTGATGTTAAGAGTGCACTTTCAGATATAGTATATAAATTAAAACAAATACTAGCCAATGGTGATTCTATTGCCAAGTTGTCTGTAGAGGGGTGAATTGCAATGTCTTCTGGTCCATATCATTTCCTTGGGAAGGTGTGCGAGACACTGATTAATGTAACATAAATATACTATACATATTTATATATTTTGCTATTGTATTGTGGAGTTACATTTTCATAAACTTTTCTATACTCCTCTGATTATATAATGGTAAATATTACAATATCATAGCACAACAACAGTGATCAGCAATATAATAAACCTAATACTCACAATAAACATAATAAGGTCATATAAATCATAACTCAGCCTTGGAGGTAAGAAGTGGATTAATCTTCACCTGATGTTTATCTTTTCATCCTGAAATGTGAGGCAGATGTTGGATCACAATAATTAGGAATCACGGTTTCCACAAACCCCTTCACTCGATTGGGGTGTTCTCTTTTATTCTGGACGGGGCAGTGACTCGTAACATCAAGTGTATTTTGCAGTATTGAACATGTATTTATACAGATTTTAACAGCCTCCAATAATTCTTCAGCTGCCATAGTTGCAACTCTTGCATCATCAGAACAGGGTGTTGAACCACAGCCACTAGAAGGCAACCATCAGCCAAAAAGCTTAACGCTTCCAGTCTGGCACTACGTGGGAAAGGAGACCAGAGGCATTTTTTTTTTTTTTTTAATGGATGTCAATGGAGGAGAGGCTTTACTACGCTAAAGGTTTTTAGGGGAAACAGCTTATCATTTAATAAATCAACAGTCTATCTGCTAATCTTCAACATATTTTACACTAAACAATACTTTTGAATTGAACTATTTTTAGAGTTTACCATGAAAAAACTGCTCTTCTATAAGAGAAGTCACTGACTTTTTGCAACAGGTAGGATTCAGCTTACGGCACTTCTCATTCACTCCTATGGTATCTGTAAACGCACGTTGACCCTGCGTTCCATTCGGAAGAGCTCATCCCTATGCCCTAACCCCTTCAAAGGGTTTACCCTCTGGAGTGAGAGCTTCGAAAGGTTGAAGGGTGTAGGGGACCAAACAACTGTTTCTTGAAGTGCCCTTCTGCGTCATCATCCCATGACCACACGGAGGCGCCATCATCATGGAAACAATTAGCGCAAAAAATCTTGGGGGCCCGAAGTGTCCATCAGTTGTACCCTTCGAAATCCTTCATTCTGATGGGCCCTTTGAAGTGGCCAGTTTTGAGCACTTCGGTTTGGAACGACCCTTTAATATGTTGGTCATGATTGTTTTCACTCCGAAGTGCGCTTTGGAGGGCGATATATCCCGTCTGGAACACACCGTGTGTGTTATACAACTCTGACAGAAAATGACGTCAGGGCTGTAATATGATTGGTTATTAAGGCACACATGATCCAAGTTGACCGTTTTGCTTTAGTAGTAGTAATACAGACCCTCTCATCTGCTAATAGTAAGAAAATCTCTGGTTCAATGCACCACAGTTACCGTTTAAAAAACGTTTTGCAACAATTTGTCGGGGCTTACGCAGCCCAGACGACTCTGCATGGTTTTAAATTGGAAAAATTGAGCAAAATAGACAACATTGTGTCTAAAATAACACACTATTAACTTCTTATTCATTGAACTGTTGTATAAGATCAATATATTTGCACTTGTGTGATGTTGCACTGCGTATGAGACAAAAATTTTAGGGACATTCAAACTACATTCTCTAGGCTCCATCATACAGTCAGTTGTTGCCCTGCCCTTTTTTTTTTTTTTTATTTACTGCACTGTAATAAATAAACTATAGTGATTCATGTATCCATGTTAAATGGACATATTAGCTTAAATAGTTTAAGCTATAAAATAAAATGATTAAACTGGCACAGTTGTGTTCTGTTAGCTCCTATTTCTCTGTAAGGACACATTTTACAATTTAATTATTGAAAATATTTGTATGTCTCATACAGTATGACAAAGTATATTTTCAAGTATAAGGGTTTTACAGGTGTAGTAAATTTATCTATATATATCATTTAATGAACATTTAATGTCTCAACTTCAAAATAAGTCTGTATTGTCCAGTGGCTTGTATTTGGTGGCACATGAATGACTGGACTGCATTTTGCTTACATTCAGGTCTAGTTCAGGTTTTCTGTACTATTTAATGCTCTTTTGTTATGATAAACAATATACATAAACAATAAACAACACCATATAATAGCTACATTTTGAAACCTGCATAAACTGCATAAATTGTAAAAAGTCAGTGTTGGGATTGTAATGACAGGTCATGGAGAGCTGAGAAAAAAAAAGTAATGATCAATATTCAGCAGCTGGAATCCTTGGGTTAAAACTGATAAAGCCTGATAGGGAATTACATATGATTAAATGAAGGTGAAAATATTAGATATTGTAGTATTATATTCCTGCTAGAAAGCAAAAGTCAATTTTTATGTGTGTTTTGCATACAAATTTTAATTTAAGGAGGAAACTGTGGCTCTCTCTTTGTTAGAATGATGGACTGATAAACTTCTCTAGAAGCATCTCAACACACACAGATATTTTAATAGATCATCCAGATATGCAAATAAACTATTAAGAGAACATTGTTTTTTCGTGGTAACAGGCATATAAACAGATAAACAGATTTGCATATCATCAGCGGAGCAATGGAAAAATAAGTCCACAAGATGGCCGCCATTCCAGAGCCTGTCCACAAGATGGCCGCCATCCCCAAGCCTGTCCACAAGATGGCCGCCATCCCCAAGCCTGTCCACAAGATGGCCGTCCCATCAGAGTCCCCGGCCAAGATGGCTGCCACGCCCGAGCCTCATCAGTCCAGAACCATCTCATCCAAATCTCATCCCATGTCTCCCACACCCGAAGTAAATCAAGTAATGGCTGATCCTCTGGTGTCAAGTCAAGTCAGGGCAGCACTTTTAGTGCCAAGTCAAGTGACAGCTGTGATTCCTGAGCCACGTCAAGTTACAGCTATTACTTCGTAATCAAGTCAAGTCACAGCTGTTCTCCATAAGTCAAGCCAAGACACAGCTGTTGTTCTCCATGAGTCAAGCCAAGTCACAGCTGTTCCCCATGAGTCAAGCCAAGTCATAGCTATTCTCCATGAATCAAGCCAAGTTACAGCTGTTGTTCCTGAATTAAGCCACGATACAGCTGTTATTCCTGAGTCAAGCCAAGTTACAGCTGTTGTTCCTGAGTCAAGCCACGATACAGCTGTTGTTCCTGAGTCAAGCCAAGTTACAGCAGATCTTCATGAGCCAAGTCAAGTTGCTGCTGTTGTCCCTGAGCCAAGCCAAGCCACAGTTGACCTTCTCAAGGCAAGTCAAGTCACAGCTGGTCTTCACGAGCCAGGTCAAGTCACAGCTGTTCTTCACGAGTCGAGCCAAGTCACGGCAGGCCTCCCTGAGTCAAGTCAAGTCTCGACAGACCCCCCTAAGTCATGCCAAGTCACGGCAGACCCCCCCGAGTCACATCAAGTCACGGCAGACCTCCCTGAGTCAAGCCAAGACTCAGCTGTGCTTCTAACGGAGCCTCTTCACGCCATGGCTGCTAGTATGGAGCCTCGCCAGGCCACGGCCGTCATGCCAGGACCTCACCAGGTCCCGTCTGACCTCCAAGAGCCTCGTCACATATCAGCTGACATCCCGGAACCTCATCAGGTCTCAACCTTCCTTTCCAAGCCTCGCCAAGTCTTGTCCCATCGCCCAAGCCACGCAGAGCCCACGCTCCCAAGCCACGCAGAGCCCACGCTCCCAAGCCACGCAGAGCCCACGCTCCCAAGCCAGATGTCAACAGCATCCACACCCTCAAGACCAGCAGACATCCCACTATCTACTGTGCTGCCTGTAATGGCTATCGCCATTTTGAAAGCGTGGGCCACACACTGCGCTCCAGAAGCCTCGTCTGACCACAAGTCTGCTTCAGAGGCCAGGTCTGACCACGAATCTGCTCCAGAGGCCTCGTCTGACCACGAATCTGGTCCTGAGGCCTCGTCTGTCCACGGGTCTGTGCCAGAGGCCTTTCTTGCCAACGAGTTTGCGCCAATACCTCCTGAGGTGTCAGCATGCACTGTAGAAGCTCCTAAGGAGGTGGAGTCCATGAATGAACTCGCTGCCACGTCTGACCACGAATTTACACCAGTGCCTCCAGAGGTGACAGCGAAAGCTGTAGAACCTCCCACGGAGGCGGCGTCCTCCTACGAACTCTCTGCCCATCATGTCACAGCCAAAGAGGCCTATCATGAACTCACTGCCCGCCATGTCACGGTCAAGAAGACCCATCATGAACTCTCTGCCTGTCATGTCACGGCCAAGGAAATCATCTATGAACACTCTGCTCTGCTATGGATGTCACTATTTCCTCTGCGGATATCTCTGTTCCTGTCTGCTCTGCTTGCCCTGTCTGCCTCGCCATGGCTCCCTGTTATGCCTGCTCTGCCTGCCTCGCCATGGCTCCCTGCTCTGCTTGCTCTACCTGGCCCGCCATGGCTTCCTGCTCTGCCTGCCCCGCCATGGCTTCCTGCTCTGCCTGCCCCGCCATGGCTCCCTGCTCTGCTTGCTCTACCTGGCCCGCCATGGCTTCCTGCTCTGCCTGCCCCACCATGGCTGCCTGCTCTGCCTGCCCCGCCAAGGCTCCAGTCTCCCTCCAGAGTTACACTGTCTGCCACAGCTCCACGGCCCAGGTCCTCCAAGTTTCCACCGTCTGCTACTGCTCCACGGCCCAGGCCCTCCAGTGTTCCACTGTCTGCCATTGCTCCACGGTCCAGGCCCTCCAAGGTTCCACTGTCGGCCACAGTTCCATGGTCCAGGTCCTCCAGTGCTTCACTTTCTGCCACTGTTCCACGGCCCAGGTCCTCCAGTGCTTTACTGTCTGTCCCTGCTCCACGATCTAGGCCCACCTCCTCTGCACAGACGTGGCCCCCCGTCCCACCCCGTTTTGCCTCTGTTCCCCCACCCTCCTGGGGGGGGGGGGGGGGGGGGGTGGCAGGGGGGTTCTGTAACGCCACGCCAGCAGAGGGAGCCCTCACCCATTGACTGCCTGTTGCTGCTCCCTCTGCTGCTTCTCTGGTAACTTCCTGTTTGGTGGCCATTTAAGGAGGCCTAAACCAAACAGGCCCTGTGAAGTATTGTTTTGCTGTGCGGACTCTACTAAGCGTTTTTCCTGTTTCATTGTCTTGTTTTGTTATTGCCACGGTTTCGTTTCATGGTCATAGTTTTGCCTTGTTCATTGCCATAGTTTTTGCCTTGTTCCATTGCCTTGTTTATTTGTCACTTTTGGACTGCTCACCGGTATTTGGACTCTGCCTGTTTATTTGGTTTTCTTTTTTGTTTTGCCTACGTTTCATTGTTTGTTTGGACATCGACCCTGCCTGTCTTGATTACGCTGTGTTACATAAAGCTCACATCTGGATCTTACACGCTTCCCTGGAGTCTCCGTTACAATGATGCATTTGTTTATATTTTTAGCATCATTGCAAGGCAAGTTTATTTACATACCAAATTTTATACACAATGTCAATTGCTTTACACAGAAATGAGAAAGAAAATACGAGGTATTAAAAAAGTAAGAACTAAAAATAAAATACTTTAAATTTGATGTGATTACCAGGACATAAAAAAGATAATTAAATGGGGTGTGGATGGTTAGTCAGTAGTATGTGAGGCTAAATAGATGTGTTTTCAGTCTGGTAAAATTTTTGCATTGACGTGCGTAAACTTCCACTAGGCCTACACATTCCCGCTGCACCACTTATTTTGCCTCCGACTCCTGCACCACTGAATTTGTCTGTTGCTGGACCATCACCTGCCTGTGCTCCAAAGTGGGCACCCCCCAACAAATGCATGAAAGTACATTAATGCTGGCCACACACTAGACAATTTCCAAAACTTAACTGATTGTAAAACCATGGGAGACAACATACATGAAGACAGTTTCACACAATGCTTCTAATTTCTCTGACAAAGCAAATGGTTGAAGACTTTCAGTTTCCTTTATTAAAGAACGTAGAAGTGTGGAAAAAGGATATGACTTTGGTGCAGAGGTATGTGACAATAAGTTTAGGCAGTTAAAACACAGTTTTGTTTTGATACTGGCATTTGCATTATTTTGGGGGTAGGGCCACTTGAAGACACTTGCTATTTCTGGGTTTATATTATTAGATACAAAACAATAGTGGACAGTAAGAAGAAGACTGGGAGTGGTACCAGCAGCTGGATCATTTTCTCATCAGTGGAGGACCTCCTGGCTGATGATCCCGGTGCGGAGCCGGTCCTGATCGTATAATTTTTTGCTGGTGATAATCTTTTTTCTATATCAGTTTTTTTTTTTGCCAGTATGAGTTTGCACATAAGATGAGTTGACTGCAGTTTAATCAAAGAAAATGACAATGGGTGGGTGTCAGGCCTCAGAAAGGCTTTTATTGAACATTAAATAACCAAAAGTGTCCAAAATAAACAGGGGATCTGGTGTCCTCGTCGTGTTGGGGCTTGTGTGAAGGAGGGGCAGTGTTCGAGAGTCCAGGTAGGGTCCAGGTAAAGGGGCGGAGTCCGGCGTCCACACTCGCTCCCCGCTGAGGTCCGTGGCACGAGGGGCGGTGGCTTCATCTAGCGGCTTTGTCCCCCTTGGCCCAAGGCACTTCTAATCCTGGAGATTAAACGGCCCGGCATCCTGGCCCATCAGCCATCTCATGGGTGTGGTTCTTGTCCAGACCGCAGGTCCGGCAGCTTGTCACTTCGGCGACGCTCGTTACCTCAATGCACTCTTCCTGGACCCATGAGGACACCAGTGTGCACGGGGAAGAGACCGGTCTCCTGAGGAGAGGCGTGCTCAGCATTTCAGCAATGGCGGTAATGAGGCTTCATTTGTGTCAGGTGCACCTCATCACATGCCACGAGACCTGGCTGTTTCGGGGCCCCTCCTCTCTCGCATGCCCACTCCCGTCGGGAGCCTGGTGAAGGGCGGCGATTAAGGGATGGGATGATGATGATAATTAGGGGGTTGAAGGGTGTAGGGGACCAAACAACTGTTTCTTGAAGTGCCCTTCTGCGTCATCATCCCGTGACCACATGGAGGCGCCGTCATCATGGAAAAAATCAGCTCAAAAAATCTTGGGGGCCCGAAGTGACCATCAGTTGTACCCTTTCATTCTGAAGGGTTTGGAACGACCCTTTAATATGGCGGCCATGATTGTTTGTTTTCACGATATATCCCGTCTGGAACACACCGTGAGTGTTACACAACTCTGACAGAAAATGACATCAAGGCTGTAATATGATTGGTTATTAAGTAATACAGACCCTCTCATCTGCTAATAGTAAGAAAATCTCTAGTTCAACGCACCACCGTTTCCATTTAAAAAACATTTTGCACCGTTTTGTTGGGGCTGATGCAGGCCAGATGACTCTGCATGCTTTTGAATTGGCAAAGCTGAGCAAAATAGACAACACTGTGTCTACAATAACACACTATTAACTTCTTATTCATTGAACTGTTGTATAAGATCAGTATATTTGCACTTGTGTGATGTTGCACTTATTGCTTGTGTAATATTGGTTAACTATATGATGTAAATGTGAGACAAAAACTCAGAAAGGGGCATTTTTGCCCCATATCTTGAATGTTAGGCACATTCTAACTACGTTCTCTAGGCTTTATCATGCTAGGCTCCAGTTGTTACCCTGCCTCATCAATTGTCATCAACTGTATGAAATGAACTGTGTGTGTGTGTGTGTGTGTGTGTGTGTGTGTGTGTGTGTGTGTGTGTGTGTGTGTGTGTGTGTATTTTAGTGTGTATATAAGTATATTTTCAAGTGTAAGGGTTTTACAGGTGTAGTAAATTTATCTATAAATATCACTTGATGAAAAGTTAACCCTCTGGTCAAATTGACCCGAAAAAGATTTTCTTTTTCCCAAAAATACTTGTTAATGTTATCGCATTGGACTCAAACTTACTGACTTTGTTCGCACAGGGTATAAGTATTTCTAAGATTTTTTATTTTTTTTTTTGAATTTTCGTAATTTTTTTTTTTCACCTAGTTACAGTTGTGGTGTTCCCGGACTCCAAACAACTGCTTATGAATCTCTCATTATGCTATATTATCCAATATTGGATTCAGTCTTTTTACCCGACTTGTTTTCTTTCATTTAGGACTGGTTTTGTGTTTCTGTTTGCATCTGATTAATCGTAGGCCTCTTTTATTGACAGAAGGTACCTAATTTTTTGAGTAAAAAAATAATTTTTTATGAATAATTTTCACAATATGACATATAAATGTATGACAATTTGCACTGTTTCTCACACTAGTGTGCTTTAATCCTTTAACTGTCAATGATTTTTTTATAATTCATGAATGAAAATATTTTGTAATTTGATTTTGATGTACATTTTCCGTGGTAATGCAATGTCTGATTTTAAAATACCTTTCAAAGGATGAATTTAGACCTTTCCAATGATGTATAGTTTGCCATGATTAGATTAGGATTTATTTGAAATATGGTGAAGTAAACTTAGGCGTCCAGCTGGGGGGATGGTGACAGTTAACATGAAAGCCTCAAAACCTAGGCTAAAGGCAAATTAGTTTGAGCATGTGAGTGTGTGAGAGACGTTTATCACAGAGAGAGTTATCATAAAAGCATATTGCATGCAGTTCAGGGTAGGATGAAATGGGTAATACTCACAATAGTTTGTGTGTATGTAAAATAGCGTGAGTATAAATGCATCCATACACGCACAGGTCCAAGGCCTTTATGTTTGCAAGCACAAAATGCTCCTGAACACTAGTTGTTTCTCTTACTTTCATTCTTCCCCATTCACTTTCAATGTCTGGCCATTTTTGACAAGTGTGATTTTCTGCAGTTTTGTACAGTTTTGCCTTCTTTCGGATAAATGAGGTCTACGATTAATCTGATGCAAATAGAAACACAAAACCAGTCCTAAATGAAAGAAAACAAGTTGACAAAAAGATTGAATCCAATATTTGATAATATACCATAATGAGAGATTAATAAGCAATTGTTTGGAGTCCAGTTCTTTTTGACTGGGAACACCACAAGTGTGACAAGAATCCAAATACAACCAGAGAGTTAATGTCTCAACTTCAAACTGAATTGTACTGTATTGATCATGTAGATTGTATTTGGTGGCACATGAATGACTGGACTGCATTTTGCTTACATTCAGGTCTAGTTCAGGTTTTCTGTACTATTTAATGCTCTTGTTATGAGGTTTACATAAACAATAAACAACACAATATAATAGCTACATTTCGAAAGCTAGTTACATGACTGCATACGTTTCAAGAAGTCAGTGTCGGGATTGTAATGACAGGTCATGGTCACAGGTCAGCTAAAAAAAAAAAAACTAATGATCAGTATTCAGCAGCTGGAATTCTTGGGTTAAAACTGATTAAACCTGATAGGGAATTACATATGATTAAATGAAGGTGATAATATTAGATATTGTAGTATAATATTCCTGCTAGATAGCAAAAGTCAATGTTTATGTGAGATTTCCATGCATTCATTGTTTTTAAAATGTGAATTTAAGGAGGAAACTGTGGCTCATAACTCTTTGTCTGAATGATGGACTGATAAACTTCTCTAGAAACATCTCAACACACACAGATATTTTAATAGTTAAGCGGTCAGTTGTGTCGAGTGAAGATCACTGTGTATCAGATCACATCAGGTAAGATTTTTATGTTCAACAGACTGCAGCATGTGTTGATGTGTGATTTTAGACTATGATTTGTGTGTAGTTATAGTTGAGCATTTTTGGCTCTTACTTTAAGTCCTTTGACTGTGTGATGTTTTTGTGAATCTGTTTGTAATTATAAGATTATTATGTTATTATTATAAGACACCTGTTCAGTGTTGGGGAAAGTTTCTTTTCATAGTACATTATACCATAAAAAAGTAACTACTTCACTTTTTATGGGAAGAAACGTGTTACTTTTGCATTACTTTTATCACCTTTGTTGTAATGTGTTATTTTACAAATAATTTTACAAAACATTTTACTTAAAAAGTAAAAGTACTTAGGAAAAAGTAATCTGATTATGTAAACTGCTTTACTTGTAATGCGTTACCACTGACACTGGTAATATCTACTAGAGAATCCTTTCATTCTTTAATTATAGCAATAAATAATTCATACTCTCTTCATTTATAACTAATCTTCAAATAATTGATAACATTTGTATCAATTTTTAAATAATTGATAAAAAATGACACAAAGTAAAGACAACAGCAACGCTAATTAACCCCATCCTCCTGAAATGCCTTTTAGATGAAGATAAATAACACCAGACTGTCAGAACAATGACTTCTTTTCAGACAGGTGAGTATGTATGTGTTAATAGATTAACATTAAAAGGCTGATTTACACTGAATTAAAAAACATTTATGACAAAAGCTGTGGTCACATGATGTAGGATTTTATTTCTTCATATTTAATGACAGATTTTAGAAGAGTACTGACCTCTGTTATGATGTGTAAGTATAAACTGTGAGTTTTACTTGTTGCTTTTTTTTTTAACATGAATGCACTACTTCATGTGTGTTGATCAGTTTCACAAACATCTGTACTGTATGTTGATCTTATTTAATTGTGCTATTTGAGTTGCATGACTGTTATATTTGTTCTGATTTGTTCAGCATAGAAAACTGTTCTTCACTGTTCTTGAATCTTCAGTCGATTCTTTCTGATTTACTTCTCCTTTTTTTTGTTCTTAGCTGTTTGATATGGAAGCAGATTAGACTCATTAATAATTCACACAAAAGACACAATGCACACATGCATGAAACCCAATTCACGTGCACGAAAAATATATATATTCACAAAAACCAATTCGTGTGCACAAAATAAAAATACAAATTCATAAAATACGTTTCACAATTTCAAAACAATTCACAGATGTACAACTGTGTACAAAAATGTTGAACGTTTAAAATTCACATTTTGAATCATTTTGAATTGAATCCATTTGAATCATTTTGAATTTTGTATTATAACCCACTGTGGGCGTGTCTACCTTACGTTACGTCATCAGCGCGAGTCCATAGTTCCAGTTATGATTCAGCTGTTGATCATCTCATTTAAGGTAAGTTGCCTAGTAAAGGTTTATTGTTTTATCTTGCATGCTTACTTAAAAATTGGAGGTAAAATCAGTCGTTTAGACACACACTCGTAGGCACGCCCACAGCGGGTTGTGATTAGTTGATCGACAGGCTCAAATCCGATTGGCTAAAGAGTATGAGTGACCCGCGTGGGAGGAGTTCGCTGCCAGGAAAATCTCAGAAACACACACGCAAGTCTAAAAAATACACACGCAAAAAAGGCTATTCACACACTCACAGTCCATGATACACTCGTGAATTTTAAACATTCAAAATTTTTGTATACAGTTGTACATCTGTCAATTGTGTTTTGTAATTGTGAAACTTATATTCTTATTTTATGCACATGAATTTGTTTTTGTGAATATATATTTTTTTTTTTTGTGCACGTGAATTGGGTTTCATGCATTGTGTGCATTGTGTCTTTTGCGTGAATTATTAATGAGTCTAATCTGCTTCCATAGTTTGATCATTGAATTTGTTTGGCTGAACCCAAACCCTGAAATTCATGCAGTCACTAATACATTTAGTGTTAACACATTTAAAAAAAAGGCTCAGTTTTGGCTAAATTATCAGGTTTTTTTTTTTTTTTTCTGTCTTAAAATGAATAACTCAAATTGGTGAGTAATGTAATCTCTTAAACTCATCTTTGATCATAAAAAATTTTTTTTTTTTCTTTTTCATTAATTGTTTTTCTTCCTTTTCATGTCTTAAAATGGTTAATTGTAACTCTGTCCTCTTACCTCATGAACTTTCCACCACAGACAGTCTTAATCATTTAATACTGCTTTCATTCAAATGCCTGGACTGTGACAATAATGTGTTGATGAGATTCAATAGTTCACTCTATTTTTTATTTATTTATCTTTTTTCATTTACTCACCCTCATGTATGGAAGCCCGTTTCCACCACTAAATAAAAAATTCAGTGGTAATTAAAAAGGTAATTGTGACTTTTTATCTCACAATTATGATTTTTTTTTTTTTTTCTCACAATTTGGATATTATGTCTTACAAGTCTAACTTTTTTCTCCCAAATGTAAGTTTTTATCTCACAATTCTGAGAAAAAGCAAACTCACAATTGCAAATTATAAAGTCCAGATCTAAGGAGAAAAAAAAGACTGATATGTTCACAGAACTGCAAGTTTATATCTCACAATTTTGACTTTATAACTCGCAATTGTGAGTTTATATCAGATATGTAGATTTCCTGAAGAAAATGTGAGCGGTGCTTGCTGTGGCAAAACTCGGCACTCGGTTGCTAGGTTGACATGAGTGATTTCCAGGGCACTGCTAGGCAGTTGTTATGGGGGTTGCTGTGCAGTTCCTAGCAGTTGCTAGGGTGTTGCTATGTGGTTGCTAGGGTAATTGTGGTGTTTCTTAGGGTGGTTTCTAGGGCGGTTGCTATGGTGGTTGCTAGGGGGGTTGCTAGGATCATTGCTAGGGTACCCAGGGTTGTTGCTAGGGTGTTGCTATGTGGTTGGTAGGGTACTTGGGGTGGTTGCTAGGGCAGTTGCTATGGTATTAGGGTGTTGCTATGTGGTTGCTAGGGTACTTGAGGTGGTTGCTAGATTTATAGCAATATTATTTTATTTTATTTTTTTATTAATGGTGGAAACGGGCTTCAATATTCATGATGTTCCAAACTTGTAAGAGTGTATTGTCAGTTTTAAAAGTGTCAGTATGTTTATTTTTTAAACTTCCCCTTTAAATAAAAGTATGCCACTGCTGTTTAATGTTTGTATTTGGTCAGTTGTCTGCTACTACACATGTTGCACCCTTTGCAATGTGAATTCATTTTTGTTCATTAACTTTTTCTTTTTTTTTACAGATGTCTTGGCCTGTATAACTATCAGTGAGTCAGTTGATAATGTATTGTGCTGTGAGACTGTATGAGAACAGCTGCTAGTAATGTTCATTTGTACTGTATCACACAAGTTATTTGTCTAATGATAAAGAATAAATATTTTAATTACAGCGTATACCTCTGCTGACCCCTGCTACAACTACACTGTGCTGGACAATCCATGGAGAGACACTAATTATGGTTCAGGCAGTAATTGTGATCAGTCAGTGACCTGGAGTGGCTGGTATCGTCTCTTCATTAACAATGTGAACGCTCAGATCCCAGACACGTGTGTTGCACGTGGTCACTGTGGCACTAATATCGCACTGTGGATTAGTGGTGGACACCCAACAGTACAGGATGGAGTCGTCACTCGAGATGTCTGCGGTGATGCTGGCAATTACTGCTGTGGTTACGGGTCTTACCCCATTAAAGTCAAAGCCTGTCCAGACAATTATTATGTCTATGAGCTGGTTAGAACAACTCTCTGTAATTCAGCATACTGTGCAGGTGATTATATTCACATGAGCTCTTTCTACACATTCATGATATTTGTGTCTCTTTTCATTAATCACTATTCATCCAAACTTTCAGTTGTTAGCAGCATTAACACCGGCTCTACAGCCGTCACACCAGCGACCATCTTCACTGGTAATGTAACACACTGTGTCTCTATTGGCTTATTTTCTGGCCTGATTTATGTGCAGATCTGTACTATAGAACAGATGTGTGAGGAAATGTGCTTGTCTAGTCAACTCACGCTTTATACAATAGAGATGCAGCTTAGACAATAGTGACATTAAATCAGCTCTGTTCAGATTCAGTTTTCTGTATTCTGTCATTCAGGTAACAACACGGTATTAAATGTCAAACAAACAAACTTTTGAACAGGGTCATTTTTATAAATTCAACTGTTATTTTCTGTTGTGGACTATATGTAAATGTCTTTTATGTTAAATATCTTATTCAGGTCAGTACTAAATGAACAATAACATGCATTTTGTATGATCCCTCTTATTTTGGTAAAATAATGAACATTTTACAGATTCTGAAAGGGGGATGTAAACTTTTGATCTCAACTGTATCATATGCAGAGTGTGTTGAAGCCACTTTCACAATCGTCTCAATCAACTTCAGAGGAAAACCTGTAACACTTAAGTTTAACCTCTCACACGACAGGCCTAAAAAGCCACACTTTCTGCTTGTAATGGAAAATAATTATTAAAATGCTGCATGTTGTTTTATTTATAAGTCAGTAACTGTGTAGCTGCTGATGCTGTGATGAACTCAGAAAGGTTTGAGTTAAATTTGTGTTTTCAGGTTTAATTAGTTTTAGATACACAAAGTAGAGCAGTGATTAGTTTGTCAAGAAATATTCTTTGTTTATTTGAAGTAAATGAAGTAAGTTCACATGCAGTGATAATGTAATCACATTATTAACACATCTTAAATATTTGTTGTTGTTGTTTAACTTTCTACTTTGTGCTTTATGGTAATTTATAACTGAATTACTATTTCCATTGTAATTTTTAAAATAAGATTATCAATGTTGATTTTATTTCAACATGCTTTTATTTATTGAACTATTTATTTATTTATTTAGCAGTGTATCCTTCTGTTGACCCCTGCTACAACTACACTGTGCTGGACAATCCATGGAGATCCACTAATTATGCTTCAGGGAGTAATTGTGATGGGTCAGTCACCTGGAGTGGCTGGTATCGTCTCTTCATTAACAATGTGAGCGCTCAGATCCCAGACACGTGTGTTACAGATGGTCACTGTGGCACTAGTGTCGCACTGTGGATTCGTGGTGGACACCCAACAGTACAGGATGGAGTCGTCACTCGAGATGTCTGTGGTGACGAGAGCTACTATAGTTACTGCTGCTATTACGGGTCTTACCCCATTAAAGTCAAAGCCTGTTCAGGCAATTATTATGTCTATGAGCTGGTTAGACCAGTTTGGTGCAATTCAGCATACTGCGCAGGTGATTATATTCACATGAGGTCTTTGTATTATTTGTGTTGCTGCTGATTGATTGATATTCATCAATCATTGTTTTTTTCAGTTGTTACTAACATCAGCAGCACTGTTACAACAGTCGCACCAGAGACAAGCACAGCTGGTAATGTAGTCTGATGTTCAAGATATTCATTCATTCTTTTTCTTTCTTTCTTTCTTTCTGTATTTATTTATTTTACTTAAAGTTTCTAAACTATTTTTTGTTCATTCATACTCAGTATTTTCTAGATTTTTCTTTTTTTTTTTTTCTTTCAAAAAACCAAAAAATGTTTTCGAAAACATTTTTCTCACAATTACAAAGAAAGAAATGTGCAACAAACAATATGGTGAATAAATGTAGATACCTAAATGTTTTTTTTTTTTCTTTTCTTTTCTATTTTTATTACGTTTGTTAAATTTAGGCATCTACAATATTTCAGTTTGAATACAGTTCATATAAAGTGTTATTTACAAGGTACACTACCGTTCAAATGTTTGGGATCGGTACGATTTTTTTATATTTTTAAAGAAGTCTCTTATGCTCGTCAAAGCTGCATTTATTTGATCAGAATTATAGAAAAAACAATATTATTGTGAAATATTGTTGCAATTAAAAGTAATGGTTTTCTGTTTATTATAAAGTTAAAATATATTTATTTCTGTGATGCAAAGCTGATTTTTTTCATCAGCTATTACTCCAGTCTTTTGTGTCACATGATCCTTCAGAAATCATTCTAATATGCTGATTTATTTGGCCGAACCCAAACCCCAAAATTCATGCAGTCACTAACACATTTTTGTAAGTCAGGCTCAGTTTTGTCTACATTCTCAGTTTTTTTTTCTCTCTTAACAAAATTAATAACTCTAATTGGTCAGTAATGGAATCTCTTAAACTCATCTTTGATAATAAAAACTATTAGTTGTTTCTTTTTCATTAATTGTTTTTCTTCTTTTTCATGTCTTAAAATGGCTAATTGTAACTCTGTCCTCTGCAGACAGTCTTAATCATTTAATACTGCTTTCATTCAAATGCCTGGACTGTGATAATAATGTGTTGATGAGATTCAATAGTTCACCTATTTTTTTTTTTTTTTTTTTTTATTTACTCATCCTTATGTATGGAAGCCCATTTCCACCACTGAATAAAAAATTCAGTGGTGATTAAAAGGGTAATTGTGACTTTTTTTCTCACAATTTCAAGTTTACATCTTACAAGTCTGACTTTTTTTTCTCAGAATTGTGTCATATAAACTTAGAATTCTGACTTTTTTTCTCACAAATGTAAGTTTGTCTCTCGCAATTCTGAGAAAAAACAAACTCACAGTTGCAAATTATAAAGTCCAGATCTAAGGAGAAAAAAAAAGACTGATATGTTCACAGAACTGCAAGTTTATATCTCACAATTTTGACTTTATAACTCACAATTGTGAGTTTATATCAGATATGTAGATTTTCTGAAGAAAATGTGAGTGGTGCTTGCTGTGGCAAAACTCGGCACTCGGTTGCTAGGTTGGCATGAGTGATTTCCAGGGCACTGCTAGGCAGTTGTTAGGGTGTTGCTATGCAGTTGCTGGGGTAGTTGTGGTGGTTCCTAGGGTTGTTGCTAGGGTACCTGGGGTGGTTGCTATGTGGTTTCTAGGGCACCCACTGTGGTTGCTAGGGTACCCAGGATGGTTGCTAGGATCTTGCTATGTGGTTGCTAGGGTAACCGCGGTGGTCGCTAGGGTGTTGCTATGCGGTTGCTAGGCTACTCGGGGTGATTGCGAGGGTACCCAGTTGCTAGGGCTGTTGTTAGGGTACCCAGGATTGTTGCTAGGGTACTCGGGTGTTACTATGTGGTTGCTAGGGTACTTGGTGTTACTATGTGGTTGCTAGGGTACTTGGGGTGGTTGCTAGATTTATAGCAATAACCTTTTTTTAATTGTTTTAATCAGTGTTGGAAACGGGCTTCAATACTCATGATGTTCCAAACTTGTAAGAGTGTCTTTCTTCCATGGAAGAATATCTTGATCATTATTTCTATAAATGCAGTTGAAATGCCGTTTCTATTGTCAGTTTTAAAAATTTCAGTCTTTTTAGATATTTTTTAAACTTCCCCTTTAAGTAAAAACATGCCAATGCTGTTTAATTTTTTGTATTTGTTCAGTTGTCTGCGATTACACATGTTGCACATGTTTTATTCATTATTTATTTATTTATTTTTTTTCATTAGATGTCTTGGCCTGTATAACTGTCAGTGAGTCAGTTGATAATGTATTGTGCTGTGAGACTGTATGAGAACAGCTGCTAGTAATGTTCATTTATACTCTATAACACAAGTTATTTGTCTAATGCTAAAAAATAAATATTTTAATTACAGCGTATACCTCTGCTGACCCCTGCTACAACTACACTGTGCTGGACAATCCATGGAGAGACACTAATTATGGTTCAGCCAGTAATTGTGATGGGTTTGTCACCTGGAGTGGCTGGTATCGTCTCTTCATTAATAATGTGAACGCTCAGATCCCAGACACGTGTGTTACATATGGTCACTGTGGCACTGATTACCCACTGTGGATTAGTGGTGGACACCCAACAGTACAGGATGGAGTCGTCACTCGAGATGTCTGTAGTTATGTTAACGGTTACTGCTGTGGTTACGGATCTTACCCCATTAAAGTCAAAGCCTGTCCAGACAATTATTATGTCTATGAGCTGGTTAGAACAACTCTCTGTAATTCAGCATACTGTGCAGGTGATTATATTTACATGAGCTCTTTCTACACATTCATGATATTTGTGTCTCTTTTCATTAATCACTATTCATCCAAACTTTCAGTTGTTAGCAGCATTAACACCGGCTCTACAGCCGTCACACCAGCGACCATCTTCACTGGTAATGTAACACACTGTCTCTCTATTGGCTTATTTTCTGGCCTTATTTTCTAGTCAACACACTTTAAACAATAGAGATGCAGCTTAGACAATAGTGTCATTAAATCATGTTCGGATTCTTTTTTTTTTTTTTTTGGATACATGTATAAATACACAGTATTTATATACAAAATAAAGTACAGTACTAAATTAAAAAAAATATATAAATGATAATGATATTTAAGCAAAATAAGAAAAATGTACACATCTTCATTCTGTTCAAAGGTTTCCACCCCCTGCTCTTAATGCATAATGTTTCCTTCTTTAACATCAGTGAGTGTTTGAATCTTCTGTAATAGTTGCATATGAGTCTCTCAGTTGTCCTCAGTGTGAAAAGATGGATCTTAAAATCATACAGTCAGGGTGCTGAGGACAGCACCGCCCACTGCACTGCTGAGGGTGAGAGGAGTCTGGAACTGGGACTGTTAGAAATTGAACTGGACTTAACCAATGTCACTGAGGATATACATGTGAAATTTCCTGCCTGCTCTGAACAACATACCGGCCTGGATTTTCCACCCACCCTCCCTGTGCATTCTCCTCCTGTTGGACCTGCCACATCAGCCTTACCACCGCTGTCTCCTGGCAGCCCCGCTACTCACCCTCAGCCCACCATCTGTGCGGTGGATTCGCCGCGGGTCTGCCAGTTTCCATCGGCGTCATGGCTGGAGGATCCCTTGTCTCCGCCTCCAGCCTCTGAGTCCTGGACTCCGCCTCGGCCCTTCGACCCAGCGGCTCCACCCCGGCTCTCAGCTCCCTCATCTCCATCATCGCCCGTCGGTCCACCAGCTCCACCGGGCTCCATCATCCCTCCAGCTCCGCCTTGGTCGGTCGTCGTCCCGCCATCGCCTCAGGACTCCACTCCTTTGGCTGCGCCTCGTCGCTCCGTCCCACCGGCTCCGTTGGGCTCCTCCCTCCCTCCAGCTCCGCCTCAGTCTGCTGTCGCTCCAGCTCCGCTGCGGCCCTCCGGATCTCCGCCTCCGCCTCAGTCGCCAGAGCCTTGGGCTCCGCCTTGGCCCTTCGGATCCTCGGTGTCGCCCTGGATCTTCGGCTCTCCGTCTCCGCCTCGGGCTCCACCTCCATCTGCTCCGCCGCCGTCGGTCGGCCCCCTGGAGTCGTCAGCCATTCCTCCACCATGGCTCCTCCCTCCGTCGGCTCCGCCGTGGACTACCATCTTGGCTGCGATCTGGGTCTCACCTGGCTCCTCCTGCTCCGGGTTCCTTCTGTCTCCTCCTTGGCTCAATCCTCCGTCATCACCACCCTGGACACTTCTGTCTCCTCCTTGGCTCAACCCCCCGTCAGACCCACCCTAGACACTTCTGTCTCCTCCTTGGCTCAATCCTCTGTCATCACCACCCTGGACTCTGTTTGTTGTCCTCCTCCCGGGAGTTCGTCCTCCGCCTAAGCCTCCTCCTACTTTGAACTTTGTGTTGCCTGCCCACGTCCACTCTTTTGTTTTGTTTTTCCTACGGCGCGAGGACGCGCCTTCCGGGAGGGGGGAGTAGTGTCAGACCCCTTGCACCGTTCTGTGTTGGTTTTGCCCTTGTCACACCCCTGTTGGACTGTTATGTTGGTTTCTCCCTTATATCCATATATGGTTTTCCTGTTCCGCTTCTTGTTAAGTCTTTATTGGTTAATTACCCACACCTGTCCTTGTATCGTTTGCACCCCTTTATAAGTTGTATTGAGTTCAGTGTTTGTTGTCAGACCTTGTTGTATGTTTGGTGTGTGTCGTCCTGCTGTTCCTGATTACCCTTGTTTTTGGATTTTATTAAAGACTGTTAATTATATTTCGTCTTCGTTTGACTCTATCTGACACAACCGTGACACACTGATGCTCCAGAAGGAAACACAATGCATTAAGTTGAAGATCAGGGTAAATTTAAATTATTTTGTCTTCGGGGAAACATTTAAGTATCTTCTGTAGCTTCTGAAGTACAGTACTAAATAAAAAAAAATATATATATATGATATTTAAGCAAAATAAGAAAAAATGTACACATCTTCCTTCTGTTCAAAGGTTTCCGCCCCCTGCTCTTAATGCATCATGTTTCCTACTTTAACATCAGTGAGTGTTTGAATCTTCTGTAATAGTTGCATATGAGTCTCTCAGTTGTCCTCAATGTGAAAAGATGGATCTTAAAATCATACAGTCATTGTTGGAAAGGGCTCAAATACACAAAAAAGCTGGAAAACAAAAGAATTTGTGGGACCTGAAGGATTTTTCTGAAGAACAGCAGGCAGTTTAACTGTTCAGGACAAACAAGGGACTCATGAACAACTATCACTAAACAAATAAACACAGCTGTGGATCATTCAGGTAACAACATGGTATTAAATGTCAAGCAAACAAACTTTTAAACGGGGTCATTTTTATAAATTCAACTGTTATTTTATGCAAATGTCTTTTATGTGAAATATCTTATTCAGGTCAGTACTAAATGAACAATAACATGCATTTTGTATGATCCCCCCTATTTTGGTAAAATAATGAACATTTTGCAGATTTTAAAAGGGGGGTGTAAACTTTTGACCTCAACTGTATCATATGCACAGTGTGTTGAAGCCACTTTCACAATCGTCTCAATCACCTTCAGAGGAAAACCTGTAACACTTAAGTTTAACCTCTCACACGACAGGCCTAAAAATCCACCTTTTCTGCTTGTAAAAGAAAATAATTAATAAAATGCTGCATGTTGTTTTATCTATAAGTCCGTAACCGTGTAGCTGCTGATGCTGTGATGAACTCAGAAAGGTTTGAGTTAAATTTGTGTTTTCAGGTTTAATTAGTTTTAGATACACAAAGTAGAGCAGTGTTTAGTTTGTCAAGAAATATTCTTTGTTTATTTGAAGTAAATGAAGTAAGTTCACATGCAGTGATAATATAATCACATTATTAACACATAAATATTTGTTGTTGTTGTTTAACTTTCTACTTTGTGCTTTATGGTAATTTACAACTGAATTACTATTTCCATTGTAATTTTTAAAATAAGATTATCAATGTTGATTTTGATTCAACATGCTGTTATTTATTGAACTATTTATTTATTTATTTTGCAGTGTATCCTTCTGTTGACCCCTGCTACAACTACACTGTGCTGGACAATCCATGGAGAGCCACTAATTATGCTTCAGGGAGTAATTGTGATGGGTCAGTCACCTGGCGTGGCTGGTATCGTCTCTTTATTAACAATGTGAGCGCTCAGATCCCAGACACGTGTGTTGCGAGGTATCGCTGTGGCACTGATCTCGCACTGTGGATTCGTGGTGGACACCCAACAGTACAGGATGGAGTCGTCACTCGAGATGTCTGCGGTGACGAGAGCTCCTATAGATACTGCTGCTATTACGGGTCTTTTCCTATTAAAGTCAAAGCCTGTCCAGGCAATTATTATGTCTATGAGCTGGTTAGACCAGTTTGGTGCAATTCAGCATACTGTGCAGGTGATTATATTCACATGAGCTCTTTGTATTATTTGTGTCGTTGCTGATTGATTGATATTCATCAATCATTGTTTTTTTCAGTTGTTACTAACATCAGCAGCACTGTTACAACAGTCAAACCAGAGACAAGCACAGCTGGTAATGTAGTCTGATGTTCAAGATATTCATTCATTCTTTTTCTTTCTTTCTTTCTTTCTGTATTTATTTATTTTACTTAAAGTTTTTAAACTATTTTTTGTTCATTCATACTCAGTATTTTCTAGATTTTTCTTTCTTTTTTTCTTTTTTTTTTCAAAAAACCAAAAAATGTTTTCGAAAACATTTTTCTCACAATTACAAAGAAAGAAATGTGCAACAAACAATATGGTGAATAAATGTAGATACCTAAATGTTTTTTTTTTTCTTTTCTTTTCTATTTTTATTACGTTTGTTAAATTTAGGCATCTACAATATTTCAGTTTGAATACAGTTCATATAAAGTGTTATTTACAAGGTGCACTGCCGTTCAAAAGTTTGGGATCGGTACGATTTTTAATGTTTTTAAAGAAGTCTCTTATGCTCATTAAAGTTGCATTTATTTGATCAAAATTAAAGAAAAAACAATAATATTGTGAAATATTGTTGCAATTAAAAGTAATGGTTTTCTGTTTAATATAAAGTTAAAATATATTTATTTCTGTGATGCAAAGCTGATTTTTTTCATCAGCTATTACTCCAGTCTTTTGTGTCACATGATCCTTCAGAAATCATTCTAATATGCTGATTTATTTGGCCGAACCCAAACCCCAAAATTCATGCAGTCACTAACACATTTTTGTAAGTCAGGCTCAGTTTTGTCTACATTCTCAGTTTTTTTTTCTCTCTTAACAAAATTAATAACTCTAATTGGTCAGTAATGGAATCTCTTAAACTCATCTTTGATAATAAAAACTATTAGTTGTTTCTTTTTCATTAATTGTTTTTCTTCTTTTTCATGTCTTAAAATGGCTAATTGTAACTCTGTCCTCTGCAGACAGTCTTAATCATTTAATACTGCTTTCATTCAAATGCCTGGACTGTGATAATAATGTGTTGATGAGATTCAATAGTTCACCTATTTTTTTTTTTTTTTTTTTTTTATTTACTCATCCTTATGTATGGAAGCCCATTTCCACCACTGAATAAAAAATTCAGTGGTGATTAAAAGGGTAATTGTGACTTTTTTTCTCACAATTTCAAGTTTACATCTTACAAGTCTGACTTTTTTTTCTCAGAATTGTGTCATATAAACTTAGAATTCTGACTTTTTTTCTCACAAATGTAAGTTTGTCTCTCGCAATTCTGAGAAAAAACAAACTCACAGTTGCAAATTATAAAGTCCAGATCTAAGGAGAAAAAAAAAGACTGATATGTTCACAGAACTGCGAGTTTATATCTCACAATTTTGACTTTATAACTCACAATTGTGAGTTTATATCAGATATGTAGATTTTCTGAAGAAAATGTGAGTGGTGCTTGCTGTGGCAAAACTCGGCACTCGGTTGCTAGGTTGGCATGAGTGATTTCCAGGGCACTGCTAGGCAGTTGTTAGGGTGTTGCTATGCAGTTGCTGGGGTAGTTGTGGTGGTTCCTAGGGTTGTTGCTAGGGTACCTGGGGTGGTTGCTATGTGGTTTCTAGGGCACCCACTGTGGTTGCTAGGGTACCCAGGATGGTTGCTAGGATCTTGCTATGTGGTTGCTAGGGTAACCGCGGTGGTCGCTAGGGTGTTGCTATGCGGTTGCTAGGCTACTCGGGGTGATTGCGAGGGTACCCAGTTGCTAGGGCTGTTGTTAGGGTACCCAGGATTGTTGCTAGGGTACTCGGGTGTTACTATGTGGTTGCTAGGGTACTTGGTGTTACTATGTGGTTGCTAGGGTACTTGGGGTGGTTGCTAGATTTATAGCAATAACCTTTTTTTAATTGTTTTAATCAGTGTTGGAAACGGGCTTCAATACTCATGATGTTCCAAACTTGTAAGAGTGTCTTTCTTCCATGGAAGAATATCTTGATCATTATTTCTATAAATGCAGTTGAAATGCCGTTTCTATTGTCAGTTTTAAAAATTTCAGTCTTTTTAGATATTTTTTAAACTTCCCCTTTAAGTAAAAACATGCCAATGCTGTTTAATTTTTTGTATTTGTTCAGTTGTCTGCGATTACACATGTTGCACATGTTTTATTCATTATTTATTTATTTATTTTTTTTCATTAGATGTCTTGGCCTGTATAACTGTCAGTGAGTCAGTTGATAATGTATTGTGCTGTGAGACTGTATGAGAACAGCTGCTAGTAATGTTCATTTATACTCTATAACACAAGTTATTTGTCTAATGCTAAAAAATAAATATTTTAATTACAGCGTATACCTCTGCTGACCCCTGCTACAACTACACTGTGCTGGACAATCCATGGAGAGACACTAATTATGGTTCAGCCAGTAATTGTGATGGGTTTGTCACCTGGAGTGGCTGGTATCGTCTCTTCATTAATAATGTGAACGCTCAGATCCCAGACACGTGTGTTACATATGGTCACTGTGGCACTGATTACCCACTGTGGATTAGTGGTGGACACCCAACAGTACAGGATGGAGTCGTCACTCGAGATGTCTGTAGTTATGTTAACGGTTACTGCTGTGGTTACGGATCTTACCCCATTAAAGTCAAAGCCTGTCCAGACAATTATTATGTCTATGAGCTGGTTAGAACAACTCTCTGTAATTCAGCATACTGTGCAGGTGATTATATTTACATGAGCTCTTTCTACACATTCATGATATTTGTGTCTCTTTTCATTAATCACTATTCATCCAAACTTTCAGTTGTTAGCAGCATTAACACCGGCTCTACAGCCGTCACACCAGCGACCATCTTCACTGGTAATGTAACACACTGTCTCTCTATTGGCTTATTTTCTGGCCTTATTTTCTAGTCAACACACTTTAAACAATAGAGATGCAGCTTAGACAATAGTGTCATTAAATCATGTTCGGATTCTTTTTTTTTTTTTTTTTGGATACATGTATAAATACACAGTATTTATATACAAAATAAAGTACAGTACTAAATTAAAAAAAATATATAAATGATAATGATATTTAAGCAAAATAAGAAAAATGTACACATCTTCATTCTGTTCAAAGGTTTCCACCCCCTGCTCTTAATGCATAATGTTTCCTTCTTTAACATCAGTGAGTGTTTGAATCTTCTGTAATAGTTGCATATGAGTCTCTCAGTTGTCCTCAGTGTGAAAAGATGGATCTTAAAATCATACAGTCAGGGTGCTGAGGACAGCACCGCCCACTGCACTGCTGAGGGTGAGAGGAGTCTGGAACTGGGACTGTTAGAAATTGAACTGGACTTAACCAATGTCACTGAGGATATACATGTGAAATTTCCTGCCTGCTCTGAACAACATACCGGCCTGGATTTTCCACCCACCCTCCCTGTGCATTCTCCTCCTGTTGGACCTGCCACATCAGCCTTACCACCGCTGTCTCCTGGCAGCCCCGCTACTCACCCTCAGCCCACCATCTGTGCGGTGGATTCGCCGCGGGTCTGCCAGTTTCCATCGGCGTCATGGCTGGAGGATCCCTTGTCTCCGCCTCCAGCCTCTGAGTCCTGGACTCCGCCTCGGCCCTTCGACCCAGCGGCTCCACCCCGGCTCTCAGCTCCCTCATCTCCATCATCGCCCGTCGGTCCACCAGCTCCACCGGGCTCCATCATCCCTCCAGCTCCGCCTTGGTCGGTCGTCGTCCCGCCATCGCCTCAGGACTCCACTCCTTTGGCTGCGCCTCGTCGCTCCGTCCCACCGGCTCCGTTGGGCTCCTCCCTCCCTCCAGCTCCGCCTCAGTCTGCTGTCGCTCCAGCTCCGCTGCGGCCCTCCGGATCTCCGCCTCCGCCTCAGTCGCCAGAGCCTTGGGCTCCGCCTTGGCCCTTCGGATCCTCGGTGTCGCCCTGGATCTTCGGCTCTCCGTCTCCGCCTCGGGCTCCACCTCCATCTGCTCCGCCGCCGTCGGTCGGCCCCCTGGAGTCGTCAGCCATTCCTCCACCATGGCTCCTCCCTCCGTCGGCTCCGCCGTGGACTACCATCTTGGCTGCGATCTGGGTCTCACCTGGCTCCTCCTGCTCCGGGTTCCTTCTGTCTCCTCCTTGGCTCAATCCTCCGTCATCACCACCCTGGACACTTCTGTCTCCTCCTTGGCTCAACCCCCCGTCAGACCCACCCTAGACACTTCTGTCTCCTCCTTGGCTCAATCCTCTGTCATCACCACCCTGGACTCTGTTTGTTGTCCTCCTCCCGGGAGTTCGTCCTCCGCCTAAGCCTCCTCCTACTTTGAACTTTGTGTTGCCTGCCCACGTCCACTCTTTTGTTTTGTTTTTCCTACGGCGCGAGGACGCGCCTTCCGGGAGGGGGGAGTAGTGTCAGACCCCTTGCACCGTTCTGTGTTGGTTTTGCCCTTGTCACACCCCTGTTGGACTGTTATGTTGGTTTCTCCCTTATATCCATATATGGTTTTCCTGTTCCGCTTCTTGTTAAGTCTTTATTGGTTAATTACCCACACCTGTCCTTGTATCGTTTGCACCCCTTTATAAGTTGTATTGAGTTCAGTGTTTGTTGTCAGACCTTGTTGTATGTTTGGTGTGTGTCGTCCTGCTGTTCCTGATTACCCTTGTTTTTGGATTTTATTAAAGACTGTTAATTATATTTCGTCTTCGTTTGACTCTATCTGACACAACCGTGACACACTGATGCTCCAGAAGGAAACACAATGCATTAAGTTGAAGATCAGGGTAAATTTAAATTATTTTGTCTTCGGGGAAACATTTAAGTATCTTCTGTAGCTTCTGAAGTACAGTACTAAATAAAAAAAAATATATATATATGATATTTAAGCAAAATAAGAAAAAATGTACACATCTTCCTTCTGTTCAAAGGTTTCCGCCCCCTGCTCTTAATGCATCATGTTTCCTACTTTAACATCAGTGAGTGTTTGAATCTTCTGTAATAGTTGCATATGAGTCTCTCAGTTGTCCTCAATGTGAAAAGATGGATCTTAAAATCATACAGTCATTGTTGGAAAGGGCTCAAATACACAAAAAAGCTGGAAAACAAAAGAATTTGTGGGACCTGAAGGATTTTTCTGAAGAACAGCAGGCAGTTTAACTGTTCAGGACAAACAAGGGACTCATGAACAACTATCACTAAACAAATAAACACAGCTGTGGATCATTCAGGTAACAACATGGTATTAAATGTCAAGCAAACAAACTTTTAAACGGGGTCATTTTTATAAATTCAACTGTTATTTTATGCAAATGTCTTTTATGTGAAATATCTTATTCAGGTCAGTACTAAATGAACAATAACATGCATTTTGTATGATCCCCCCTATTTTGGTAAAATAATGAACATTTTGCAGATTTTAAAAGGGGGGTGTAAACTTTTGACCTCAACTGTATCATATGCACAGTGTGTTGAAGCCACTTTCACAATCGTCTCAATCACCTTCAGAGGAAAACCTGTAACACTTAAGTTTAACCTCTCACACGACAGGCCTAAAAATCCACCTTTTCTGCTTGTAAAAGAAAATAATTAATAAAATGCTGCATGTTGTTTTATCTATAAGTCCGTAACCGTGTAGCTGCTGATGCTGTGATGAACTCAGAAAGGTTTGAGTTAAATTTGTGTTTTCAGGTTTAATTAGTTTTAGATACACAAAGTAGAGCAGTGTTTAGTTTGTCAAGAAATATTCTTTGTTTATTTGAAGTAAATGAAGTAAGTTCACATGCAGTGATAATATAATCACATTATTAACACATAAATATTTGTTGTTGTTGTTTAACTTTCTACTTTGTGCTTTATGGTAATTTACAACTGAATTACTATTTCCATTGTAATTTTTAAAATAAGATTATCAATGTTGATTTTGATTCAACATGCTGTTATTTATTGAACTATTTATTTATTTATTTTGCAGTGTATCCTTCTGTTGACCCCTGCTACAACTACACTGTGCTGGACAATCCATGGAGAGCCACTAATTATGCTTCAGGGAGTAATTGTGATGGGTCAGTCACCTGGCGTGGCTGGTATCGTCTCTTTATTAACAATGTGAGCGCTCAGATCCCAGACACGTGTGTTGCGAGGTATCGCTGTGGCACTGATCTCGCACTGTGGATTCGTGGTGGACACCCAACAGTACAGGATGGAGTCGTCACTCGAGATGTCTGCGGTGACGAGAGCTCCTATAGATACTGCTGCTATTACGGGTCTTTTCCTATTAAAGTCAAAGCCTGTCCAGGCAATTATTATGTCTATGAGCTGGTTAGACCAGTTTGGTGCAATTCAGCATACTGTGCAGGTGATTATATTCACATGAGCTCTTTGTATTATTTGTGTCGTTGCTGATTGATTGATATTCATCAATCATTGTTTTTTTCAGTTGTTACTAACATCAGCAGCACTGTTACAACAGTCAAACCAGAGACAAGCACAGCTGGTAATGTAGTCTGATGTTCAAGATATTCATTCATTCTTTTTCTTTCTTTCTTTCTTTCTGTATTTATTTATTTTACTTAAAGTTTTTAAACTATTTTTTGTTCATTCATACTCAGTATTTTCTAGATTTTTCTTTCTTTTTTTCTTTTTTTTTTCAAAAAACCAAAAAATGTTTTCGAAAACATTTTTCTCACAATTACAAAGAAAGAAATGTGCAACAAACAATATGGTGAATAAATGTAGATACCTAAATGTTTTTTTTTTTTCTTTTCTTTTCTATTTTTATTACGTTTGTTAAATTTAGGCATCTACAATATTTCAGTTTGAATACAGTTCATATAAAGTGTTATTTACAAGGTGCACTGCCGTTCAAAAGTTTGGGATCGGTACGATTTTTAATGTTTTTAAAGAAGTCTCTTATGCTCATTAAAGTTGCATTTATTTGATCAAAATTAAAGAAAAAACAATAATATTGTGAAATATTGTTGCAATTAAAAGTAATGGTTTTCTGTTTAATATAAAGTTAAAATATATTTATTTCTGTGATGCAAAGCTGATTTTTTTCATCAGCTATTACTCCAGTCTTTTGTGTCACATGATCCTTCAGAAATCATTCTAATATGCTGATTTATTTGGCCGAACCCAAACCCCAAAATTCATGCAGTCACTAACACATTTTTGTAAGTCAGGCTCAGTTTTGTCTACATTCTCAGTTTTTTTTTTCTCTCTTAACAAAATTAATAACTCTAATTGGTCAGTAATGGAATCTCTTAAACTCATCTTTGATAATAAAAACTATTAGTTGTTTCTTTTTCATTAATTGTTTTTCTTCTTTTTCATGTCTTAAAATGGCTAATTGTAACTCTGTCCTCTGCAGACAGTCTTAATCATTTAATACTGCTTTCATTCAAATGCCTGGACTGTGATAATAATGTGTTGATGAGATTCAATAGTTCACCTATTTTTTTTTTTTTTTTTTTTTATTTACTCATCCTTATGTATGGAAGCCCATTTCCACCACTGAATAAAAAATTCAGTGGTGATTAAAAGGGTAATTGTGACTTTTTTTCTCACAATTTCAAGTTTACATCTTACAAGTCTGACTTTTTTTTCTCAGAATTGTGTCATATAAACTTAGAATTCTGACTTTTTTTCTCACAAATGTAAGTTTGTCTCTCGCAATTCTGAGAAAAAACAAACTCACAGTTGCAAATTATAAAGTCCAGATCTAAGGAGAAAAAAAAAGACTGATATGTTCACAGAACTGCGAGTTTATATCTCACAATTTTGACTTTATAACTCACAATTGTGAGTTTATATCAGATATGTAGATTTTCTGAAGAAAATGTGAGTGGTGCTTGCTGTGGCAAAACTCGGCACTCGGTTGCTAGGTTGGCATGAGTGATTTCCAGGGCACTGCTAGGCAGTTGTTAGGGTGTTGCTATGCAGTTGCTGGGGTAGTTGTGGTGGTTCCTAGGGTTGTTGCTAGGGTACCTGGGGTGGTTGCTATGTGGTTTCTAGGGCACCCACTGTGGTTGCTAGGGTACCCAGGATGGTTGCTAGGATCTTGCTATGTGGTTGCTAGGGTAACCGCGGTGGTCGCTAGGGTGTTGCTATGCGGTTGCTAGGCTACTCGGGGTGATTGCGAGGGTACCCAGTTGCTAGGGCTGTTGTTAGGGTACCCAGGATTGTTGCTAGGGTACTCGGGTGTTACTATGTGGTTGCTAGGGTACTTGGTGTTACTATGTGGTTGCTAGGGTACTTGGGGTGGTTGCTAGATTTATAGCAATAACCTTTTTTTAATTGTTTTAATCAGTGTTGGAAACGGGCTTCAATACTCATGATGTTCCAAACTTGTAAGAGTGTCTTTCTTCCATGGAAGAATATCTTGATCATTATTTCTATAAATGCAGTTGAAATGCCGTTTCTATTGTCAGTTTTAAAAATTTCAGTCTTTTTAGATATTTTTTAAACTTCCCCTTTAAGTAAAAACATGCCAATGCTGTTTAATTTTTTGTATTTGTTCAGTTGTCTGCGATTACACATGTTGCACATGTTTTATTCATTATTTATTTATTTATTTTTTTTCATTAGATGTCTTGGCCTGTATAACTGTCAGTGAGTCAGTTGATAATGTATTGTGCTGTGAGACTGTATGAGAACAGCTGCTAGTAATGTTCATTTATACTCTATAACACAAGTTATTTGTCTAATGCTAAAAAATAAATATTTTAATTACAGCGTATACCTCTGCTGACCCCTGCTACAACTACACTGTGCTGGACAATCCATGGAGAGACACTAATTATGGTTCAGCCAGTAATTGTGATGGGTTTGTCACCTGGAGTGGCTGGTATCGTCTCTTCATTAATAATGTGAACGCTCAGATCCCAGACACGTGTGTTACATATGGTCACTGTGGCACTGATTACCCACTGTGGATTAGTGGTGGACACCCAACAGTACAGGATGGAGTCGTCACTCGAGATGTCTGTAGTTATGTTAACGGTTACTGCTGTGGTTACGGATCTTACCCCATTAAAGTCAAAGCCTGTCCAGACAATTATTATGTCTATGAGCTGGTTAGAACAACTCTCTGTAATTCAGCATACTGTGCAGGTGATTATATTTACATGAGCTCTTTCTACACATTCATGATATTTGTGTCTCTTTTCATTAATCACTATTCATCCAAACTTTCAGTTGTTAGCAGCATTAACACCGGCTCTACAGCCGTCACACCAGCGACCATCTTCACTGGTAATGTAACACACTGTCTCTCTATTGGCTTATTTTCTGGCCTTATTTTCTAGTCAACACACTTTAAACAATAGAGATGCAGCTTAGACAATAGTGTCATTAAATCATGTTCGGATTCTTTTTTTTTTTTTTTTGGATACATGTATAAATACACAGTATTTATATACAAAATAAAGTACAGTACTAAATTAAAAAAAATATATAAATGATAATGATATTTAAGCAAAATAAGAAAAATGTACACATCTTCATTCTGTTCAAAGGTTTCCACCCCCTGCTCTTAATGCATAATGTTTCCTTCTTTAACATCAGTGAGTGTTTGAATCTTCTGTAATAGTTGCATATGAGTCTCTCAGTTGTCCTCAGTGTGAAAAGATGGATCTTAAAATCATACAGTCAGGGTGCTGAGGACAGCACCGCCCACTGCACTGCTGAGGGTGAGAGGAGTCTGGAACTGGGACTGTTAGAAATTGAACTGGACTTAACCAATGTCACTGAGGATATACATGTGAAATTTCCTGCCTGCTCTGAACAACATACCGGCCTGGATTTTCCACCCACCCTCCCTGTGCATTCTCCTCCTGTTGGACCTGCCACATCAGCCTTACCACCGCTGTCTCCTGGCAGCCCCGCTACTCACCCTCAGCCCACCATCTGTGCGGTGGATTCGCCGCGGGTCTGCCAGTTTCCATCGGCGTCATGGCTGGAGGATCCCTTGTCTCCGCCTCCAGCCTCTGAGTCCTGGACTCCGCCTCGGCCCTTCGACCCAGCGGCTCCACCCCGGCTCTCAGCTCCCTCATCTCCATCATCGCCCGTCGGTCCACCAGCTCCACCGGGCTCCATCATCCCTCCAGCTCCGCCTTGGTCGGTCGTCGTCCCGCCATCGCCTCAGGACTCCACTCCTTTGGCTGCGCCTCGTCGCTCCGTCCCACCGGCTCCGTTGGGCTCCTCCCTCCCTCCAGCTCCGCCTCAGTCTGCTGTCGCTCCAGCTCCGCTGCGGCCCTCCGGATCTCCGCCTCCGCCTCAGTCGCCAGAGCCTTGGGCTCCGCCTTGGCCCTTCGGATCCTCGGTGTCGCCCTGGATCTTCGGCTCTCCGTCTCCGCCTCGGGCTCCACCTCCATCTGCTCCGCCGCCGTCGGTCGGCCCCCTGGAGTCGTCAGCCATTCCTCCACCATGGCTCCTCCCTCCGTCGGCTCCGCCGTGGACTACCATCTTGGCTGCGATCTGGGTCTCACCTGGCTCCTCCTGCTCCGGGTTCCTTCTGTCTCCTCCTTGGCTCAATCCTCCGTCATCACCACCCTGGACACTTCTGTCTCCTCCTTGGCTCAACCCCCCGTCAGACCCACCCTAGACACTTCTGTCTCCTCCTTGGCTCAATCCTCTGTCATCACCACCCTGGACTCTGTTTGTTGTCCTCCTCCCGGGAGTTCGTCCTCCGCCTAAGCCTCCTCCTACTTTGAACTTTGTGTTGCCTGCCCACGTCCACTCTTTTGTTTTGTTTTTCCTACGGCGCGAGGACGCGCCTTCCGGGAGGGGGGAGTAGTGTCAGACCCCTTGCACCGTTCTGTGTTGGTTTTGCCCTTGTCACACCCCTGTTGGACTGTTATGTTGGTTTCTCCCTTATATCCATATATGGTTTTCCTGTTCCGCTTCTTGTTAAGTCTTTATTGGTTAATTACCCACACCTGTCCTTGTATCGTTTGCACCCCTTTATAAGTTGTATTGAGTTCAGTGTTTGTTGTCAGACCTTGTTGTATGTTTGGTGTGTGTCGTCCTGCTGTTCCTGATTACCCTTGTTTTTGGATTTTATTAAAGACTGTTAATTATATTTCGTCTTCGTTTGACTCTATCTGACACAACCGTGACACACTGATGCTCCAGAAGGAAACACAATGCATTAAGTTGAAGATCAGGGTAAATTTAAATTATTTTGTCTTCGGGGAAACATTTAAGTATCTTCTGTAGCTTCTGAAGTACAGTACTAAATAAAAAAAAATATATATATATGATATTTAAGCAAAATAAGAAAAAATGTACACATCTTCCTTCTGTTCAAAGGTTTCCGCCCCCTGCTCTTAATGCATCATGTTTCCTACTTTAACATCAGTGAGTGTTTGAATCTTCTGTAATAGTTGCATATGAGTCTCTCAGTTGTCCTCAATGTGAAAAGATGGATCTTAAAATCATACAGTCATTGTTGGAAAGGGCTCAAATACACAAAAAAGCTGGAAAACAAAAGAATTTGTGGGACCTGAAGGATTTTTCTGAAGAACAGCAGGCAGTTTAACTGTTCAGGACAAACAAGGGACTCATGAACAACTATCACTAAACAAATAAACACAGCTGTGGATCATTCAGGTAACAACATGGTATTAAATGTCAAGCAAACAAACTTTTAAACGGGGTCATTTTTATAAATTCAACTGTTATTTTATGCAAATGTCTTTTATGTGAAATATCTTATTCAGGTCAGTACTAAATGAACAATAACATGCATTTTGTATGATCCCCCCTATTTTGGTAAAATAATGAACATTTTGCAGATTTTAAAAGGGGGGTGTAAACTTTTGACCTCAACTGTATCATATGCACAGTGTGTTGAAGCCACTTTCACAATCGTCTCAATCACCTTCAGAGGAAAACCTGTAACACTTAAGTTTAACCTCTCACACGACAGGCCTAAAAATCCACCTTTTCTGCTTGTAAAAGAAAATAATTAATAAAATGCTGCATGTTGTTTTATCTATAAGTCCGTAACCGTGTAGCTGCTGATGCTGTGATGAACTCAGAAAGGTTTGAGTTAAATTTGTGTTTTCAGGTTTAATTAGTTTTAGATACACAAAGTAGAGCAGTGTTTAGTTTGTCAAGAAATATTCTTTGTTTATTTGAAGTAAATGAAGTAAGTTCACATGCAGTGATAATATAATCACATTATTAACACATAAATATTTGTTGTTGTTGTTTAACTTTCTACTTTGTGCTTTATGGTAATTTACAACTGAATTACTATTTCCATTGTAATTTTTAAAATAAGATTATCAATGTTGATTTTGATTCAACATGCTGTTATTTATTGAACTATTTATTTATTTATTTTGCAGTGTATCCTTCTGTTGACCCCTGCTACAACTACACTGTGCTGGACAATCCATGGAGAGCCACTAATTATGCTTCAGGGAGTAATTGTGATGGGTCAGTCACCTGGCGTGGCTGGTATCGTCTCTTTATTAACAATGTGAGCGCTCAGATCCCAGACACGTGTGTTGCGAGGTATCGCTGTGGCACTGATCTCGCACTGTGGATTCGTGGTGGACACCCAACAGTACAGGATGGAGTCGTCACTCGAGATGTCTGCGGTGACGAGAGCTCCTATAGATACTGCTGCTATTACGGGTCTTTTCCTATTAAAGTCAAAGCCTGTCCAGGCAATTATTATGTCTATGAGCTGGTTAGACCAGTTTGGTGCAATTCAGCATACTGTGCAGGTGATTATATTCACATGAGCTCTTTGTATTATTTGTGTCGTTGCTGATTGATTGATATTCATCAATCATTGTTTTTTTCAGTTGTTACTAACATCAGCAGCACTGTTACAACAGTCAAACCAGAGACAAGCACAGCTGGTAATGTAGTCTGATGTTCAAGATATTCATTCATTCTTTTTCTTTCTTTCTTTCTTTCTGTATTTATTTATTTTACTTAAAGTTTTTAAACTATTTTTTGTTCATTCATACTCAGTATTTTCTAGATTTTTCTTTCTTTTTTTCTTTTTTTTTTCAAAAAACCAAAAAATGTTTTCGAAAACATTTTTCTCACAATTACAAAGAAAGAAATGTGCAACAAACAATATGGTGAATAAATGTAGATACCTAAATGTTTTTTTTTTTTCTTTTCTTTTCTATTTTTATTACGTTTGTTAAATTTAGGCATCTACAATATTTCAGTTTGAATACAGTTCATATAAAGTGTTATTTACAAGGTGCACTGCCGTTCAAAAGTTTGGGATCGGTACGATTTTTAATGTTTTTAAAGAAGTCTCTTATGCTCATTAAAGTTGCATTTATTTGATCAAAATTAAAGAAAAAACAATAATATTGTGAAATATTGTTGCAATTAAAAGTAATGGTTTTCTGTTTAATATAAAGTTAAAATATATTTATTTCTGTGATGCAAAGCTGATTTTTTTCATCAGCTATTACTCCAGTCTTTTGTGTCACATGATCCTTCAGAAATCATTCTAATATGCTGATTTATTTGGCTGAACCCAAACCCCAAAATTCATGCAGTCACTAACACATTTTTGTAAGTCAGGCTCAGTTTTGGCTAAATTCTCAGTTTTTTTTTCTCTCTCTTAACAAAATTAATAACTCTAATTGGTCAGTAATGGAATCTCTTAAACTCATCTTTGATAATAAAAAAACATTAATTGTTTCTTTTTCATTAATTGTTTTTCTTCTTTTTTAAGCCTTAAAATGGCTAATTGTAACTCTGTCCTCTTACCTCATGAACTTTCCACCACAGACAGTCTTAATCATTTAATACTGCTTTCATTCAAATGCCTGGACTGTGACAATAATGTGTTGATGAGATTCAATAGTTCACCTATTTTAATTGTGACTTTTTATCTCACAATTATGAGAATATTGGGGGGGGGGGGGGGTACGCGTCTCCATTCTGTTTAAAAGTTTTCACCCCTGCTCTTAATGCATCATCTTTCCTTCTTAAACATCAGTGAGTGTTTTAATCTTCTGTAATAGTTGCATATGAGTCTCTCAGTTGTCCTCAGTGTAAAAAGATGGATCTTAAAATCATACAGTCATTGTTGGAAAGGGTTCAAATACACAAAAATGCTGTAAAAACCAAAGAATTTGTGGGATCTGAAGGATTTTTCTGAAGAACAGCAGACAGTTTAACTGTTCAGGACAAACAAGGGACTCATGAACAACTATTACGGCTCTTACCATATTAAAGTCAAAGCCTGTCCAGATAGTTATGTTTATGAGCTGGTTAGACCAACTCTCTGTGATTCAGCATACTGTGCAGGTGATTATATTCACATGAGGTCTTTGTATTATTTGTGTTATTGCTGATTCATTAATATTCATCAGTTATTGTATTTGTTTTTTTTTTTTTTCCCCAGTTGTTACTAACATCAGCAGCACTGTTACAACAGTCACACCAGAGACAAGCACATCTGGTAATGTAGTCTGATGTTCAAGATATTCATTCATTTCTTTCTTTCTGTATTTATTTATTTAACTTAATTTCTAAACTAATTTTTGTTCATTCATACTCATGTATGGAAGCCTTTGTTTTTTTCCCCAATTCACAGATTCAGAATTTTCTAGATTTTTTAGATTTAGTTTTTTTTTTTTTCAAAAAGCAACAAAAACATTTCTCACAATTACAAAGAAAGAAATGTGCAACAAACAATATGGTGAATAAATGTAGATGCCTTAATGTTTTTTTTTTTTCTTTGCTATTTTTATTACTTTTGTTTAAGGCCCAGCTATAATATTTCAGTTTGAATACAGTTCATATAAAGTGTTATTTACAACTGTAAGGAGCAGGACTCGTAGGAAGCGTGTAAGATCCAATTGCGAGCTTTATTAACAGATCGTAGTCAAGACGGGCAGGGTCGATAACCAAACAAACAGTAATATCCAGGGCAAGGCGAGAGCGTAAATCCAATAAACAGGTAGAGTCCAAAACCAGAGAGAGCAGTCCGAAAAGTAGCAAATAAAAAAGGAAATGAAACCAGACAGAACTATGGCAATGAACGAGGCAAAACTGTGGCAAAAACAAAGACAAAACTATGACAAGAAACCAAACCGTGATAATCAAAAAACAGGGCAATGAAAACAGGAAAACGCTTGGTAGAGTCGGCATGAGCAAAACAATACTTCGCAAATGTCCGTTTGGCATGGCCTGCCTTTTATGGCTGCCAAACAGGAAGTTACCAGCGAAGCTGCAGAGGGAGCAGCAACAGTCAGTCAGTGGGTGAGGGCTCCCTCTGCTGGCGTGGTGTTACAGAATCCCCCCCCCTAGGAGCGACTCCTGGCGCTCAAACAACAACAGTCCAGGAGGGTGGGGGAACAGAGGCAAAACGGGGTGGGACGGAGGGCCAGGTCCATGTAGAGGAAGTGAAGTACTGGAGGACAGTACAGGGACAGACAGTGAAGTACTGGAGGACCTGGACCATGGAGCAGAGGCAGACAGTGAAGCACTGGAGGACCTGGACCGTGGATCAGTGGCAGACAGTGGAACCTTGGAGGACCAGGGCCGTGGAGCTGTGGCAGACAGTGGAACACTGGAGGTCCTGGGCCGTGGAGCAATGGCAGGCAATGGAACCTAGGAGCAGAAGTCCAACATGCTTGATTTGGAGGAGCCTGGAGCCATGGCGGGGCAGGCAGAGCAGGCAGCCATGGCGGGGCAGGCAGAGCAGGCAGCCATGGCGGAGCAGGCAGCCATGGCGGGGCAGGCAGAGCAGGCAGCCATGGCGAGGCAGGCAGAGCAGGCAGAGCAGGCAGAGCAGGCAGAGCAGGCAGGAGCGGAGATATCCATAGCGGAACTAGTGACATCTATAGCAGGGCGATGTGTTCACGGATGACCACCTTGGCCGTGGCATGACAGGCAGAGAGTTCATGGTAGGCCTTCTTGGCTGTGACATGGCGGTCAGAGAGTTCATGGTAGGCCTCCTTGGTCGTTACAGGACAGAGAGAGATTTCATAGGAGGACGCCGCCCCCATGGGAGGATCTACAGCATATACTGACACCTCTGGAGGCATGGACGCAGATTCTTGGGCAGACATGGCAGTGAGTTCATATATAGACGCCACCTCCTTAGGAGGATCTACAGCTTGAGCTGACACCTCAGGAGGTATGGGCGCGAACTCGTGGACAAACGAGGCCTCAGGAGCAGACTTATAGTCAGATGAGGCCTCTGGGGCAGACTCGCAGTCAGGCAAGGCCTCTGGAGCAGACTCGTGGACACACGGGGCCTTTGGAGCACAGTGTGCAGCCCACACACTGAAAATGGCTACGGCCATTACAGGCAGCGCAGTAGATAGTGGGATGTCTGTTGACTTTGAGGGTGTGGATGCTATGGACTTGTGGCGTGGGAATGTGGGTTCTGCGGGGCTTGGAAGCGTGGGCTCTGCGTGGCTTGGGAGCGTGGGCTCTGCGGGGTCAGCTGATACGTGAGGTGGCTTGAGAAGATCAAAGGGGACCTGGTGAGGTTCTGGTAGGACAACAGTTCCTTGACTTGATTCATGGAGGTCTGCGGCTTGGCCTGGCTCAGGAACAACAGCAGCAACTTGACTTGGCTCATGAAGAACAACCGTGGCTTGGCTCGGCTCATGGACGACAGCAGCAACTTGACTTGGCTCATGGAGATCAACTATGGTGTGGCTTGGTTCAGGGAAGACAGCAGCAATTTGACTTGACTCGTGAAGATCTGCTGTAGCTTGGCTTGGTTCATGGAAATTAGCTGTGGTTGGACATAACATAGACAACCCAGCTGTAACTTGACTTGACACAGGAACAACATGGCTTGACTCAGGAACAACAGCTGTAACGTGACTTGATTCAGGAACAACAGCTGTAACGTGACTTGACTCGTGGGGAACAGCTGTGACTTGGCTTGACTCGTGGGGCACAGCTGTGACTTGGCTTGACTCGTGGGGAACAGCTGTGTCCTTGCTTGACTCGTGGAGAACAGCAGCTTTGGCTTGACTGAACTCTGAAGCTTGACTGAACTCTGAAGCTTGACCAGATTTGGAGGCTTGACCTGACCCTGGAACTTGACTTGACCCTGGAACTCGACTGGACTTGGAAGCTACAGCTGTAACTTGACTTGACACAGGAACGACGACCGTAGCTTGACTTGACTTGGAAACTTGACTTGACTCGGGAAATGCAGCTGTAAATTGACTTGACTCAGGAAACACAGCTGCAACTTGACTTGACTTGGAAACTTGAACTGACTCAGGAAATGCAGCTGTAGGTTGACTTGACTCTGAAGATGCACCTGCAGCTTGACTTGGCTCTGCAGCTTGACTTGGCTCTGCGGCTTGACTTGAATCAGGGGTTGCTGCTGTGACGTGAGGGAGAGCCATTTTAGCTGCCCATACCGCCATTAGGGGTGAGTCCAGCTCGTGGGCCATCATGAAGCGTGGCTGGGAGACAGCGACCATCTTGTGGAGTGGCTCTGGGATGGCGGCCATCTTGTGAACTGGCTTGGGGGTGTTGGCCATTTTGTGGACTGGCTCAGGGACGGCAGCCATCTTGTGGACTGGCTCTGGGAAGGCGGCCATCTTGTGCACTGGTTTTGGGATGGCGGCCATCTTGTGGACTGGCTTGGAGATAGCAGCCATCTTGTGAGCTGGTTGTAGGAGGGTAGCCATGACAGGTGCAGATTCTGGACGGGCGGCCATGACAGGTGCAGACTCTGAACGGGCGGCCATGACAGGTGCAGACTCTGGACGGGCAGCCATGACAGGTGCAGACTCTGGAGCGGCAGGCGTGGCATGAGCAGGCCCTGGAGCGGCAGACGTGACGTGAGCAGGCTGTGGCTTGGCAGATGTGACGTGAACAGGCTGTGGCTTGGCAGACGTGACGTTAGCAGACCTTGGCTTGGCAGACATGACGTTAGCAGACCTTGGCTTGGCAGATGTGACGTGAACAGGCTGTGGCTTGGCAGACGTGACGTTAGCAGACCTTGGCTTGGTGGATGTGACTTGAGCTGGTTGTGGTGTGGTGGTTACTGCAGGATTGCGGGGTCCCTCGTCCGCAATCCCGACAGTAAAAGGTGAGCCGCTTAATTGGAGTGCATAGTCTATGTACTGTTCCAGTGTCCAGTGAATTTTACCTCCAGGTAAGCAGGAATGAATGGGCTCGTTTAAACCATGACAAAAAATGTCCTTGAGCGCCACATCATTGAAATTAACCAACTGACATAATTCACAAAAGTCCACAACATATTCTTCAATGGGCCGATTACCTTGGTGGAGGCTGAAGAGGTGTGATGCTGGGTCCATGGTTTTGATCTGTGTCCCAAAAAGCCGCTGGATCTTTGGTAGGCGAAGTATTCTGTAAGGAGCAGGACTCGTAGGAAGCGTGTAAGATCCAATTGCGAGCTTTATTAACAGATCGTAGTCAAGACAGGCAGGGTCGATAACCAAACAAACAGTAATATCCAGGGCAAGGCGAGAGCGTAAATCCAATAAACAGGCAGAGTCCAAAACCAGAGAGAGCAGTCCGAAAAGTAACAAATAAACAAGGAAATGAAACCAGACAGAACTATGGCAATGAACGAGGCAAAACTGTGGCAAAAACAAAGACAAAACTATGACAAGAAAGCAAACCGTGATAATCAAAAAACAGGGCAATGAAAACAGGAAAACGCTTGGTAGAGTCCGCATGAACAAAACAATACTTCACAAATGTCCGTTTGACATGGCCTGCCTTTTATGGCTGCCAAACAGGAAGTTACCAGCGAAGCAGCAGAGGGAGCAACAACAGTCAGTCAGTGGGTGAGGGCTCCCTCTGCTGGCGTGGCGTTACAACAACACTGTTAAAAAGTTTGGGATCAGTAAGATTTTTAATGTTTTTAAAGAAGTCTCTTATACTCATCAAAGCTGCATTTATTTGATCAAAATTATAGAAAAAACAATAATATTGTGAAATATTGTTGCAATTAAAAGTAATGGTTTTCTGTTTAATATAAAGTTAAAATATATTTATTTCTGTGATGCAAAGCTGATTTTTTTCATCAGCTATTACTCCAGTCTTTTGTGTCACATGATCCTTCAGAAATCATTCTAATATGCTGATTTATTTGGCTGAACCCAAACCCCAAAATTCATGCAGTCACTAACACATTTTTGTAAGTCAGGCTCAGTTTTGGCTAAATTCTCAGTTTGTTTGTTTTTTTTTTTCCTCTCTTAACAAAACGAACAACTCTAATTAGCCAGTAGTGGAATCTCTTAAACCCATATTTGATAATAAAAAAATATTAATTGTTTCTTTTTCATTAATTGTTTTTCTTCTTTTTCATGTCTTAAAATGGTTATGTCATGTATCCTTCTTGTCATCGTGTGTTTGTGTATGTTGTGATTTCACCATGTGCTCCCCGGACTCAGCCCTCTCGTTACCCGATTCACGCCCTCCTTGCTTCGCCCTGATTGTTTCATTGTCGTCACCTGTGTATGTACTGATTAGTTTGTGTATTTAAGTTCCACCTTGTGTTTAGTTCCCTGTCTGGTCTTTAAGTGTCTTGGGTTGTGTGTATCCTGTGATTCTACGTTTCTCCAGAGTATTTGAAGTATTTACTTATTAAATATCCTTGTGGATTTATCTCCTGTGCGTCGAGTGCTCGTTTCTCCTTCATTCCCGACGGCACAGCCGTGACAGAAAAGACCAGACCGAAAAGTTGTAGTGGCGTGTTTTTTCTTCTTTTTGATTTCCGTTTATTCCAGTTTTTTGTTTTTTCCTGAGTTTTCCCGTCATGTTCACCCCAGAAATAATCCTGTTCAAACTGTTCAAACCCCTCGAGGAGTACACGGAGGCATTCCTGGAGGTCGCCTCCGAGACTAGTCTTCCGGATGATTTCCTCCGCCATTGGTACATCCAGCGACTCAACAGCTGCGCGTTGAGGAAGTTGTCTGGGAATCCTCCTCGAGGGAACCTCACGACCATCGTGGAGTGGGTGCTGGCCAGCAACGGGTCGCCAATCACCGTGGATTATGCCAGCGCCACTCCCAACCCAGAGCATCTCAGCCACAGAGCAGACCGCCGAGTGAAGTATAACGCCGTGCCCACCGCAGACAGAGAGCCGCATCCTACAACCCCAACGAAGCCAGTGCCGGGAGCGACTGAGCCGGAGAGGTTTGTGGACTGCTGCCATCTCGAGAGGTCTGACCAGGTGTGCGAGCCGGCAACAATACAACTACGGAGGTCCGCGTATGGACGGCTGATGGGCCATCTTTGGGAGACCCCCTTCATTAGCACCCGGAAGACTGGCGCTTCGACAGCCGGGACATCCGCCGTGGAGGATGAGCGGACACTGGGAGCAGAGGAGGCGAGTCTCACCATACAGATGGCACTGCTGTGCATCTGGGCGGTTTACACCAACGAAGAAGTCGTTCCGGAACTGGTAAATACAGACTGTATCCAGGAATTCCCACCCACCCGCTCTCTCATGTCTCCTCTGCCGTCTGCCAGTCCTGCGTCTCCTCCATCACCCGCTACAGCGGTGGAGGCGCCTCAGTCCTGGCCGCCGTCAACGTCATCATGGAGCGAGGGTCTCCACACTGCGGCACGAGCGTGCAATCCTCTGTCCTCTTACCTCATGAACTTTCCACCGCAGACAGTCTTAATCATTTAATACTGCTTTCATTCAAATGCCTGGACTGTGACAATAATGTGTTGATGAGATTCAATAGTTCACCTATTTTTATTTTATTTACTCATCCTCGTGTATAGAAGCCCATGTCCACCACTGAATAAAAAATTCAGTGGTAATTAAAAGGGTAATTGTGACTTTTTCTCTCACAATTATGACTTTTTATTCTCACAATTTCAAGTTTACATCTTACAAGTCTGACTTTTTTTCTCAGAATTGTGTCATATAAACTTAAAATTCTGCCTTTTTTTTCTCGCAAATGTAAGTTTGTATCTCGCAATTCTGAGAAAAAACAAACTCACAGTTGTGAGTTATAAAGTCCAGATCTAAGGAGAAAAAAAAGACTGATATGTTCACAGAATTACGAGTTTATATCTCACAATTTTGACATTATAACTCGCAATTGTGAGTTTATATCAGATACGTAGATGTTACGTCTCCGGGGCCTCTAGGGGTAAGGGAGATGTTTTAACACAATATAGATTTTCCCAGGTTTCGTTTAACCCTGGTGGAGGTTGGTAGATACTGATCCAAAGAATCACAAAAACCAAGAGGATTCCAATAAAAATGTCCGTTTATTGCAAATAGCAAATATAAAATCGAGAACAACCAATCGGAGGGAGAGAATTAAAAGCATAAAGTATAAAATCGAAAATCGAACACCGAACCAAGGAGCAGGACTTGAGTGGAGCTAAATAAAAAAAAAAAAGAATAAATCAAAACCCCCACTCTAACTGAAACCCCAACCCCAATAAACTACCTACAAACAAAAGAAAACAAAAATATTTTCTTCAGTGCCTTATGCGCCCTACATAAACTGTTCCAACTAACCAAAAGCAAAAATACAACGCAGCATCCGCTCCTTACCTAATGTGCTAACAGCAGTTGTTTCCTAGGTGAGTGCAGAATGGAAGTCACGTGACATGCTTCCCTAGTCTCCGCTTCCCCGGCCAGCAAACTACAAACCATTTCAAAGAGTCACTTAAGATATCAAAAAAAAACAAAACAATTGAAATTAATAAACCAAATAATCAAACATTACAGAGCAAAAATTAAACAACGAAAGAGTCATAATCAAAGCAAGCACGCCAAAACCAGCATGACCAAAAACAAAGACTCCAATAATCCCCGTTCTCCACCCCCTTGCTTCCGGTTGGCGTAGCCCTTTATCTTCCCATGTAACCTACATCCTCCTGGTAATGAAAACAGACAACCACCTCCGCAAATAGCATCTTCCTAAGAGGTAATAGCGGAGAGAGAAAACGAAAGTAAAAGAAGACAACGCCCCATCCCCTCTGGCACGTAACAGTAGATTTCCTGAAGAAAATGTGAATGGTATTTGCTGTGGCAAAACTTGGTGGGGGTTACAGAAGGTTCAAACACTCACTGCTGTTTCAGAAGGAAACACAATGCACCAAGAGCGGGGGGGGGTGAAAACTTTTTGAATTTGAAGATCAGAGTAAAAAGAAAAAAATGTGATATTTAGGCAAAATAAGAAAAATGTACACGTCTCCATTCTGTTCAAAAGTTTTCACCCCCCGGCTCTTAATGCATCATCTTTCTTTCTGGAGCATCAGTGAGTGTTTGAACCTTCTGTAATAGTTGCATATGAGTCCCTCAGTTGTCCTCATTGTGAAAAGATGGATCTTAAAATCATACAGTCATTGTTGGAAAGGGTTCAAATACACAAAAATGCTGTAAAAACCAAAGAATTTGTGGGATCTGAAGGATTTTTCTGAAGAACAGCAGACAGTTTAACTGTTCAGGACAAACAAGGGACTCATGAACAACTATTACGGCTCTTACCATATTAAAGTCAAAGCCTGTCCAGATAATTATGTTTATGAGCTGGTTAGACCAACTCTCTGTGATTCAGCATACTGTGCAGGTGATTATATTCACATGAGCTCTTTGTATTATTTGTTTTATTGCTGATACATAATATTCATCAGTTATTGTTTTTTTTTGTTTTTTTCAGCTGTTACTAACATCAGCAGCACTGTTACAACAGTCAAACCAGAGACAAGCACAGCTGGTAATGTAGTCTGATGTTCAAGATATTCATTCATTCTTTTTCTTTCTTTCTTTCTTTCTTTCTGTATTTATTTATTTTACTTAAAGTTTCTAAACTATTTTTTGTTCATTCATACTCAGTATTTTCTAGATTTTTCTTTTTTTTTTTTTTTTTTTCAAAAAACCAAAAAATGTTTTCGAAAACATTTTTCTCACAATTACAAAGAAAGAAATGTGCAACAAACAATATGGTGAATAAATGTAGATACCTAAATGTTTTTTTTTTTTCTTTTCTTTTCTATTTTTATTACGTTTGTTAAATTTAGGCATCTACAATATTTCAGTTTGAATACAGTTCATATAAAGTGTTATTTACAAGGTACACTGCCGTTCAAAAGTTTGGGATCGGTACGATTTTTAATGTTTTTAAAGAAGTCTCTTATGCTCATTAAAGTTGCATTTATTTGATCAAAATTATAGAAAAAACAATAATATTGTGAAATATTGTTGCAATTTTTTTTTTCAGCTGTTACTAACATCATCAGCACTGTTACAACAGTCAAACCAGAGACAAGCACAGCTGGTAATGTAGTCTGATGTTCAAGGTTTTTTTTTTTTTTTTTTTTTTTTTTTTAATTTCTAAACTAATTTGTGTTCAGGACATTCACAGATCCAGAATTTTCTAGATTTTTCTCTCAACAAAAAACTTTTTCAAAAAACATGATTTCAATCACATGATCCTTCAGAAATCATTCTAACATGCTGATTTATTATCAATGTTGAAAATAGTTGTCAGGGATATAACAGGTGTCTTTACACTTTCAGTGCTTGGCCCCTAATAATAATAAGTACAGTCAAATTTTTATTTTTATTTATCATTATTATTATTATTATATATATATATATATAGAGAGAGAGAGAGAGAGAGAGAGAGAGAGAGAGAGAGAGATTTGATTTTTAGAAATAAACTTTATTTAACAATATTCAACCAACCAAAATCACTGTATCACATATACTGTACAAACAAGTTCAACTTAACAAATCAAAAATTAATTCACCTTCAGATACAGTACAGATGATATCATTGTAACACCACTTTAACTTGAAAGACTCCATATCATTCATTAATTTATAATACTTATACTCAACACCAACCCTGGCTTTTAAAAATGCTTTAAAAAGAAGTACAGCATCCTGACTATGTCTGTCCTCCATTCTATTTCTCCTTGTAACATAAATCGCAAGTTTAGCTTGTCCAAGAATAAAATTAATTAACTGCCATTTAATTCTTTGTTTTTGACAATACTTCAGTCCTAAAACAAACATATTAGTAGTGAACTTTTCCTGAAATCTTAAAAACAAACTGCTCAATAAAACAAAAAATGACCTCAATCTGATGCATTCCGTAAAACAATGAAAAACAGTTTCTCTTACTCCACAAAAAACACATTTATCAACAACATCTGAGTTTATGACAGAAACAAATGCATTTACAGCAATAGCCCCATGTAATATTCGCCAATCACCGTGGATTATGCCAGCGCCACTCCCAACCCAGAGCATCTCAGCCACAGAGCAGACCGCCGAGTGAAGTATAACGCCGTGCCCACCGCAGACAGAGAGCCGCATCCTACAACCCCAACGAAGCCAGTGCCGGGAGCGACTGAGCCGGAGAGGTTTGTGGACTGCTGCCATCTCGAGAGGTCTGACCAGGTGTGCGAGCCGGCAACAATACAACTACGGAGGTCCGCGTATGGACGGCTGATGGGCCATCTTTGGGAGACCCCCTTCATTAGCACCCGGAAGACTGGCGCTTCGACAGCCGGGACATCCGCCGTGGAGGATGAGCGGACACTGGGAGCAGAGGAGGCGAGTCTCACCATACAGATGGCACTGCTGTGCATCTGGGCGGTTTACACCAACGAAGAAGTCGTTCCGGAACTGGTAAATACAGACTGTATCCAGGAATTCCCACCCACCCGCTCTCTCATGTCTCCTCTGCCGTCTGCCAGTCCTGCGTCTCCTCCATCACCCGCTACAGCGGTGGAGGCGCCTCAGTCCTGGCCGCCGTCAACGTCATCATGGAGCGAGGGTCTCCACACTGCGGCACGAGCGTGCAATCCTCTGTCCTCTTACCTCATGAACTTTCCACCGCAGACAGTCTTAATCATTTAATACTGCTTTCATTCAAATGCCTGGACTGTGACAATAATGTGTTGATGAGATTCAATAGTTCACCTATTTTTATTTTATTTACTCATCCTCGTGTATAGAAGCCCATGTCCACCACTGAATAAAAAATTCAGTGGTAATTAAAAGGGTAATTGTGACTTTTTCTCTCACAATTATGACTTTTTATTCTCACAATTTCAAGTTTACATCTTACAAGTCTGACTTTTTTTCTCAGAATTGTGTCATATAAACTTAAAATTCTGCCTTTTTTTTCTCGCAAATGTAAGTTTGTATCTCGCAATTCTGAGAAAAAACAAACTCACAGTTGTGAGTTATAAAGTCCAGATCTAAGGAGAAAAAAAAGACTGATATGTTCACAGAATTACGAGTTTATATCTCACAATTTTGACATTATAACTCGCAATTGTGAGTTTATATCAGATACGTAGATGTTACGTCTCCGGGGCCTCTAGGGGTAAGGGAGATGTTTTAACACAATATAGATTTTCCCAGGTTTCGTTTAACCCTGGTGGAGGTTGGTAGATACTGATCCAAAGAATCACAAAAACCAAGAGGATTCCAATAAAAATGTCCGTTTATTGCAAATAGCAAATATAAAATCGAGAACAACCAATCGGAGGGAGAGAATTAAAAGCATAAAGTATAAAATCGAAAATCGAACACCGAACCAAGGAGCAGGACTTGAGTGGAGCTAAATAAAAAAAAAAAAGAATAAATCAAAACCCCCACTCTAACTGAAACCCCAACCCCAATAAACTACCTACAAACAAAAGAAAACAAAAATATTTTCTTCAGTGCCTTATGCGCCCTACATAAACTGTTCCAACTAACCAAAAGCAAAAATACAACGCAGCATCCGCTCCTTACCTAATGTGCTAACAGCAGGTGTTTCCTAGGTGAGTGCAGAATGGAAGTCACGTGACATGCTTCCCTAGTCTCCGCTTCCCCGGCCAGCAAACTACAAACCATTTCAAAGAGTCACTTAAGATATCAAAAAAAAACAAAACAATTGAAATTAATAAACCAAATAATCAAACATTACAGAGCAAAAATTAAACAACGAAAGAGTCATAATCAAAGCAAGCACGCCAAAACCAGCATGACCAAAAACAAAGACTCCAATAATCCCCGTTCTCCACCCCCTTGCTTCCGGTTGGCGTAGCCCTTTATCTTCCCATGTAACCTACATCCTCCTGGTAATGAAAACAGACAACCACCTCCGCAAATAGCATCTTCCTAAGAGGTAATAGCCGAGAGAGAAAACGAAAGTAAAAGAAGACAACGCCCCATCCCCTCTGGCACGTAACAGTAGATTTCCTGAAGAAAATGTGAATGGTATTTGCTGTGGCAAAACTTGGTGGGGGTTACAGAAGGTTCAAACACTCACTGCTGTTTCAGAAGGAAACACAATGCACCGAGAGCGGGGGGGGGTGAAAACTTTTTGAATTTGAAGATCAGAGTAAAAAGAAAAAAATGTGATATTTAGGCAAAATAAGAAAAATGTACACGTCTCCATTCTGTTCAAAAGTTTTCACCCCCCGGCTCTTAATGCATCATCTTTCTTTCTGGAGCATCAGTGAGTGTTTGAACCTTCTGTAATAGTTGCATATGAGTCCCTCAGTTGTCCTCATTGTGAAAAGATGGATCTTAAAATCATACAGTCATTGTTGGAAAGGGTTCAAATACACAAAAATGCTGTAAAAACCAAAGAATTTGTGGGATCTGAAGGATTTTTCTGAAGAACAGCAGACAGTTTAACTGTTCAGGACAAACAAGGGACTCATGAACAACTATTACGGCTCTTACCATATTAAAGTCAAAGCCTGTCCAGATAATTATGTTTATGAGCTGGTTAGACCAACTCTCTGTGATTCAGCATACTGTGCAGGTGATTATATTCACATGAGCTCTTTGTATTATTTGTTTTATTGCTGATACATAATATTCATCAGTTATTGTTTTTTTTTGTTTTTTTCAGCTGTTACTAACATCAGCAGCACTGTTACAACAGTCAAACCAGAGACAAGCACAGCTGGTAATGTAGTCTGATGTTCAAGATATTCATTCATTCTTTTTCTTTCTTTCTTTCTTTCTTTCTTTCTGTATTTATTTATTTTACTTAAAGTTTCTAAACTATTTTTTGTTCATTCATACTCAGTATTTTCTAGATTTTTCTTTTTTTTTTTTTTTTTTCAAAAAACCAAAAAATGTTTTCGAAAACATTTTTCTCTCAATTACAAAGAAAGAAATGTGCAACAAACAATATGGTGAATAAATGTAGATACCTAAATGTTTTTTTTTTTCTTTTCTTTTCTATTTTTATTACGTTTGTTAAATTTAGGCATCTACAATATTTCAGTTTGAATACAGTTCATATAAAGTGTTATTTACAAGGTACACTGCCGTTCAAAAGTTTGGGATCGGTACGATTTTTAATGTTTTTAAAGAAGTCTCTTATGCTCATTAAAGTTGCATTTATTTGATCAAAATTATAGAAAAAACAATAATATTGTGAAATATTGTTGCAATTTTTTTTTTCAGCTGTTACTAACATCATCAGCACTGTTACAACAGTCAAACCAGAGACAAGCACAGCTGGTAATGTAGTCTGATGTTCAAGGTTTTTTTTTTTTTTTTTTTTTTTTTTTAATTTCTAAACTAATTTGTGTTCAGGACATTCACAGATCCAGAATTTTCTAGATTTTTCTCTCAACAAAAAACTTTTTCAAAAAACATGATTTCAATCACATGATCCTTCAGAAATCATTCTAACATGCTGATTTATTATCAATGTTGAAAATAGTTGTCAGGGATATAACAGGTGTCTTTACACTTTCAGTGCTTGGCCCCTAATAATAATAAGTACAGTCAAATTTTTATTTTTATTTATCATTATTATTATTATTATATATATAGAGAGAGAGAGAGAGAGAGAGAGAGAGAGAGAGAGAGAGATTTGATTTTTAGAAATAAACTTTATTTAACAATATTCAACCAACCAAAATCACTGTATCACATATACTGTACAAACAAGTTCAACTTAACAAATCAAAAATTAATTCACCTTCAGATACAGTACAGATGATATCATTGTAACACCACTTTAACTTGAAAGACTCCATATCATTCATTAATTTATAATACTTATACTCAACACCAACCCTGGCTTTTAAAAATGCTTTAAAAAGAAGTACAGCATCCTGACTATGTCTGTCCTCCATTCTATTTCTCCTTGTAACATAAATCGCAAGTTTAGCTTGTCCAAGAATAAAATTAATTAACTGCCATTTAATTCTTTGTTTTTGACAATACTTCAGTCCTAAAACAAACATATTAGTAGTGAACTTTTCCTGAAATCTTAAAAACAAACTGCTCAATAAAACAAAAAATGACCTCAATCTGATGCATTCCGTAAAACAATGAAAAACAGTTTCTCTTACTCCACAAAAAACACATTTATCAACAACATCTGAGTTTATGACAGAAACAAATGCATTTACAGCAATAGCCCCATGTAATATTCGCCACTGCAGATCACCGGTTTGCTTATTCAATGGTGGTTTGTATATCACCCTCCAAGCTGGTTTATCCTCATTTCGCAATCCAAATTTTTCTCACCACACAGTGTCTTTTTTTCCATTTAAAACCACTTTATTAAAAATTTTAACAAAACACCTATATAACAGTTTTCCTATCACCAAAGCAAAATCTAAATTTTGCAATCCTTCTAAATCCAGCAAAATACCAGACATGCCCCTCAAGTCAGGTGAAATAACAATTTTTGGAAATGGATCTCTCATATCTGGAACCGAAATTCCTTTACCAAAATTTTGCAATAAGAGCAGTTCTTTCTCAGTTAGTCTTTTTTTCCACATTTTTATAATAACCCCAGCTTGCCGTGAAGACCTTTGTCCTAAAGCAGTGGCCAGTGAAGATACATCACTTAGGTCAGGTCCAGCCACATCAATTAGATTCCTTAGTTTTATGATGCCAGAACCACATAATTTAAGTGTGAGACCAGGCAAATACACATCTGATAAATCAAAGCGAGTTCCTTTAACCAAAGGTTCCTCAAGTAACCAAAATAAAGATTCTGTCTTGCAAATCCTGGTTACATTGAAATGCCCCCACGTTTTGAAAAGTCCACGGTAGAAAGAAGGTAGTTCTTTTAAGTTCAACTGTTCGTGATCCATAAAAAACAAGGTATTGTCAAGTCCCAGTCTCTCAATTTTCTGCAGGATAATTTGAGCCACTTTTCTCCATACCAGATCTTCAGGTCCTGTTAAAAGTCTCTGGATAAACTGAAGCATGATCAGAAAAACCTGAAGGACTTATTACACATTCTTTCACAATATTAAGATGGTGTTTAAAACAGTATAATCTATCTAGTCTAGCCAAAGAAAAAAATTCCCTTGAGTGTGTGTCCATGTATACTGTTTATCATTCTTATACAAGTGTCTCCATATATCACACAATTTGTAGGTCTCAATCAATGTGCAGATAGCACGGCTTGAAGCAGCATGGGGTTCAGCATGGTTCCGATCTAGCACATAATTCTCAGTACAATTAAAATCACCACCTAGAAACACATACTCATCTGAATTATAACTCTGCAGAAATTCATTGAGCTTATTTAAAAAACAAACTCTCTCAGCACCATTAGTGGGAGCATATACATTAATAAACAATACTGAATTTTTCAAACTGTGCTTGTATAACAATAAGTCTACCAGGAATTTCATGTTTCACCTCAAAAGAGACAGGAATAAAGTGCTTAGCAAACAATACCGCTACCCCTCCCCTCTAATAGAGCTCATATGAGAGCACACCACCACCCCTTCCCACTCTTTTCTCCAATCAATTTCATTTAGACCATCACTGTCTGTCTCCTGAATGAAGGCGACATCAATTTTCTTTTGTTTTATTAACTCAAATAAAAGTGCTCTTTTATAAGCGTCCCGTGCCCCATTCATGTTAAGAGTGCCCACCCTCACCACACTCATTAATAAATATGAAAGAAGGATTAAACTTAGAGCAGATTTAAACATATGAAAATAAAATGCACTATGTTGTTTCAAACCCATCCTGTACTTGAAGTTCTGATCTCAATTTTGCAGCAATTTTCTTCAGTCTATATATTTCTTGAACAGTAAACTGTTCTTCGCCCTCACTCCTCATTAGCGTTCCCACAGAGTCAACAAACATTCTACGATCTGGAAAAAAGTCTGTAACCTGCACATTCTTCATGTTTTTTGTTCTTTGTAAAAAAGACTTAACTTTTCCAAATGAGTAAGCATTATGTCTAGTCCTTCTGTTCTTACTATCCAAAGTGTCGCTATCAGAATCTTCAATAGCACTGCTTTCAACATCAGTTTGTGTTACTGACAATTGTTTTAATTTACCATTCCCTATTTTTCCTTTATTCCTTTTCCTCTTAACAGAAGGTGTTTTAAAAAGCGCATTATCACTCACATACTCAGCATTGTCTTCTTCCATCCTAATATCAGCTGTTTTATCGGTCTCATCTGAATCCTTTGCCATTTCTAATCCTCCCGTCCCCTCCTCATTTGCCCCAGCCTCTACTGTAGAAGCGCTCGTACCTTCAACCTGCTTATGTTCGGCCCCTGTCACTACATCACCCACTGCTGCCACTATATCGGCGCTTACATCCTCAGTCTGTGCCGAACACGAGCTTCGGATGTGCCCTTCGTCCCCACATTTAAAGCATTTCATCGTCTCAGAGCTAGCAAACACAACATAGTCAAAGCCATCGATCTTAAATTTAAATGCCACATTTAGCTCTTCCATTTCACTCTTTAAAACCATGAAAACTTGCCGTCTGAAAGAAACGACGTGTTTAAGTAAGGGTGATTTGCAGCCTAGCGGGACTTTTCTCAGTTGCGAAACAATTTTTCCGTGCCTGGACAACCCAGTAATCAACATTTCATCTTTTATAAACGGGGGAACATTGGACACAATTATCTTTTTTGCCGGTTGAACAAGGGGCATAACAGGAGTAAAAGTATCTTGTATGACAACTCCTTTCTGCACCACACTATTCACTTTCTCAGTGTTATCCAAAAAAATCACTACAGCGCTGTTCATGCGGGAAGCCGACATTATGCTTTCGTGCCCGACAATATTTCCGACCGCCAAACTGCACTCTTCCACTGAACAATTCATTGCAGGTGCAATTTTGATGCCATGCCTGCGTGAAAGCCGCTCATAGCTTGTGCGTTCTGAGGACGCCATCGTCAACCAGCACACGCTGGAAGACTGCGCCTTTTAAACCGCCTTAGATCCCTTTTGCCCTCAAACTTGATTACACACAAAAAAACTATATAGAACACCAAAAAAAAAAACAAACGATAGAGAGAAAAGAGGAAAGAAAAAAAGAGAAAAACTCACTCTCACCGTAGAACCCTCACACGTCAACTCCGCCCACTCACTCCCGCATGCCCACACAGAGTGAGAGAGAGAGAGAGAGAGAAAAAATGGGAAAGGACAAAAAAAAAAGTTAAATAAATAAAAATCAGAGATATGAAAAACAAATCTTAGGGCTTCCATACTCATGGTCACATTTATCATTTATTTTTGATCTATGCTTTTATAATATTACACAAATAACATATCATTTGCGGTTTTGTTTTAATATCGTCTTTGTGTTGTGTTCTGTCATTGCAGTTATAAATATAACACTGCAGAAAGAATGCACAGTAAGTTGAGTTTCTGAAGTTGACTTTCTAAAATGTACATATTAGAGTTGGCCTCACAGCTTCTGACAATTACAGTCCATAGATCAGTGCAATAAGATGTGCACTGGCAGATATTTGAAATGAATGACTGAATGAATGTGCTTTTCTATTTATTGCTGATGGTTACATGCACAAAATTACATTTGTTTGCTATTAATATTGCAAAGCATGATTAAAATCACAAGGTGTGTTTTATTTACCATATAAAGCTTGATTATGATTTCAGAGTAAGACCTCTGGAGGATGTTTGCAAAATCTTCTTGAGCAGATCGAGAACATTACAGCTCAAGTGCTTCCTTTGAATGTAAGTGCCTGATCAAGAAAAATCATCAAATCATTAAATCTAATTAGGATAATAACTGACATAGCAGTGCTGTCTGGCTTTCCTGACATTTACATGTACAGTAACTCTGTTGAACTGCATTTATCTGATCAATGATTTAGACTGTGACAAACATTTTGACTGTGGCCTTCAACGCTTCAGAGAAGACTTCAGAGTCATTATCATCAACAAAACCAACTGAACTAGCCTCCTATGGAAACCGCATGTTAAAAACCAGTGAAAAACTCATCTCTACATTGGTGAAGCCGACAGTCACAAGTGACAATGTCAGTTTTACTCTTGCTACTGTTGGTAAGTGGAGACCATTATTACTGATGATGAAATATAATGTCAGTGACTTTATCAAGAGAGCAGGGGTGAGTCAGACAGCAACAAATGCAGCAGTAACTGTTTAATTTTGCAGAGTTATAAACTTTTATAAGAAAGCAGGAAACACAGAATCACTGAAGGAAAGAGAAACACAAGCACTATTGCCCTGTCCACACAAACACATGTATTTTTAAAACCACTGCTTTTTCTGTGTTGTTTGGTCATTCCTCCACACACAAACACATTATCAGCTCACTGAAACTGAACCTTTTTGAAAACTCCTGACAGGGTGAAGATTTTCAGAAACCCCAGTTGCAGTGTTGTCATGTAGCTGGTGATGTCAGAGTGTTATCTCCTTTGTTTGACATCAGATTGTGCACCGTTATCTCCTTTGTTTACAAGAGGCGAGTCTTTGATTGGCCAACATGGCTTTACAGTTAAGGTTATATCGCCACCTGCTGGGTTGGCATGCTCTTGACAGGGTTTTTGTGTTTTCATGTGGACATTTTTTTTTTTTAAACAAAGGGGTAAAAACTCTGTTTCTAAAAGTAACTGTGTACTTGGTCTTAGTTAAGGTCTTAGTTACACACAAAAGCCACAACTATCCTCTAACAACTATAACTTTCAGTCCCACAGCCTTAGGCTGCGTCTGAAAGCTCTAAAATGCTGCCTTCGGAGGCAGCATTCCAAGGCAGGAAGGCATCAAGGCACGTCCAAATTCTAATTCTGCTTCACTTCCTGTCTCCGGAGGTACCTTCTTCTGATGGAATTTTGAAGGCAGCATAGATTTATCCTTCGCTGCCTTCGATTTCCCACAATCCTGTGCGTGTGCGTCATATAGGCTATATAAATAAAGATATTCTGGTGAAATTAAACTTGTTACTTTATATAATAGATGAGATCTTGACCATGATATACTTTATGAATCGTAATAGTGTAAAAAGCATAATAAATAATATTGTTTGTAATAAATAATAGTATTTAATAAAATGTTAAAAGGGTTCAAATGAGTAGTGAATAAGAATAATATTTATACTATATTACCAATAATAATGAAACAGCCACTAATAACAATGGCCTGTTCTGCAATATTATTTGCATCAGTGCTTTTATTTTTTTTTAGCAAAAAGTAGCTGCCATTCTCAGTCGTCTTCTCCGATGCACAGACTTTCAGTGGGTAATGGCATTGAGGTCTTTATGTATTATTAAAGCATTTATATATAACTGTATAAGATCCTTTTTTCTACAAAATCTACAACTTAACCGTTAGGTAACCTAGCAATGGCGTCACGTTCTGCTGCCTCTGAAGTCTGTCCAAAACTGTTTCTAGAGTTGCCTTTGCAGCTTTCGAAATCACTGCCTGATAAGGCAGCGAGGCATCAAGTCAGCTGACTAGGCTTTCGAACACAGCCTTAGTGTCAGGATTCTGGACTTTGTGTTCCATGTTTTCCCTCCAGCCTTAGCTCTTGTTTTCCTTATTTGGTCATTTTCCTGTTCAGTTTGATTTGTGAAATAGCCCTGCACCTGTTATTAATTATCTTGTGTATATTAGATCCTTCCTGTTCAGTTGCCCTTCGTCTGGTCTACTAGTTTCTTACGTGTGTTTTCCAGCTCCTGAGTTTTTGTTTTCCCATTCTGTTCACTTTTATTAAAGACTGCTAATTATATCTCTGCATCTCCTGCGTTCCTCAACAACGTAACGTGACAGAAGACCGGACCAATAAAGATGACTGCTGAGGACAAGCTTTGGGGTTGCGGCAGGCCGGTCGGAGGCTGCTATTCCTCGAGCTTGCTAACCAGCTGAGCTGGCACGACGCTGCTCTAGGTGTGTGTTTTCAGCTGGGGCTGGACCACGAGACAATCCGTTCCGATTTTCCAGTGTGTGACTATTCCCTGATTGAACTGATTAATCTTGTCCTTTATTTCTTCAACTTTGAAATTAGAAACGTTTAAATAAAGGAAGATTCAAAGTCTCATTGTCCAGTTAATGGACATGGCGCTCCCCCTGGAGTAATTTCCCCCAAGAATTTTTTTTTGGGGGGGCCATATGCCTGAACTTTTTTACTCTAAATGAGGCAACTTGAGCATTATGAAGCATTAAACACTTTTGCGTAATGTGTGTTTCACAAGTGAGACTTATTACATTTATGACATTCCAGGAAACACCTTATATGGACAAATGCATCAAGTAACACTACAGCTGAATAACATGCAAATAGAGACGCTTTGACTGATTAATCATGAAAACAAACACACAATTACGATGCAACCCTTTTTGATATAGCCTTTATCACAGTAAAGAATTTTAAAAATAATATATTATGAATAGCTTAAAACCACAGAAGCAAGTTATTTCAAACACAACTAATGTTTTATAGTCATTTTGAAGCAATATATGATATTGATTTCACAAATTGTCATGTTTGACACCATGCTAAACATACTAGCTATCAAAGAAATGAGGATTTAAAACAGTGTGCATAGAAAGGTGCCAGCAAAAAAATAATGTGGGGTATAGGTAAGGTTTGGCACCATTTGAACTTATAATACAATATATAATACAAGTAATAAGGAAGTAAGTCTTAATAAAAGATTTATTAAAAATTAATCTTATGTACTTATGTTAATCTTATGTTATGTACTTAAACTGCTGATTGCTCTGGTAATATCAGTGGTATGACCCATTTCAGGAGCTGTCTGTTAAAATTTTAAATGAGAACATAGCTCATACATTCACAAAAATATTGAAATGCTAACACCAGTGACTGACAGTCAAAGCAAAGCACGGTTTGAGCCAGCAGAACTGGAAGTCTTTCAATGCCCTCTTCAAGGTGACCAGACCGGGGTTGATTAAGCCTTGGCCTGTGTCCAAGTGGTGTTTTACAGTCCCCACACATCTCCCCTTTTTTAGCCATAGTCATCTTGCCGCCCGCTCTGCAGCCTCCATGCTGTTGTTAATAGCTCTTATTCGACTTGCCCCCATAATTCCCAGCATCCTATAAGCTTTGCTGAGGGAAAGACCTGCAAACCACCTCCACTGGCATGCACCTAGTTTCCCACCCATTCCCATGGCAGGCCTCTAACAGTTCCTCATACTTCCCCCACTTTCTCTCCTGTGCCCATTTTATCCTCTCCTACCAAGGTACAGTTAACTCTAGTAAAAATGAACTGTTTTGTGGACTCTGAGACCAGGATGATGTCTGGTCTAAGCATGGTCTGGGTGGTGTGTGCTGGAATTTTCAGCTGCCTGTCCAAGTCAACTGTCTTTGATCAATCTTGTGCTGTGAAGAGCAAACCAACAGAGTTGTTTTTCCTTATGAGCTGCTCACCCTCCTTGACAAATGAGTACCTGTCTTAGAAACACAGGGCACATGCTGGGGGTTCTACCTTGCCCCAGATAATCAAGTTGGCTGGCCAAGAGGGGATGTCATTCCCCCCTGGATCAGAAACCTGATCCTCTGTGGGTTCCATTTACATACGTCCTGCCTGGTCACCTTCCGTTCCATTGCCTGCTCCCACTTCACCCAGGCACCCTGTTTCCACATTGCTGAAAAAACTACTTTCTCATTCTTCCCCCACAGAAGGACATACCTCCACCTGCACTAAACTCTGCCTTCCTTCTCATTGGCAGTGTTGGATCAGGTTGGTGTTAAGCTTCCGAGTCCAGCCCTGCCCTGTGCAACAGTCCCGAGGAGAGCCTTGTGCCTCAGCCTAGCTTCTGCCTGCTGGACTGCATCCTTCCTTCCACTTCTCCCTGTCCTCACGATAATGCCTGCTCTGGACACTTCAGCATCCTCCAAATCCGAATACTGCAGGTGTTTTCATGACCATGCAACAATAAATTCCTCCCTGATGGAGCTGAAGGCAGTCTTTGCTTGTTGCTGTTACCGTACAACCCAATGCTGCTCAAACCGTGCGACATGCCCAACCATCTGCGTAAATAGCTATTCACTTTATGCTCAAAACTTTCTACTATAGTAATAGGAACTTCATAGATGCAAGGGAAACAGGTCAATTTAGCTCAAAGGGAATTATTTAAGTTTTTATAGGGAATTTGAACAGAATCTTCATTCTACGGCGGATCAATGAATCAGCCAGCGATTCACTGAACAAGCCGTATAACTTAAACTGCCGACCTTGTTACCGTGCTAATAAATAGTGTTTTCACTATATTTTGGATAGTAATATCCATTGCAGAGTTTAAGACATTAATTTATAAGCACAAAACAAGATACTTCACCCTTCAATATGAATTAGAATTTATTGGATAAGCCTAAGACATATAAACTAATCTAACACATAGACAAGCATTCACGCATTCATACAAGTTGCAGAAAGAGAGAAAATGAGGAAAGAATGATTTTAGAAGAGTGAAAATATGAAATCCCAAGTTTATAGCAAAATATGTAATTGCTTCGGCCTGAACAACCATCAATCATTTAATGAACCCTCACACTGAGTTTCTCAATGAGGCTATTAAACTTTATATTAAATGCACCAGTTCAGCTAGAATCTGGAGGCTGTACTTGCGTTGCCTTTGTGTTAAGGGATTCCCTTTGATGACATCATTGCAGAAAGGGGGTTTTCCAAGGTTGCTGATTGGCTGGAAGTTTGTGGTTGTTTGATTTCTTGGGCGTTAGCTGGAGGATGCAGTTGTGTACGCTGGTTGAAGTTTTGAGGCGGGCACGAAGTCTGAGACACGGCTTCACAGCAAAACTTAACTTAGAACACAAAACTCTCAACGGAAAGAAAAATATTAAAGTAAAAGAAAGAAATGTGACGATCTCCTCATGTTTTCATTTTAGAGGAGTGGCTGGCGTGCAAGCCAGGAAGCGTTCAAAGAATGCAAAAAGCTGCGGCAAAAGTGATGGCAAACACCAATAGCTAAAAGCATGGCTGAAAACTAGGGCTAATAACCCTTACTAAAAAGTAAAATTTTATGGTGTCCTTTGGTTTTAAACTCAGCTTTGGACACATCCCAAAATGGTGTCTTGACCAATTAGATGTTGTCTTAACTCAGGATATTGCTATCTTTCTCCTCCCAAAACATAAATCAGCACGTTATCTTATCAGTCAATTTTCCCGCTCTTGCAGAGTATAATTTGGACATGATTTGGTGGAAACACTCAAAGCATGAATTTTCAAACTCACACATACAAAACACAAATGTAAACCATTAAGCTATTCAATAATTATTCAAAGGACATACACAATGAGTGATTAGAACATAATAGACAAATGTGTGGGTTACATGCATATTCGGGAGTTATGGAATGGTCTGATGTTCATTTATAAGTGCTTTTAAGCATAATTTTGTTGCATATTTATGTAGAAAGACAGTCTCTCTGTCATTCTGTGAACTAAGGGCATGTTCTGAGGGACAAAAGAATTTAGAAGGAACTCAGTCTGGTTCTTGTCTTGGGTGGGGGAGCACCACCCAACAAAGTTTTCTCATGTCATGGTCCTGATGTGCTGTATCTTTGACCATTAATCTTGGGTTTCTTGCCCCAAAATGGACAATCTTCTTCCTGAGTTGGAATTATCAATAATTGTGTTCTTTTGTGTTAATGTTGCAAGTTGTTCAAAGCTGTGAAAGAGTTGGTTGGTTAACCTTACTTCAGGCGGGTTGGTGCCGGGGTATCATGGACAGATTTATGATGTGATCTGGTTAACTTGGGCCTCTTTGTGGAATTTGGCTCTTTGGTTTCAACAATGTTCTGATCGGATCTTCAATTTGACACTCTGACATCCTACATAGATGAGGGGTCAAAGAATTCTTGGGAGAATTCCATGCTGGTAGACCCAGGCCTTGAATTTCCCTGGGAGCCCATACTTGTCCACAGTTCTCAGCCACCTCCCCAGATCAGCCATGGTGGCCTTGATGGAGTCTGTGTCTCTCAGGCTGCAGCAGAGGACCTTTCCAGGACTCCTCACTGGTTTCTCTGTGACAGATTGGATTAGATCTTCTCCCAACCTAAAGCAAAACTTACCAGTCATTTTCCGTTTTTTTCAACACTAATTTGCGCCAATTCCTACTTGATTCCTATTTCTAATTGGTGCCAGTCTGAAGGCAATGGGCCAGCAGACACTCTTAAGCTGAACTTGTTGTAATAGTACAGGATTAGCTCTTTCACCTTCTGGGGTACTTGGTATCTCTCCATTGCCACCTCTACCAACGTTTAAGGTATTGAGCCAAATGCATTGGTCAGATCTAACCAAATTACTGTCAGCTCTCCTCTGCCCTCTCTTTCTTCCCTGATGAGCTGAGTCAATACACCTGTATGTTCTAGGCACCTGACACCCCAAATATTCTTGATCTCAGCCAGCTGATCAACACATATCATCATAAAGCATTAAGGGATGAAATAAAAGTGCGACCCTCTGTAATCCAGCTCTGAAATGAATTGAATTGTGATACTAAAAAGTTTTACTGTATTTAAAAGGGAACACGTGAAATGGACCGCGAAAGCATGCAGTCGCTTTCTTATGCATGCTGTTTTACAGTTTTCACTTTCGCTTTGTAGACCAGGTTTGTAGACCAGAATAACAAAACGCAGCTAGACAAGACAGCCAGGCCAGACCTTCCTGCAGAGTTTCCCAGACCACAGAGAGCAGGCTACCTACTTACAAGCCTAGCAGGGGAGATAGCACTGCCTAGGCAAAGGCACAAGGAGAACGCAAGGTAAAGACCCTAAGAAGGGAAGCAGTCACTGAGCTAGCACATAGCTATCCTTAGATAGCTAGGCTCTAGGAAAGGGGACCACTACAGCTAACCTCAGATAGCTGTATTCACGTAAGCCCATCCTGCTATAACAATGGCTGAAATATAACCACCCTCATATGGCTATAATAAGGAGGTCCCCAATCCATGCCAGTCCAACAGTCAGGCTAGCGAAGCACTGTATTATTGACAGGAGCTCACAAGAGGGAAATCAATAAATGATTTGCTGAAGAGTGAACACATACACATCATTCGTCTGAGATCAAAGCCTAATGTAAGCAGTGGCCATAACACTAGAGGGCTGGACACAGCTATCCTCGAACAGCAGTTGAAGATTGCCCAGACCATGAAAGTGGGCCATCTACTTAAAACCTAGAAGGGGAGACAGCACAGTCTAGGCAGAGTATTTAAATATATTCACACAGAGTGAGGCTCAACAAACAATAACATGCATATTAGAGAGGCACCTGACAACCCATTTAGAGAGAAATCCCGCAGATCAAAGCGGTGGCCGCAAGATAAAATGAACTGTGACATGGCTATGGCAGAACCGGGCCACAAGACACAAATGCTGTCTCCTGCATCCCTCAGGAATAGGAACAAACGCAGGCAGAGCCTAGATGTCGTGACTCATCACAATGAGAGCATAACTCATGAAAGCAGAATATGCCCTCAGGTGTTAGAATCCAAACACAGAGGCACACATTCCCTAAGGTGCTACTCGACTTGAGCACTATACACAGGATCCGATAACCCCTAAAAGAGCATCTTAAACCCATATCAAGGCTATTTTACTATTAAAAGTCATGTGGCAGCATTGACAACAAGTTAGTTCTCCTGACTTTTTTCGTGTGTGTGCAGCATGATCTGCTATTTGTGTGTGCATGGTGTGTATGTATGTGTGAGTGTATATATATATATATATATATATATATATATATATATATATATATATATATATACACTCAATCAAATAGCCTAAATAGCACATAAATGCTAGTTTGTGTTTAATCAGAGGGTCAAGTCTTCATGGTTGGACCAAATGTCACCTTAAATAAAATCCCACAACTTGACACAACAAATTCTTCTGTGGACATCGATCTCATTGGGATTGCCAAGAACAACAGTCAAAGTATGTCAAATGTTTTAGTTTGATTTTAAAAATGTTGGAAGATCCGTCATACCATTACCACTAAACTACCTTTAATTACTTTTTTGGTTTCTGTTGTTATTGTAACATATAGTATAATGTACGTTTCCATTTCTGTTTCTGTCACACAGGATCAGCTGCTGTGGCTTTCATGAGCTACAGCACAATGGAGAATCTACTGAAGCCAGACTTCTTCAACACATCAAATGACACTGTTAAAACCATGATGTCCACTGTGATCTCAGCTACTCTTCCCAAAACCAACAACACTAAACTCACCAAACCAGTCAACTTCACCTTCAGACACATCAGAGTGAGAGACTGAAATGTGTTTTTGTCGAACATCTGAAAACATCTAATATTTAGTGTTCTGATATTTTATGCCTTTTCAATCTTCTTTTTGCAGGAGTTTGATCCAAATGGTTCTCTGTCCTGTGTTTACTGGAATATCAGTGAGTGGATTGTAGATGGTTGTTCTCTTTTAAAGACCAACAGCAGCTACACTGTGTGTTCCTGTGTTCATCTATCGACATTTGCTCTTATCATGCAAACCAGCCGCCCACCAGAGGTACGAGAACATTGCTAAAGAAACTGAAAAACAGCACAGATTTGGCACTCATGTACTCTGACATGTTTTCTCAGAGCTCTCAACTGCTGGATCTGTTAAATTTGGTGTGTGTGATCGTGGGGCTGGTGTTCTTCAGTTTGGCCCTGTTGACCTTTGCCCTTTGTCAGTGGAGTCCTGGAGTGAATAATGTGGCTCGAATCAATATCTGCATCAGTCTTCTGTTGGCTCATCTTCTGTTCCTGCTCACACAGCAGTTCCTGAGCGTCATACGGCATAAGCAGGTGAGAATGATGAAGGAGCTCTACAGCTCAGCACAGCCTCACTGAGAATCATCATAACCGTCTCTCATGGTCTCCAGGTGTTGTGTGCCGTGATCTCAGGCCTTCTGCACTTCTTCTTTCTCTCCGGCTTTGTGTGGATGTTCATTGAAGCTGTGATGCTCTTCATCTGTGTGAAGAACCTATCACAGATCAACTCCAAAAAGAGGGAGGTGCTTAGCAGTGGATTCCTGTGTGTGATTGGATATGTGGTTGCTCTGGTTGTGGTTTGTGTCTCTGTCGGTCTGGTTCCTGAAGGCTACGGCAGCGAACGGTGAGTTGTTGTTATTTTTAAGTTAATTTGGTTAGAGGAAAATAATGCAGCTCTGGACTTTGGTGACATTTCCAACACCAGAAATGCTTTTCTGACAAATTCATTCAGTTATTATGATGATTTTTCTCTAAACAGCTGCTGGATTAAAATTGATAAAGGCTTCATCTGGAGTTTTCTGGGTCCTGTTTGCGTCATATTAACAGTAAACACATTTCTCATTTCTCATGACTTTTTTTATATTAAAAGGAAAACAAGCTGATAAATTACTCCTTTACTTTCCAGTCAAACACGCTTCTCTTCATCAAGATCTTCATCAGTCTGAACTCAACTCTCAAAAGTCTCAATGCTGAAGTTTCACAGATGAAACAAACCAAGTACCGTTATAACTGAATCACTCTACATAAAACCACATATAGTCAATAAAGACGCATTAACTCTTTCTTTGTCTGTTTCTCTGCAGGAGTATGGTGTTTAAAACACTGGCTCAGTTTGTGGTTCTTGGTTGCCCCTGGATTCTGGGTTTCTTCACTAATGGCAGTAAGGAGCTGGAGATCGTCTTCCTGATCTTGAACTCCCAGCAGGGAACCTTCATCTTCCTGATCTATTGCGTCCTCAATAATGAGGTCAGACATCAATCAGTTTACATGTATAATCTGGATGTTTTCACTGAGGTCCATGTTCTTACTTTGGTGATCTGTGGACTGTCAGAGGCAGTTCGTTTAAACTGTTACTTTTCCGTTTTCTTACTGTGACTGAATGTTCAAATTAACCATAACTATTCAAACTCCAACTGTTCAAAAAAAGAAAAGCATGAATATTTATTTCTATAAATGCAAATCTAGTCTCTAAAAGCCTCTTTTTCTTATTTATTTATTCTAAACAAACTCCATTCTGGTTCATGAGTTTCAGAGGTTAAATTGATCTCTCGTCTTATTCTTGTCCAGGTTAGGCAGCAGTACAAGAAGTTCTTCAGATGTCTTTGCTGCATCAAACAACACTGATGACTACAACATCACATTTAGAAAGTAATAAATACTGCTTAAGTGCCATTCATATACAGATTATTTTATAAAACAGAATCAATGGGTTTGGATGTTAAATGTCAGAGTTGTCAATCCTTTCTAAAAATGACAGAAAAATGTGTTATTTAAGTGTCTTATTAACTGTTTCGCCTCTGAACTGTTTTATTTAGTCTTCTTTAAAGGGGTCATCAGATGCAAAGTTCACTTTTACATGTTGTTTGAACATAAATGTGTGTTGGCAGTGTTGTGTACACAACCACCCTATAATGATAAAAAATATACCCAATGCTTTTTTTTTAATCCCTAAAAATCATAACCCCTTTCTCAAATCAAGCCATTCTCTGATTCTTGGCTTTGTGACGTCACACAAACCAGGACCACTCCCATGATAGTTGATTGACACTGTGTTTGTTGACACATTGTCTTACCTTAGACCCACCCTAATGAACATAGTCGTCATTTACTCCCGACATCTGAGCCGTTGAAGATGTAGTGGATTACTTTCGTTTTTGAATGGAATGCACCTCCCATCTACCTAAATGTATCTATGTTTGCATGAATCATTCGTGATCCAGCTTCACATACAGAAGAAGTGAGTATAAGGGTTTTGTATAAATCTTTGCAAATCAGCTTTCCTAATAATGTGCTAGTTAACAAGTTCCACAGCTAACTCCAGCTAACGTTTAGTCTCTTAGAAAACGGCTCGTCACTGCACAGAAGAGAGGGGCGGGGTGAGCGAAGCTCATTAGCATTTAAAGGGACATTTTAACCAAAGTGTGTTATAGACTTTTCAATTAAGACCCTAAAGAATCAACTAAAATGGTAAAATGGGCATCTGATGATTCCCTTTATTTTATTTTTTTCATATGCCTCATACAAAATATATAAACAGCAAAATGTATTTGCATGAATAAAGAATAAAAGTTTTGATTAGTATAGTGAATTTACATGTAAAACTAAACTTAAAAAGCAAGTAAATGAACAGCTAATGTCTAAATGAATCTGTGTTGTCACTTGGTTTAAATTTTGCATTAAAGTGCCGGACACACCTCTATGTTGTAATGCATTAAGCGGCTTTAACACCGAACGCAGAAACAAGCCGTCCTCCCGCAGCACAAGCAATTGAAATGAATGGGTTTCATAGCGCAGCGTTCTCCGCATTCGGTGTGAAAGCCGCTTCGTGCGCCATCCTTTATCATTACTCCAACTAATGAGACAGACAGACAGTCAAGCTGCATCAATCACACATTTTTAGACTACAGTGGGTCCACAGCTGAACAACAGAACTACAGAAGCGTGAGTTAGCCGGTTAGCAAGACATGTGCAGGGTTGTTACACAACATAACATACACAACTACATATTTTGAACGATCGCTAGAAAATAGTCTTTGTAGATTAATCTTTTGGAAGTGAATATAAAACAAATTTACTCTCGCAGCGTAGGATACAACGTCTTCTCGACATGACGTAAACCACATGTTTTACTGTGTTTGTGGGCGGGCAAGTTGTTTACGACATAGAACAACGGCCATTATGCAAAGTGTTACTTTGTGACGTATAGCTGTAACAGAATAAGATTCTAATTCCTGACGATTCGTTCAGGCGATTGTGAGCCGGTCCTTTTTTTTGTGATAGACAATAACTTTATTTATCATGCACTGTCAGCTTTACAGCTTTGCATATAGTTTATGTTCACCTACAGCTACATGACACACTGCATGAAAGATCATATTTGAAAAGGCATAATAGGAGCACTTTAAAACAATGAATGGCATTTTGCTTTTGTTCAGATTACATTTATGATCCAGTACCATTTTAATGCATTTCGGTTACAAAATGTGTTAATAAACAGACTATATAATAGACTGACTAAAAAGCATTATTCAGTCACTGCCAGTCCACTTTGAGTTAAAACTGACAAAAACCTTATAGACAATTACCTGTGATCAAATGAAGGTGTCAAGCTGTCAGATCCTGTCTAAATAATGAAACACTCACCTGGCCGCAGGAAGATGGTAAGTAAAACTTTATTTTGATGGTCCATTTTTAACATTCTGTTGACAATAAGTAACGTTGCACCTGCATGTCAACTCTCAGAGTATTAGCAGACTATCTACTGAATATCTGCTAGCTCTTTGTGAAATTTCACACACGTTTTACTTTGTATCATAAGCTTTATGGTATTTTCTAAACCAAGCAAATGTCAGTCAAGCACTCAAACATCACAGATAGCACACAATGCTATTTTTTCAGTTTTTATTTATAACTGACATATCACATTCATGGTTGCAGTATTTGCAGTTAATGATTCTATTCATTTAATCAAATTATGAGACAAATATTTGGATTTACTATTTAGTACAGAGTACAGTAGTTAGTTTGGCATTAAATTGAGTCTAATTGTAACTCATGTACCATTTCGTAGGGTCATAGCTATTTCACCTCCTTCTGCTATGAGAACTCCCGCTGCAATTAAAGCTACAGCTGCTGCTACTAAACTTATAGCTCTAATGCTGAATTAATTTGACTGTGTTTTTCTCCTCATCTGTAAATCTCACTTATTGTATTACTGTATTAAAAGCTCTGTAAACTGTATTATGGAGAGTATAATGAGAGAGAGATGGACTGAGCGAGTGTGATTACCTGCATCTGATACAGCAGTCATTCTTCAGATCAGTCATTAGTTTGAATAGCTGCTAAGGAAAACATTATCTTTGTCGTAACGTTAATATCTTTTAATCGTTCAAGGGTGATTTTGGAAAAATAACTTCCATTTATAGCATTTAATTTTCAGTGTAAGTCTTTACTGCATAAAAACAGTCTCTTGTTGCCATCTCATGGTGGAACAACGTAATCAAAAACACCATCACAAACACTGTTTCTCGATACTAAACACGATTATTAAATACTATTATTTACATACAATATTATTTATTGATGATTAATATTTAATAAACAACCAAACCAACAATCATCATAAAAGTTGCTAGGCAATTCAGTCAAAAGTACAAAGGCAGCACTCAGAGGCAGATATACAGCATTGAATTTATATAAATAGGAGATTTGCCAAAACTCTTCTCCGGAACAAATAATAGATTAATGAGACAAAAGACAATTTCCTTAGATTTACCTGTAACAAATTATAATTTGTGTGTATCCACTACAGAGACATCAGATCCAGTGGTGAATTCCAGAAGATCTGGCTGAGGTGAGGCGCTCTCAGATTGGTTCATGAGTGCAGAACGCCTGCTGATGATCTGGAGCTTACTTGTCCGAATACATTTATGCAAATTTTCAAATGGATGTTATCTTTACTAACAAACTGCATTTTTGAATTATAAACAAGTACATTCTCGCCTAAAAACCTCTTAAAACTTCTTTCTGTGACACAAAAACAGTAATATTTATAAAATGATTATAACAGGGCTGATTAAAGTGAGGATTAAACCTGGGTCTCTGGTGCTCTAGGAGTATGGAATTACTCACTGAGCTAATGCCACAACAGTTAAACCCAGTAACAGAAGAGCAAAAACAGCCAAAGGACTTGATTCTTCAAAAAGTAAAATAATCTTTACTAGAAAATCAAAATACAAAATAAACAGAGAACTGAGCTTCCACCAAACAGAGGAAGACACAAGGGTCCAAAATATGCAAAAACAGCAAGAGAAAAAAATCACATGCGTGAAGCTTGTAATCACTCTTACTCTTCTGTGACAAGACTGCTCCTACCCCATCAGAGGCTCCACCTCCAGCACAAAGTGTTAGAATGGGGGCAGACGTGAAGCATTGTTTTAGTGTATTGAAGGCATGGTCCACATGAAGGACCTGTTAGACTTTTTTGTCAGTGTGGAGAGAGGCTCTGCAATAGAACTAAAATTTCGTATGAACCTCCTATAGAAAGATTTGAGAACCCCAGAAAGTGCTGTACCTGCTTGATTGAAGTGGGTTGGGGCCAGTCCAAGACTGCTCGAATCTTGCCAGGATCCATCTGGAGGCTGCTTGTGGACACATGGAAGCCAAAGAATGAGACAGCTGGGACATGGAACTCACTCTTTTCCAGCTTGACAAAGAGATTGTGCTTCTGCAGCTGGGCCAGGACCTGTCTGACATGTTGAATGTGATCTTGGAGGTTGCAATAAAATATCAGAATATCATCCAAATAAAAAAACACAAATATGTTAAGCATCTCTCTTAGAATATCATTAATGAAGGCCTGGAAGAACGCAGGAGCAATAATCAGGCCAAATGGCATTACCTGTGTGACGAGCATCCCAAGCTCTCTTCAGCGTTGCCCCGGAAACACACGTGGAGCACCTGCACAGCCATATCACAATCAGCGATCGGCCACAGCTGCAACTGATCAGGCTACGGCTAGATAAGCCGTGTGAGCCAAACGCAGGGTGAGATATTTCTCCATGAAGCTGAACATTAACCTTTCCTCTCCGTTCCGTTCCAGAGAGCAGTGTGTGACCGATCAGCCATGAGCACCGCACGGACCCACAGCACCTGGTACTCATAGTGGCCTGCCGGGGTGTTAAATGCAGTCTTCCATTCGTCCCCCTCCCGGATCCTGACAAGATGGTATGCATTCGGAGGGTCCAGTTTGGTGGCCAAGATGGTGGCCCCCTGCAGGATCTCGAAAGCTGTAAGTGGGAGGGGGTAACGATTTGTGATAGTGATGTTATTTAAACCCTGTTAGTTAATACAGGGTCTAAGACTACCATCCTTTTTTTCAACAAAGAAGAAACCAGCCCCTGCCGATGATGTGGAAGGACAGATGAATCCACTATCTAGAGCTTCCTTCAGATACTTGTCCATTGCTAATCTCTCAGGGCCAGAGAGGGAATAAAGCCTTCCGCAGGGTGGACAGATTCCTGGCATAAGTTCAATAGCACAGTCGTATGATCTGTGGGGGGCAGTGTGGCAGCTTGAACTTTACTGAAGTCTTCAAGGAGGACCATGTATTCCGGGGGAACTTGGGACGACTCGGTAGGGTGCGGTGGAGACTTGCTAGTGAATGGTTCCATCCTGGGAACAGCCATAATTTCGGTAGACTAGACGGGGCTTTGAGCCTAAAGACAGATTTGCTCTGGGGATTGTTTGACAATGATTCTTGGAAAGACTTCAGCCCAAAGAGAACAGCAGAAAGCAGTATTTGAGCGATGGCAGTTGGTTCCCCAATCTCTGATGACTCCTCGGGACCAGTTAATATTCGGGTTATGAAGAGTCAACCATGGGAAGCCGAGGATTATAGGGAGTTTAGGAGTATGAATTAAGAAGAACTGTATCAATTCCTGGTGGTTCCCCACCTGAAGCTGAAAAGGTGGAGTGTACTGACTGCCCTGACCCGATCCCAGTGGGCTGCCATCAACTGCAGTAATGTTAAGGGGTTCTTGAAGAGTCACAGGGTGAATTGCAAGACTTTGGGCCATCTTAAATCCCCTGAATAAACAAAGGCACATACTTGATGATGTTGCTGGCCCTTGGTGATAGTGGCCTGGATCGTCAAGCCGGAGGTCGCCGAGCAGGGGATGGTTCCTATTCTTGCCCAGGCCCCCCTACTCTAGGACCAGACTTGGCTTTTCTCAAAAGCTCAGGACAGTTAGTGTGAAAGTGGCCTGGCTTGCCACAGTAGAGGCAGCATCTCTCTCTCATTCTCGGATTGCGTTCCACCTGGGATATCCGAGTTCCCCCCAGCTGCATGGGATTCTCCATGTCAAAAAGAAGGGGAGATAATTTAACAGGAAGTAAGCTCTTCTCCCGCTGCCGCTCTAGCTGGTATTCTCTGAGGTGATGGTCAAGCTGTATAGCCACATCATTGAGGGACTCGAGATCAGGAGCAGAGTCTTGTAATGCTAACTTGTCTTTGAGCTCTGAGGGCAAAGCATGGTGGAAGGTTGCTCTTCGCTTTTTGATCCCATCCACTCTCAGTAGCAAGTGTACGAAACTCTATGGCAAAATCAGCTGCACTCCGGGTACCTTGAGAGAGATTCAGCAGGCGGTGATCTACGTCCCCCATCACTGGCTGGATGTTGGAACACTCTCTTTATTTCCATAATGAAGTGTTGAATGTTTGTGGTAAGTGGTGACTTCTGGTCCCACAGAGCTGAGGCCCAGTCAAGTGCCTTGCCAGTGAGGAGGGTAATTATGTAGGAAACCTAACTGCTCTCAGTGGGAAAACTACTGGGTTGAAGTTGAAAGGCCAGAGTACACTAGGTAATAAATCCTTAAATAAATTTTTGTTGTATGGACATACGGCCATTTAAAACTGTATCAGGGACCAGTTTCATTCAGTTAGCACAAGAGCTGATAAATGTGGGCACAACCCACGGCCGTCTGTCAGCTACAAGTTTGCTCCCTGACCCCACCACAATCTCCCGAAAGTGCGAAGAATTGGCAACTTCTAAAAGAGAGGACATGGTTGAAGAGATTAAAGGGGTCATGTCTTTAATAAATGTGGGAATGACAACTGACATGTGGACGGATGATTAACGTAAAATAAGCTATATTTCAATCACATGTCACTATGTCACAACACAATTTGACATGAAGAGCAGGGTACTCACCACAACAAGCTTCCCAAACGAGGCCAAAACAGGAGACAATATTCGAAGAGAGTTGCAGCAGCAATTAGTCTCAGTCCTTGGCTTTGACTCATCAGTAATGAATAATGTTGTCTGGGTAACCGATGAGGGGGCTAATATTATACGACACTGTCCCCCGACATGCCTTAAACTTGGATGAGCTTGCAGAATCCATCCCAGAAGTATCAGAGACTCTTCAGGCTGCCAAAACTTTAGTCCGATATCTAAAGCAATCTGGTCAGGCCAGCCAGTTGTCAAAAACTGTCAAACAGATGGCAGAAACCAGATACAGCACCGTATTCCTCACTCTGAAGTCAAATGAGTCAGTTTACTCTGAGTTACAGTTTACAGTTCTACGACGCACAAAGGGAGTTGGAGGGGGATAAATACCTGACATTGAACCTCGTCTTGCCCTGGCTACACAAACTAAAATGTCATTGCCAGCCAGATGTGTCAGACACTCTTTCCCAAGCAATTATCCACCAACCACACCTTGAGTGGATAACAAAGAAAATCCACATCCAACCACTTCACAAACTGGCCATATTCTTATGGCCTAAGTTCAGTCAATTAAGAATGTTTACTGTTGATGAAAGGGATGACATCACAGTATTTAGTGCCCCCACCAGCAGCAGTAGCAGTGAGCGTGGCTTCAGCACAGCTGGAAGAATTATAGAGGAAAGGACTGGTTAAAAATCTTCCACTGTGGATTCTGATTTTTCTTCCCGATGTTCTGTAAGAGACTGTTCTTGTAGCCCTGTAGCCATGTCCCGTTTTTTATTTGGGATTTGCTTTTTTCACTAGTTCATAACTGTTGGTAATAAACATTTAAACTAACATTGTTATGCTTGAAGTGTTTTATATCTGTGGATTTTATTGTTAGCTAGTCAAGTGTTGATTTAAGAGGCTAATTTAATCAAATGTAGTATAAAATGACTGTTGGCCAACAAAAACAAAAACAAAAACAAAAACAAAAACAAAAGCTTGCATTTAACGAACAACAACAACAACAAAAAAATGCTCTTAACATTTTTCTAAATTAACTTAATAAAAAATAAATAAATAAATAAATAAACAAAATATAATCACTTTGCTACTACATACAAAATAATAGTATAAGCTGTTTTGAGAGAAGGGGAAAAAAAAAAAAAAGTTCGGTTTGGACTCAAGCCGAAAATTCTGATAAGCTGTCGAACAAGGGCCAGGCTAGGACCTGAGTGTCTCGGGCCAAAGCTGGGCTAGGGCCCAGATTTGAGGCCTGTGTAGGGCTCTAATCCCCTGCATTTCTCAGGGCTTCCATCAAACCGCTCTGGGGCTAGTAATTTGGGCTCAGAAGGGAGTGTCACCAAAAAGCTAGGTTGAGGATCAGGAGGCTGTTGGGGTTCTTGGGGTGAAGAGGTTTGGGATTGGAGGCTCAAAAGTTAGACGATCTAAGACAGAGCTTGGTCATGTCGTTGAATGGTAGTGGCTTGTTCAGAGAGTGCAGCTATGATCCGTTCAACATTGGAGGGTGGAGAAGGCACTTCCGCTGGGCTTGCTTCCATGGTTCAGTCTTGCTATAATCAGGCTGCTTGAAGTGAGGATTGAACCCAGGTCTCTGGTGCTCTAGGAGTATGGAATTACTCATTGTGCTAACTCCACAACAGTTAAACCCAATAGCAGAAGAGCAAAAAGAGCCAAGGGACTTGATTCTTCAAAAAGTAAAATAATCTTTACTAGAAAATCAAAGTACAAAATAAACAGAGAACTGAGCCTCCACCAAAGACAGACAGACACAAGGGTCCAAAATATGCAAAAACAATCAGCCTTAATTTGAGAACTTGCAACTAGATACACAGGAAGAATAGGCTCAAGACTGAACACAATAGCAGAAAATGAACAATTTTATAAAGGGTCAAACTAGGGTGTGGGAAATGAAAGCTGCTTAGCAGGACACTGAACATGGTATGGGGCAATAGTGCCATCTGGAGGAACAGAGAGACTAAAGATCATGACGCAAGAGCCATCTGCATTCTGGAGGGAACATGACATAAAGGGCTACAGGAGAGTGACCCCTGCTGGCCAGGATGAAGACACAAATGCAGAGATGAGCCCATTAAAATGATACAGTTTGTTGTTGATACTGACTGTTGGAATTGTAATACCACTCTAATATTGCACTCTTTTTAGCCAATCAGATTTGAGGACCAGAAAGAACCGTTATATAAATGTATATACATTTCTATTAAGAAAACCTTCCTAACCAAAAACAAACCCAGATAGCACATGTACGTCTGTAAGATGTCTGTTAAATATCACTTGATCTGGAAAGCATCTGCTGTGTACAAACATCTGACAGACGTCTGTAAGATGCCAGTTTTACATACATTCTAAATCATAAACATCTTAAAAACATCTAATAGACGTCTATCTGACATCTGATAGGAAACATCCTGTAGACATATTGCAGATGAGCAAACACTTAAAAAAAAACACACAAAAAAAAATAAATAAATAAAAATGTCTTGCAGATGTAAATGGAGACGTCAAATAAATGTCTCTGTGATGTTTGTGTGCTGTCAGGGTGCTTTTTTTCCATACACAACAGTACAAACATCTGGCAGACATCTCTAAGACGTCAGTTCTACATACGTTCTAAATCACAAAAAATACGTCTTGCAGATGTAAAGGCAGACGTCAAAAAGACATCTCGATGTACGTGTGCTATCAGGGAACCTGTACGTGATGTCTACATTTACATCTGCAAGATGCATTTTTACGTAGTTTGCTCATCTGCAATACGTCTATTGGACGTTTTCTATCAGATGTCAAACAGACGTCTATTAGATGTCTTTAAGATGTTTTTAGATGATTTAGAATGCATGTGAAATTGACATCTTACAGATGTCTGCCAGACGTTTGTACACAGCAGATGCTTTCCAGATCAAGAGATCTACATCCTGGATGGCCTGAGGGTGAGTTCATTTTCAGCAAATGTTATTTTTGGGTGAACTATTTGCATATTTAGTTGTAAGTACATTAAATTGTGTTGGATGTTTGGTCAATTTGACAGCATTCAGAAACTGTAAAGTTGAAATGTAAAGTTAAGTGCATTACATTTTGTGATACAGCATTTAAATTCTAGTACATATAGTTAGAAGCAAAAATATGCATACTATGCACAGGGAACTGACTACCAGTAGTGTGCAGTATGAGCAATATGACTGATTTACATAAAAACATGAATACTTGCACTATTTTAAAACGCATGATTCACAATGTCCAGCTTGTGTAAAATTATTCTCAAATCTTTCTTTTATTACAAAAGAAAGCTTTATACATAATTACAGCATTTCTTTTACAACAAGTATGTATTAGTGGTTAAAACAGGATTTCGCTTTCATTGCTCGTAATATCAACTTAAAGTTTAATCAAAATAAAACTTACCCAGCATGTAATACAAAAACAAACGATCTAACAAACCTAATTCTTCAGAAAATGGCACTGTAGATGATAATGAACATAATTAAAGCAAACGATTCATCCACGACTGGTTACACTGTGCTAAAGAAAAGAAAGAAGAAGAAAAAAAAAAAAAAAAAGAAAAAGAAAGAAAAAAACAGCACTGACAGATGTCCGTGCTTCACATTAAAACTAATATATACAGTCCACTGAATACATCCAGAGTGCAGAAACATTTTAATTTCAAACGCAGCCATATGAGCCACGTACAGTTTGTTAAAGTCAGAAATCAGATTATGTACAATAAGGGCCATATACAGTATGGTACATTCAACACTTTCTTCTAGTGTTTACACAATTTCATACTATAACAGCCCATATAAAGACAGTCACACACGCAGGTCATATTTCACTCAAAAAATAAAAAAAATAATACTTAAAGCAAAACCACTAACGCTTTTGCATTGTGAAAATATTTTCATGAAAATTAAGTGTTTTTTCCAACATAAATATTTTCAAAATGTAATCATTATTGCAATACAAGAAAAATAGAACTTTCATGAATTAAAAGCTATTTAATGATTACTAACAAAATATCTAAACATATTACATTTACTATCTTTTTATTTTTTAAATGCAAAAATGTAGTTAATATTCAGGAAAATTTTACAAGGCAAACAAACAAAAAAAAAAAAAAAAAAAAAAAAAAGGAATAGTTAACCCAAAAAGTGAATGGGCGCCATCAGAATGAGATTTTGAAATTGTTTAAAACGTGGATTTGTTTCTTACAAACACACAGCTTTTGGTTTCACAAGATGTTAATGGTGTGGATTACTTGTGGATTATTAAGATGTTTTTTTATCAGCTGTTTGGACTCTCATTCACCCATTCACTTCCATTGGTGAGCAAGTAATGTAATGCTACATTTGTCCAAATCTGATAAAGAAAAACTCATTTACATCTTCAGAATCAGAATGAGAGTTTGAACAGTTTAAAATGTCTTGATGGATTTGTTTGACAAACATGTAGCTTTTGGCTTCTAAAGATGATGATTGATGGACTGAAGCGGTGTGGATTGCTTGTGGATTATGCTTTTATCAGCTTTTCGGACTGTCATTCTGACGGCACCCATTCACTTCCGTTGGTGAGCAAGTGATGAAATGCTACATTTCTCCAATTTTGATGAAGAAACAAACTCATCTACATCTCGGATGGCCTGATGAAGGCGAATACATTTTTAGAAAATCTTCATTTTTTTTCCAACTTTAGGGTTTACTCATATTTGCAGTGAATGGGTACCATCAGAAAGAGAGTTGAAATGGTTTAAAATGTCTTGATGGATTTGTTTCTTACAAAAACGCAGCTTTTGGCTTCTCAAGATGTTAAATGATGGACTGTAGTGGTGTGGATTACTTGTGCATTACTGTGATGTTTTTAATCAGCTGTTTAGACTGTCATTCTGACGGCACCCATTCACTTCCATTGGTGAGCAAGTGATGAAATGATTTCTCCAAATCTGATGAAGAACATTTACTCATCTCAGATGGCCTGAGAGTGAATACATTTTCAGCAAATTTTCACTTTTTGGTGAACTATTCCTTTAAAATTTAATGCAAAATATTTTTTTTTTCTCTTTTGGTTGGGAGTGAAATATGACCTGGACAAGTTCTTGAAAGCATTCATGAAATTCACCCAAGAAAATACTAATAAACAACTCAAGAAAGTCTTCCCCTGGACTTAAAATGCATTAATACTGAAGAAAAAAGTCAAATACTTTTTGTTCTGGCCGCTTCATAAATCCCACAATTTTTTTTTTTTTTAATCATTCGTTATCCGGTTAGACATGTTGCGCTCGGATCCACAAACTAAAAATCCACGAGATAAAGAGAAAACGTCATTCCTGAAACTCTCTGTATTGCCGTGGTCCATTTAAATCCGTTTAACAGTACGAGAAAAAGGCGCTATGGTCCAAACGTGCAGTCTAAATGAATGAAATCCGTAGAGAGAAACTGAATAAATCGTATATATACACACGCACACAAGTTGAGATTTACAGCCCTTTGGACGTCGCGAGAAATCCAAATGAAATATTTGAAAAAGAAAACATGATTAAGGGTATGGTGACAGAAATTGAAGAAATAAAAAAATACAATATTAATATATGGGTGCACGTATAAACACTTTCACTACATTTGATTTCATTTAAGCTATCTCAGTGAAAATAACAGTTGTTTTGAACAAACTTTGCCATTCTAGTACCTATCCATCACGTGTTTTAATATTTCGGTAAACTAAAGCCATGAGAGCACAATCCACGTCATTTATTCACCTGTGAACGCGCAGCACCGCCGTTTTCGGCACGTTGTCATGCAGTGCAAATGCAAGTCAGTGTTTTTCTCTTACAGCATCATAAAACGTGAAAGCATGTGAAGCCTTGAAGCAGAAAAGTCGACTTCTGACAGCTAGATTCACCCTGGCTGTATCGATACGTACAGTATAGTTTGGCACAGCATTACAACATGGAATGACATGCAATCTTTTTCCTACATTGTAGTACGGATCATGTTTGAATCCAAATTATAGCAGCACTTTGAAATAATTAGATAATTTTTGGGTATCCTATAACGTCTAATTGACCCTTCGCAAAAGTTACTGTTTACGTTCTCACGCAGCGAAAAATACATTGCGGAGCTGAGCTAAACTGACATCAGACAAGACAGACAACACAGAGCAGGTCACTTGTGGTATGAAACAACACCTCAGCTTTCAAGTGTTTTCATTTTTGTAAGAAATTCAAATATAACTACATAAAGTTTGTGAAGACAAACTTTGAAGTTGGCTTGAGAAAGCCTAGTCTAAGCTTTTGAATAGGTTTTAAACCATTTTAAAAGTTTGATGATTTTCAGTCTGAAACAGAGTGAAGTCTAAAGTAGTTTTAATGCTTAAAGTTTGAATGTTTTGAAGGAAATACAGTATATCAGACAGAGAGAGATAGCTAACATGTTGTTAGCATACAACATGTTGTTACTAGCATGTTGCTAACACGATTAACAAGTTGCTAGCATGATTAGCATGTTCCTAACATGATTATCATGTAGTTAACATGTTGCTTGCATGCTTATAGCATGATTAGCATGTTAACATGTTTTAACATGTCGTTAACATGTTGGTAAACTTGTTTTAGCATGATTAGCATGTGGTTAACATGTTCTTAACATGCTTAGCTGTTACCATGATTAGCATGTTTCTAGCATGTTATAACATGATTAGCATATTGCTAACGTGTTTCTAACATGATTAACATTTTACTAATGTGTTGTTAACATGATTAGGAGGTTGCTAGCATGTTTTAGCATGATTAGCATGTCACTAGCATGTTGTTAACATGTTTTTAACGTAATTAACATGTTGCTAGCGTGTTTCTAGCATGATTAGCATGTTACTAGCATGTTGTTAACATGATTAAGATGTTGCTGGCATGTTTCTAGCATGATTAACAAGTTACTAGCATGCTGTTAGCATGTTTCTAATATGGTTAACATGTTACTAATGTGCTGCTTTCATGATTAGCATTTTACTAATGTGTTGTTGGCATGATTAGCATGTTGCTAGCATGTTATTATGATTATGATGTTAATGTTTTTCTAGCATGTTTTTAGCATGATCAGCATGTTGCTGGCATGATTCTAGCATGATTAACAAGTTACTAACATGCTGTTTGCATGTTTCTAATATGGTTAACATGTTACTAATGTGCCCATTGCATGATAAGCGTTTTGCTTGCATGTTTCTAACATGATTAGTATTTTACCAATGTGTTGTTGGCATGATTAACATGTTGCTAGCATTATCAGAATTTTGTTAACATGTTGTTATGATCATGTTAATGTGTTTCTAACATGTTTATAGCATGATTAGCATATCACTAGCATGCTTTGAACATAATTAACATGCTGCTAGCATGTTTCTAGCATGATTAACAAGTTACTGATGTTGTTAGCATGTTTTTAACATTATTAGCAAGTTTATAACATGATTAGCATATTGATAGCATGATTATGTTGCTAGCTTGAATTAGTAGTCTGAAGATCTGGGCTGAGTTTGGAGTTTGTAGAGTAAAAGCTCTCAAAGGAGTTAGAGTCAAGTTTTTTTTTTTTTTTTTTTTAAAGAAGTAGTAGTAGTAGTTTAAATAGCATTTCACTAAGTTGGGTTTCTCAAGCCAACTTAGATACTTTCTCAATACCAACTTAAAAAAAAAATTGTGTGGCTCTTTAATGTATCGTGACAGATCGCTGTAGTGCCCTTCACCTCTAGCTGCCTGTGAACCGATCATCTCATCCTCTTTTTAAGCACAAAATAAACATGAATGAACATCTTAGGGTATCTTGATTCAACCCGGAAAAAGGTTAATAGATGCCATTTTTCAAGTTCAAGTCCACCGATGTTCATCTACTCTCCTGTCTCAATTGTTTTTTGGACAAAAAGGCATATTCGGCGTTATGATTGGTCAGATCGCCTGTCAATCAAACTTCTGCAAAGGGTCAATTGAGTTACCCCTATGGAGCGAAAAATTTTATTTTTAGACGTGATGTTTAAGAAATGATGAATTCAAACTGTACATGAAGCCTCTGGTGAGTGTTGATGGCAGTGCAAGAGTATCCAGCATTACTTTTAAACAAGTTCACTCATAATTTCCTCACCCTCATGTTTGAGCTCTAAAAATGACAAAAAATAATCTTATTTTCGAAAAAGGCGGCTCAAAAGGCTTGGAGCTCAACCGCATCAGTTGCCATTTATTTAAATGGAAAGACGGTTGGACAATCTGCAAAACAACTCAAGTTGACAGAATTGTCCTTACTGAATGAAACATTCCTTAAAATAATAAAAACACACTAAACTGCCATTGAAACTATACCGGAAAGTCTAATTTCACAACTTAAACTCTTGAAAGAATTCATTTTTGACTTTGAAAGAAAAAGGATTACAAATCAGATCAAGACCGGTGTTCCCAAAAGAAAGACTGAACTGAAGATACTTCAACTCACTGCTGTACAGTGAAGAGATTTGAATTTACTGAAAGTGAACATAATCGTACATCTGAAGACCCAGCAGCGATAGTGCAGACGTCTCTGAAATCCTGAAGTATAGATGCGTGTATACATGTCAACAAAAATCATCCACTAACACGCTACCCACCAAGACGAGTCCATGAAGAGACGCGACCATCCTTCAAATGTCCCATTACACCTCATTATTGACGTATATGACGGGTTTGCGAACCCCACGCAGCGAGAAGGCAGTAATAAATATAATGGCAGTCTGATTGCATGGCATGAGTGATCCCTGGAATATCAGTGTGAGTGAGCGGTCACACCGGCCTCGTGCTTTATGGGTCAGTCTCCTTTGGGATTGTCCAGATTCACCACCCGCAGCTCCGTGAGGGTGGTGCTGCTGCTACCGGAGGGCTGCTGGTTTATTAACATCTGAAAGGACAGAAACAAAACTGTTAGACGTCTTTGTAAACAGAAAAGCAAAGCTGAAAGTGAATAAGCAGCACTTTCCTAACTGTCAGTTATGGCGTTTAAAAAATTAAAAGTGGTTACAACTTTTTAAAAATAGTTGCAATTTTCAAGAAAATCATAATTTTATACAAATACAAATGTTATGTAACGAGAATAATGTCAAAATGGTACTAGAAGGAAAGTGCAAAGTTTTAAAAATAACACTGTAACATTTTGAAAATAATGGTATAGTGTTACCAGAATATAGATGCAATGTTTTGAGAACAATCTTGTAAAATTACAAGAACTATGGCGTAACGTTATGAGAATAACGTCATGACATTACGAGTGAAAACCTAAAGTTGTTACATGTTACATAAATTAAGCAGTAACTTTAGAAAAAAAAGATGTAACATTGCAGGAATAAAGACATAACATTATGTTACAAGTTAATGTTACAAGAATAGTCAAAATGTTACAAGAACAGAAGCAAAAATGTTACAGAATAAAGTAATAACATTACAAAATTAAAGTATTAATGTTACAAGAAAAGTCATTACAAGAGAAAAAGCCTAATGTTACAAGATAAAGACAACGTTACATTAAGTAGGCAGTGACTTTTAAATAAAAAATTGTAACATTGCAAGAATAAAGTCATTATGAGAATAAAGACATACCATTTGTTACAAGTTAATGTTACAAGAAAAGTGTCTAAATGTTACAAGAATAGAGCCATAAACGTTATAAAGTAATAACATTATGAAATTAAAGTACTAATGTTACAAGAAAAGATATTACAAGAGGAAAAAGCCTAATGTTACAAGATAAGGGCAATGTTACGTGAATAAAGCAGAAACTTTTAAAGAATAAAGATGTAACATTACAAGAATAAAATCATCATGATAATAAAAGACATAACATTACAAGAAAGTCACGTTTTAAGAAAAAAGTTGTTACATTATGAAAACAAAATTGATTTGAAAACAGTGTAACGTTTCAAGGATAGTTTCAAAATGTTACACGAACAAAGGCATAAACGTTCTAGAATAACATAACATTATGAAATTAAAGTATTAATGTTACAAGAATAAAGTCATAACATAAGAGAAAAAGCTTAATGTTATGAGATAAAGGCACTGTTACATGAATAAAGCAAAAACTTTTAAGAATAAAGATGTAACACTAAATAAATAAAGTCCTACTATTTGACAGTAAAATTGTAATGTTATGAGAACAAAATCGGTTTAAAAATAGCCATAATGTTACAAGATTAATGTTGAAACATAAGAATAAAAGGTAAAATGCTTTCAGTCATAATGTTTTGAAAATAATGGCGCCAGTGTTATGGGAATAAAAGTTTAATATTTTGAGAAGAATCTTGTAACATTACAAGAACTAAAGTGTAATGTTACAATAATAAAGATGTAACTTTACAATAATAAAGTTCTACTAGACAATAAAATTGTAATGTTGTGAGAACAAAATTGGTTTAAAAATAGTCAGTGTTACAAGATTATTGTTGAAACATTGTAAGAATAAATGGTAAAATGTCTACAGTTATAATGTTTTGAAAATAATGGCAGTGTTACGAGAATAAAGATTGAATATTTTGAGAAGAACCTTGTAACATTACAAGAACAAAGGTGTAATGTTATGATCAACTCAAAATCAAGAGTAAAAGCCTAATGTTTTAACAGTACAGGCATTGTGTTACAAGAATAAAGTGTAACATTAAAAAGATGTAACATTACAAGAATAAAGTCACCACAAATAAATTTGTAATACTATGAAAACAAAACTGATTTGAAAACATCAATAATGTTCCAAAAATAATGTCAAAACATTACATGACTAAATCTGCAATGTTTTGAGAACAATCTTATAACAAGAACAAAGACATGTTTTAAGAATAAAATAACAAGATTACAAAATTAAAGGCCTAATGTTACAAGATAAATGCATTGTTACATGAATAAAGCAGCAACTTTTAAAGAATAAAGATGTAACATAAAACAAAAGTTTTTTTAAAGAATCAAGCTGTACTGTTTGACAATATAACTAATGTTATTAGAACAAAATTGGTTTAAAAATAGTTGTAATGTCACAATATTAAATGTTGAAACGTTGTAAGAATAAAGGTAAAATGCTTTAAAAATAGTTGTAACGTTTTGAAAATAATGGCAGTGTTACGAGAATAAAGATAGAATATTTTGAGAACAACATAACATTTTGCCTTTGTTCTTGTAATGATGATAAAGTCATGACATTACTAGATTAAAAGCCTAATGTTCCAAGATCAAAGGCACTGTGTTACAAGAATAAAAGATAGCTTTAAAATAAAGATGTAACATTACAAGAATAAAGTCACCATGTTTTTAGAATAAAGTCGTAATAGTATATAGAGATAAAGGCATTGCTACATAAAAACAAACAGTAAATATAAAAAGAATCAGGATGTAACATTACAACAATAGGTTTTTTTGAGAATAAAGTTTGTAAAATCATAGTTTTATGAGAACAAAATTGGTTTAAAAATATTGCCGTAATGCTACAATATTAAATGTCGAAATATTGTAAGAAAAAAGGTAAAAAGCTTTGAAAATACAGTTGTAATGTCTTGAAAACATTACAAGAATGTTATGTTAAAATGTTACAAGAATAAAGATTACAACGACTAGGTGTAATGCAATGATGATAAAGTCATAACATCAGGGGTTACAAGACTGATGACATTGTGTTACAAGAATAAAGCATAACATTAAAATAAAGATGTAACTTTACAAGAATAAAGTCACCATGTTTTAGAAAATGAAGTCATAATGTTATGAAAACAAAACTGATTTGAAAATATCAGCATAATGTTACAAGAATAATGTCAAAACATTACAAGAATAAAGCTGCAATGTTTTGGGCAACAATCTTGTAACATTACAAGAACAAAGGCGTAATGTTATAAGAATAAAATCACAATATTACAAAGGTAAAGGGCTAATGTTATGAGAATAAAGATGCAACATTACAAATACATTGTTATGATCCTAAAAAAATAAAAGAATAAAGAGCAAAAGTCATGCACTTTGAGAATTAAATCAATGTTATGAGAATGACTGATTTTAAAAATACTGTCTTAATGTCAAAAAAAATGACAAGAATAAAACTAAAATGTTTTGATGATAAAACCATAGCGCTTTGAAAAGTGTTACATAGTGTTAAACGGCAGTGTTACAAGAATAAAGGCGTAACATTACAAGAACAAAGCCGTTAAAGATAACATTACAAGTCACAATGTTTAAAGAATAAATTTGTACTGTGACGATAAAATTGTAATGTTATTAGAACAAAACTGGCTTAAAATGTTGTCATAATGTTACAAGTTTAATGTCGAAACATTGCAAGAATAAAGGTAACAAGGGTGCTTTGAAAATGCAGCCATAATGTTTTGAAAATAATGGCAGTGTTATGATAATAAAGGCACAATATTTTGAAAACAATCTTGTAACATTACAAGAACAAAGGCCTAATGTTATAAGAACACCATTAATTATAACATTACAAAAGTAACAGCCTAATGATACGAGAATAAAGTTGTTACATGAACAAAGATGTAACATTACAAGAATAAAGGCATTGTTACGAGAATAAAAACGTAACATTACAAGAAAGTCACAGTGCTTTAAGAATTAAGTCGCAGTAAACAAAGGTGCAAAGTTTTGAGAATAAAGCCTTAATATTTGGAAAATAACAGCGTAGTGTTATAATCTTGTAACATTACAAGAACAAAAGTGTAACATAAGAATAAAAACCATACCATTACAAGAATAAAGGCGTAGTGATTCAAAATTAACGGCATGTTAAGAAAACACAGGGATTGTGTTTTTTTACGAGAATAAAACAAGAACAAAATCAGTGTTTTAAGAATAAAATTGCACTATTTGGAGAATAAAGGTGTTACGTTTTAAGAAAAGGCTTAGAAATATTGCCAAAATAATTACAATATTATGAGAACAGACACAATTCAAGAAGAAATTGTTTTTCTATGAACTCGAATATTAATAGGCCTCTTTCAGCAGCTACTCTCACACACAAGAAACACTTTTGGAAACAACGATGTAAAACATTTACAGAGAAAACTTCCTGAAAATACATAGAGAGCATTTCTTTACGTTTCTGTTATTGTTAGCTATAATAGCTGAAATAAGTACAACAATTACTAAAACTAAAATAAAAAATTAAAGATACAAAAGCCAAGAAATATTTAAAAAACAAAAGACACTAAAACATACTAAAATTATAACTGTATACTAAACTGAAAAATAAAAGGTAAATAATAAATATTTAAAATATTTTAAACATTTAAAATTAAAAAAATAAAATAAAAATAAAATATATAAATACATAAATTAAATATGTCACCCCAACTAACTTAAATAACTTTTAAAATATGAACAAAAAAATGAAGTTATAAAACGAATTAATTATATAATATAAAATAAAATTAACACTAAAACTGAAATGAAAATAAAGCTTAAAAAAAAAAAAAAAACACTTTATGAAACATACATAGAGAGCATTTCTTTATGTTCCTTTTATTGTTAGCTATAATAGCTGAAATAAACACAATTACTAAAACTAAAATAAAAATAAAAGCTAAATAGAAATATTTAAAAAACAAGTCAAGAAATATTTAAAACACAAAAAATAAAAAATAAAAAATATAAGTTAAAAGAACAAAGTCACTAAAACATACTCAAATTATAACTGTATACTAAACTGAACAAAAGGTAACTAATAAATACTTAAAATATTAGATGAAAACCTTTAACTTAAAAAAAAAAAAAAAAAAACCTAAACAAAAATTAAAAATGTCGCCCCAGCTAACTTAAATAACTTGAGAGCATCTCTTTACGTTCCTTTTAACTACAATAGCTGAAATAAGTACAATTACTAAAACTAAAATAAAAGCTAAAAATTAAAGCTACATAGAAATATGAAAAAAAAGCCAAGAAATATTTAAAAAACAAAACCAAAAAAAAAAAAAAAAAAGTTAAGTCACTAAAACATACTAAAATTATAACTGTATACTAAAAAAAAATCAAAGCAAATAATAAATACTTAAAATATTAGATGAAATCCTGTAACTTAAATACATAAATAAATAAATAAATAAATAAATAAATAAAAATAAAAATGTCTCCCCAACTAACCTAAATAACTTTTAAAATATGAATAAAATATGAAATACTAAAACTACTTCTTAAAAAAAAAAAAAAAAAAGAAAAGAAAAGAAAAAGAAAAAATTAATTATTTAATATTAAATAAAATGCACACTAAAACTGAAATGAAAATAAAGCTAAACGGATTTATTGTTAACTATATTACCGAATGTAGTGGAACGGCTGAAACTGGGATCTGTACAGTTCCAGGAGGTCCCGTGAGAAACATCTGAGGAACTGCACCTAAACACGACCAAAACAAAACGAAGCGCCTTGAAACAATGAAATTACGGTGCTTCAAAATGTCAGAATTATCATAATTACAAGTGTCTGTGTCTTCAGTATTGTTCTGTGCATCTTATAATTACGCCAATTCAAGCGAGACATTAACACAGTGTGACTGACCTGAGTCTTGGGCTTGCGTGTGGGACACGTGCATCGCGGCGGGCGCTTGCGGGAAGGTATTGAGCACAGTTAGACCCCCGTCGGCAAGGGTAGGGGTGGATGTAGCATACATGACGTGCGCTCCGGGGTACATCATGTGACCAGCCACTGAAGAAGGCACTGAGGAAGTGACTATAGTAGCGGTGTGGCTCACTGTGGGAGACACAGAAGAGATGTTAGAGGAGAAGTCACTGATCAGAGCAGAGTATGGAGCGTGAGAGGGGTGATGCTGTGAGTACCAGTGGAGCTGGTGGAGGTCTGGCTGATCTCTGGACTGCTGTCACTGCTTTGAGGACTGGGGTGAACCTGGATGGCCTGTAACTGTTGAGACATCGCTCCACCTGATAGACAAACCACAGAAACATCCTCAGTGCACTTTATACTCACATGCAATAATCAACGAAAACCACTCAAAATAAAACTGTTAAAGGCAAAAGCACAAAAAAAAAAAAAAAAAAAAACACGGAATATGTAAAAATGAAACCTAATTAATACATTCTTAAAATATTTCATGAAAAACAAAGTTCAAAAATTACAATAAACAAACAAACACACCTTGCCTTGATAACTAGCTGAAATAAATACATTACTAAACCTAAAATGAAAATAAAAAAAATAAAAATAAAAAAAAAATCACTAAAACATACTACAATTATAACGTAATTGAAAAAGGTAATTAATAAATACTTAAAATATTAGATGAAAACCTTACACTTAAAAAAAAAAAAATAAATAAAAAAAAAAATTAAAAATGTTGCCAACTAATGTAAATAAAATAAAGCTTAAAATATGAATAAAATATGAAGTACTAAAACTAAAAAAACAAATCAATAATTTAATATAAAATAAAATTAACACTAAAACTGAAATAAAAATAAAGCTAAACAGATAAATAATAATAATAATAATAATAATAATAATAATAATAATAATAATAATAAAAACTAAAAAAAAACGCAAAAGCACAAAAATCACTAAAAATTAAAACCAAATATATAAAATTCAAGCTAATTAATAAATTCTTAAAAATATTTAAAAAAATGTACATTAACATGAAATAAATATGATGAAAATATCAAGTACTAAAACACAGCTAAACAGATAAAAAAAAAAAAAAAAAAAAAGGCAAAACATGAAAATCACTAAAACTTACAAATTAAAACTGAAAACAATAAAGCTAATTAATAAACTCTTAAAATATTTCACGAAAAACACTAAAAATAATTAAATATTAATGAAATAATCAAGTACTAAAATTAATACTAAAACAAAAAATAAACTACCTAATCTAAAATAAAGCTAAACAGATTAAAAATGAATATAAAAATAAAGCTAATTAATAAATTCTTAAAATATTTCATGAAAAACAAACTTCACAAATAAACAAAAAATAAATAAACTAAATTAATTAATTAAAAAAACAACAGAAAAACCTGGTAACTAACTGAAATAAATACAAAAGTTACTAAAACTGAAAAATAAATTAAAACTGAATAAATAAATAAATAAACAAACAAACAAACATAAACCAGAGGGGAGAAAAAAAAAAAAAAAAAAAAAAAAAAAAATCACTAAAACAAACCAGAATTATAACTTAATAATAAACAGAAAAAAGGTAATGAATAAATACTTAAATATTAGATGAAAGCCTCAAACTTAAAAAAAAAAAACCTCTAAAAAACTTTAAAATTAAATCTGAATATATAAAAAATAAAGCTAATTCTTTAAATAAATAATAAATAAATACTTAAAAAAAAAAGTCATAAAAACACACTTAAATAAAAATAAATACATATATAAAAAAAAAAAAAAAACAATAGCAAAAAAAAAAAACTAAAAAAAAAAAAAACATAAAAATTATATCTGAATAATAAACTAAAAAAGGTAATTAATAAATACTTAAAATATTAGATGAAAACCTTAAACTTATAAAACCTAAACTAACCCCCAACTAACTTAAAATAAGTTTAAAATACGAATATGAAGTACTAAAATCACTAATCCTAAATTAAAACTAAAACGAAATAGAATTATTAAAAAAAAAAATAAAAATAAAAATACAAAAAAAGATGCTTTTTTTAAAACATGACCATATGAAAAATGTTTCTATATAGACAAACTTAACTACAAACTTAAAATGTGCGCTATGCTAAACAGCAACAGTTGACAATTTTACAACGGTTTACATGTGAACTCTGTTGATTTATTCATAATTGTTTGAGTTTGAGTAAGAAGACTTCTTACATGTAACTTGTTTGTGTTAGAGTAACACAAAATGACTCTATGAGAAACAGATTAAGGAAAAGCTGTAGCATGCAGATCCTCAAAGGCGTGGGCGTGAGTGGAGACGGAGACACACACAGAGTGTGAAGCGCACTGACCTGTGAGTGAGACGGCGGCCGGCAGGCGGAAGAGCGTGGCCTGCGTGGCGGCCTGTGTGTGTGCGGGGACGGCGCTGGCGGCTGCGGTGCTGCTGTTTTGCGTCTGTGGACACTGAATGGCCAGAGAGTGTGTCTGCAGCTGACTGAGAGGAATAGTGTGTGTGCCGGGAGGAAGAGAAGCGCCTGCGGGACACACAGCGACACCCTCAGCAAGCCAAGCGGAGCAGCACCAAACACACGCGCACCTGATCCAGGCCTAGACACCGCAAGACTGGGTTTTTAAACGCCAAACAGCGCTTCGCAAAATAGCCTAGTATACATTGAAAATATGTGGCTCAATGACTAACAAGAATGTCTACAATTAAAAGGGAAAATAAAACCTAGTTTAAAACAAATGCCAATTATTAGAAACACTTGCATTCATATTGGCTTTTTTCATGTTTTTTGGAAACATTAATACTATTTTTAAATGAATGTGTGATGTAGCCATCAGTCAAAAATGACACATTTTTTTTTAGCATCTTAAAAATATGTAAACATTTTTTTGCAATTAAATGTCATTTTTTTAAAGGATTTTTCTTTCTTTTTTTTTTTTAATATAATGAGATGCTTACTCCTAAATATTATTAGATTTTGTAACATTTTACAACCTAAAGTAACATTGCTTTGTCATAAAGAGGTCAATATCTGATATTCTGGAGCTACCTTTGATATTTTAAGAAATGTATTTCTAACCATTAGTGTTATTTTAGTCTCATTGAAGTACTATTATAGTTTCTATTGCCTATTCTAAGATTTTGTATCAGGTTTAAAAAAAATAAAAACAAATAATTCATATATTTATATCATATATCAATTTTTATTCATTATTTTGTATTTATTCTGCTCTTTTTCATTGTTATTATTTTTATTTATTATTAATAAACAACTTACTATTAAACAATTCATTATACATGCACAGAATTTAAACATTTGATTTTTTTAAATAAATAAATAAATAAATAAATAAATAAATAAATAAATACACACACACATAGTATTTATTAATATTATTATTAATAATAAATAAATAAATAAAATTAAACCTCACTATATATAGTTATTTTTTCATTGTTATTACTTGTATATTATTAATAAATACAATAAATTAAAAACAAACAAATGAAAATACATTTTATATACATACACAATTAATTCATTATATATATATATATATATATATATATATATATATATATATATATATATATATATATATATACACACATTTTCATATAGTAGCATATATAGTATTTATAAAAGTATTATTATTAATTAATTAATTAATAATTAATTAACTTACTAAACAATTACTCAGTATATTTGTATTTATTTTCTATCCATTTTTAATCGTTTTTCATTGTTATTATTTGTATTTATTTTTAATAAATAAAATGTACATATACACTATTAATTAGAATTTTAATATACATTTATACATACACAGACTTATTATTTTATATCTATTTTTAGTTTTATATTCTGTTTTCCGTTGTTGCTATTTGTATTTATTATTTTCCTATCCATTTTTAGTCATTTTCCATTGTCATTTTTTTTTGTACTTATTTTTAATAAATAAATAAATAACTAATAAACAAATTAAAATTTATTTAAATGTACATACATACAATTTATTAATTACAATTTTAATATACATTCATTTTGATATACATATACACACACACACTTGAAAACAACCAAAAATCTATATATTTTATACCTATTTTTAGTAATTGTTCATTATTATTTGTATTTATTATTTTCTATCCATTTTTAGTAATTTTTCATTATTATTTGTATTTATTTTTAATAACTAATAAACAAATAAAAATTTATTGTACATACACACTATTTATTCATTATAATTTTAATATACAATACACACACACACACACACACACACACACACACAAACAACAACAAAAAAAAAAACGATATTTTTATTATTTTAAACCTATTTTTAGTTACTTTTCCATTGTTATTTGTTCTTATTGTAAATAAACAACCAAACTTACTAATACATACATTGAAATTAATTTTATATACACACACACAAAAATTATAAATATACATAAATATACATATATTTGTCTTCTCAAACTAAAATGAGAAATGTTGAAATAAAGTTTAATATTTTATTTATAAATTAGATTTTAATTAATTAAAATTGTATTTTATAATATATTATTTCAAGTAACAATTTTTTTCGATGGTTTTAATTTTAGTTTCAGTTTTACTAAACTACCCTGACATTTTTTTCAACAAGACTTCATGTATTAATAATTAGTATTTTCATAGAAACAATAATAGATTGTGCCAAATTATTCTTTTTGTAAAACCAGGATTTTTCATTCATTTCTGCCGTTTTTAACCAAACCAAACCAATAAAATAAAAAGGAGTCCACAATTAACTTTTTAAATTGATTTTTGTTTCTTCAAAAAGAGAGCACTATGTAAATGTCAATAAAAACTCTATATTGTGCGTTTCTCTAAGATTCGAGTCGTTTGTTGCATCACTCTTGTTGTGAACAGGCCTTTCCCCAGACGAATCAGTTGAAAGCAGAATTCAAAGTGTGCAGACATGCAAGCAAGCAAATAAGTTCATGTGTTTTAAAACACCAAGATGTCATGCAAGCTGATGCAGTGCATCATGCAAAACCCCTCTGGAAAGAGTCAAAATCTGGGAAAGTGAGAAAAATATCATGCAACAAACAGATGAATGAAGAGGATCCCCACCTGGCATGAGCGTGAATCCTCCGGGCAGCTGCATGACTCCTGCGGGAGAGCTCTTGAGCACCGTGCCGTTCGCACTGGAGACGCTCTGAGCGTTCATGGGCCAGCAGGTGGTGCTGGAGAGCGACGCGCCGCTGCTCTGAGTGTGCATGGACACCGAGGAGGACGAGGGAGAGGAAGAGGCCGACGACTGCGTGGTGATGCTGTTGGTGCTGGTGCCGCCGCCGGGTAAAGTGGCAGCCGTGAACGTCGGCTTGATCATTTCCTGAAACAACACAGACGGAAATAAAACCACTTGTTAAAACAAGTTCATTTATCAGTTAACGTGAATTAACAATGGAAACACTTCTAAAGCATTTATTCATCTTAGTTCATGTGAACTGGAAGATTTAGGTTTAAATTAACAGTAAAAAAAATAAATAAATAAAAAAGGACAAAGTTATATTGTTAATTTAGGTGTTCAATCAATGTTCAACAGCACAGACAGACAGGCAGGCTCAAACTGGCATTTGTTGTAAATAAATATTTTTGTTTATTTGTTTATAATTATTCATTGTTTATTTATTTATTTTATTTATTGTTTTATTTATTTATTGTATTGACTGACTCATGCTGTTTATTACTGCTTTATTTATCCATTATTTTTCTATTAATTTTAATTAATAAAACTAAAATCCTATAATAACCAATACATAATGAACAAATAAAATATATTCAAAATAAATATTTTTATTTATCATTTTTATTTATACATTATTTATTGTTTAGCGATTTATTTTATTCATTAATTGTTTATTACTGATTTGCTCAATGCTTAAACTGGCATTTGTTGTAAATATTTTTGTTTATAGTTATTCATTAATGTATAAATAAAATTATTTATTTATTGTTTATATGCTGTTTATCAATGCTTTATTATTTTACTATCAATTTTGATTAATTAAAAAAAAAATTATATATATATATATATATATATATATATATATATATATATATATATATATATATATATTAATAACATTTATTATTATTATTATATATTATTAATAATTATAAATATATTTAATTTATTGTTATTTATTTATAATTATTCACGGTTTGCTACTTTATTTTATTTTATATATATATATAATTGATACAAATATGTGTGTGTAGCATTTTTTGTAAATAAACAAACATTGGTTGTTTCTTTAGAATTATTAATTGTTTATTAGTGAACTAAAATAAAAAAATAAATATACAAAATGTGTGTGTGTGGGGGGGGGGGTGCATTTGTTGTAAATATTTGCATTTATTTAATTTATTAACTGTTTATTACGATTATGCACTATTAATTTGAAAATTAAATCAATACACAAATAATGAACAAAAATGTATACAAAATCTGTTATGCATTGCAAAATATTTTTATGCATTGTTTATTTACTTATAATTACTCACCGTTTGCTGCTTTATTTTATTTAATGGATCAATTGCTTATTTATTATTTATTTAGTCATTATTTTCTATTAACTTTAATGAAAAAAAAAAAAAAAAAAAAAAAAAAAAAAAAAATCACACACATACATATATATATATATATATATATATATATATATATATATATGACATTTTTGTAAATAAAAACATTTTATTCATAGTTTATTAATTTTTTTATTAATTAATTTTAAAATGTTTAAGACAAATAATGAACAAATACATAAAATGTATACAGAATGTGCGTGCATTTCATTTGTTGTAATTAAATACTTGTATTGTATTGTATTGTGTGTGTGTGTGTATACACAGAAATTGCTTAGTAATTTATTGTTAATTTTTAGCTTATTGTTTATTTAGTCTTACTGATTTGTTCATTATTTTTGTATTAATTTGAATTACAAATTAATGAAAAACAATGAACAAATAAATAAAATATATATGGAATGTGTGTATGGCATTTGTTGTAATCAAATATTTTTATTTATTCATTTTATTTATTTTATTTATTTTTATTTTTATTTATTATTTACAATTGTTTACTGCTTACTGATTTATTGGATTTCTTTTATTTATGAATTAATCATTATTAAATGAATTATTTTCATATTAATTTTCATTAATTTAAAAAAAAAAAATCAATAAAAAATACACTATAGGGAGTGAACAAATAAATACAAATATATACAAAAGATATTGTTTATTATTAATTTATTAAGACTTTTCTATTAATTTAGATTAATAATAATAATAATAATAATAATAATAATAATAACAATAAACAATAAATAATAAATACATGTGTACACATTTATTACCCTTTTAAAATGCATTTTACTTAATTATACCTGAAGCATTATGTAATTATGAAAAAGAAAGAAAAAAAAAAAAAAAAAAAAAAAAAAACGTCATCCGGCACCCTATGAGTAAAGTCTCTGCCCATGAACAATGACTGTGTAATTAAACAAACCTTTGTGATGGAAAGTCACAATCACAGTGTGAATTAGGCAGTTTTTGTATTCTGACTCACTGCAGAGCCCCATTTATATATTACATAATGTAACAATGCCTACTTGATAATCCAGTCAATTAAACACTTCAGATGAAAGGTTCTTCATGTCAGTTTATTATCTGGAATGTTTTGCTTTGAAACCCGATGGACACAAACCAAAAGATACGATTATTAATAACAAAAGACGACAAAAACGGCTGAAACCTTCTAATCGTCCACAGAAGAACAAAATCAACGGCTCCTTTAGGAAAACATATTTGCAGATTAACGTTCAAAACAAGCATTTATCACAACATTTACTCCACAGAGTTGAGTGGGACTGATTGATTGCGGCAGAGCCTGTGGCAACAACTGCGTGTGATAAAGGCAATTGTGTCATAAACGATCCCAAGAACGGCAGCTGCCTTCACAGGAAAACAGGTGCTCACACAGCGAGAGAGCCACGCTATTTCAGGCAGCTCTCGATGAAAACCACGACACAGGGACGACCGATCTGACGGACTGCGCGCCGAGCAACAACCAGGGATTTCTCTTCTCCTTCACAAATACGACAAACACTGCAACTAAAACACTCATAATGGGTCACGGTTTAGAACAACTGAGCTTGGGTGAGAGATCAGAGCCAATCTGAGCTGTAATTAATTAATTGCGTACACTATTAACTACACGAATGGTCAAAAATGTTAGAATCTGACGTTTTTTAAAATGTTTTTGAAAGAAGTCTCTTCTGAAAACCAAGGCTGCATTTATTTGATCAGAAATGCAGTATGCAGCTGCAAAATTATAAAATATTATTACAATTTAAAATAACTGCTTTCTAAGTGAATATCTGTTAAAATGTCATTTATTTCTGTGATCAAAGCTGAATTTTTAGCATCATTACTCCAGTCTTCAGTATCACATGATCCTTCAGAAATCAGTCTATCAGTATTAAAAAAAAAAAAAATTATTTATTATTTATTTTTTTTGTGGAAACTGTTTGATGAATCGAACAACAAGAACAGCATTTATTTGAAACAGAAATCTTCTGTAACATTATAAAAGTCTTTACTTTCACTTTTGATCTAATACAATTTAATTATCAGTTAAAATAAAATAAAATAAAATAAAATAAAATAAAATAAAATAAAGTACTAAAAGTTAAAACTAGTGCAGAAAGACTTCAGGAAAATAAATGTGTATTAGGAAAAAAAAAAAAAAAAAAAAGTATATTAATATATGTCAGAATGTTAGATTTCAGTTGTAAATATATTGTTTATTCATAACTATGCATTATTTATGAATTTATTCATTTTTATTTATTAACTGATTGTTCATTGTTTAACATAGATTCTTTCATTATTTGAATTAATTTTAATTAATTAAATAAAAAATAAACAGCAAATAATGAACAAATAAATAAAATGTATACAAAATGTGTGTGTGTGGCATTTGTTGTAAATAGATTGTATTATTTCTAGTTTATTTATAATTATTCATTGTTTATTGGTTTATTTTATTTTACTACTTCTTATTTTTTTAATAAATTATAATAATCCTAAACTTTTAAACTGTAGTACACAAAGATTTAGGGAAAATAAATACATATTAGGAAATAAGTATGTATTAAAAACAAGTTGTTACGCTACAATCTAAAAAAAAAAAAAATAATGATAAATAATTTTTTTTTTTTTTTTTAAGGATGTTTTGTTAATTATATATTTATTTCCAGAAATATTATTTATATCCATTATAGCAAAACTTCAGAATGACAGTAAATAAATATATGACAGAATGTTAGATTTCATTTGTAAATGTATTGTTTATTTATAAATATTCATTATTTATGGATTTATTTTTATTAAATAATATATTTATTATTAATTAAATAATTGTCATTGTTTATTATTGACTTATTCAGATTTTTAATTACATTTTCAATCAAATAATATTGTGCATAAATGTTATTATTGTTTGTTTCTAATTATTTTTTATTGCTTTATTTTTTAAATAAAATAAAATACTAACCGTAAACTTTTAAACTGTACAGCAACAAGGAAAACAAAAATATTATAGGAAATAAATGTGTGTTAAAAACAAGTTGTTATACTATAATCTAAAAAGATTTAAGATTTTTAAGGATGTTTTATTAATTATATATTTATTTACACAAATTGTGTTTATATCTTCTATAGCAAAAATTCAGAATGCAGATGACAGCAAATAAATAAATTTACAAATGAAATATAACATTGACATATATTTATTTATAATTATTTATTTATTATTTTATGATAAATTAAAATGTATATTTTTTATTTTATTAATTGCTTATTAATTATTTAATCAATTATAATTAATTAAACTTTAAATCAAATAAACAATACGTAATGAACAAATAAAAGCTATACAAAATCTCTTTGTGTGTGTATTGCATTTGTTGTAAATATGCTTTATTTATAATTTTTCACTGTTTATTGGTTTATTTTACACTATAATCTAAAAAAAATGTTATTTATTTTATTATAGCAAAACTTAATACAGATGACAGTAAATAAATATGTCAGAATATAAGATTTCATTTGTAAACATTGTTTGTTTATAATGATTCATTATTTATGGATTTATTGTTTGTTATTGATTTATTCAGAATTTTAATAAATCAAATTTTAAATCAAATAAACAAATAAATAAATAAATAAATATATACAAAATATGTGTGTTTATGCCATTTATTGCAAATAAATATTTTTGTTTATTTCTAATTATTCATTGTTTATTGGCTTAATTGTATTTATTTTTTAAATAAAATAAAATACTATCCTTAACTTTTAAACTCTAGCGCAACACGATTTCAGGAAAATAAATACGTATTAGGAAATGTATTAAAAACAAGTTGTTGAACTATAATAATAATTAGAACAAAACTTCTATTACAGCGAAACTTCAGAATCCAAAGGACAGTAAATAAATGTCAGAATATAAGATTTCATTTGTGCATTTGTTTATCTATAATTATTCATTATTTATGAATTTATTTATTGTTAATTATGGATTTAGTCATAACTTTCTATTAATTTTAATTGCATTTTAAATAAACATGTTACATTTTAAATAAGCAATAATTTAACAAATAAAGAAAATGCATACAAAATGTGTGCATATAGCATTTATTGTAAACAAACATTATTTATATAGTTTATCTATTGTTTATTTATATTGTTTATCTCAAAACTTCAGAATGCAAATGACAGTAAATAAATGTCAGAATATAAGATTTAATTTGTACATTTGTTTATTTATAACTATTCATTATTTATGAATTTATTCATAATTTATGTATTTTTTCATAATTGTCTATTCATTTTAATTACACCTTAAATAAAAACGACCAATAAATAATAAACAAATAAATAAAACATACACAAAATGCACGTATATGGCATTTATTGTAAATAAATATTGTTTTATTATAGCAAAACTTCAGAATGCAGATGAAAATAAATAAATATATGTCAGAAGGTTTATGAAGGTAAATGGAGTCCATTAAAGGGACAGTTCACTCAAAAATGAAATTTCTGTTTTCATTTACTCGCCCTCAAATTGTTCCAAAATCTGTGTTTGGTTATTTCTTTTGTGGATGATAAAAAAAAAAAAAAAAAAAAGATGATGTTTTGAAGAATGTTGGTGACCAAGTAGTTGATGGCAGCCATTGACTTCCATAGTTTTTTTGGTCCATACTATGGAAGTCAATGGCTACCGGCAACTGTTTGGTCACAAACATTCTTTAAAATAATTAAAGTTCCACAGAAAAAGGTTTGGAACAACACAAGTATGAGGACATGATGCCAGAACGTTCATTTTTGGGTGAACTGTCCCTTTAACAGTGATAAGTTGCTACAGGACGTTTCATTTTAGTACCAAATTGCAAGGACTTTTGTCATATTTAGCATCTGTAACTGAAAACCAATCCGTGTCACAAAGCCCTTGAGCATTCGTGAGCCATCAAGCTTGAAAGGAGGGATCCGATTCCCATGATGGCTTTTCAAAACACGCACTATATGATGAGCTATATCATCAGCTCAACAACATGAGGATCTGCTTTTTAAAGCGATTTCTTAAACAGAGATTCGGGTTTCTAATTTTTGCACGCTCACTCGCTACTTGCCCTAAATCAGTGGGGAAAAGGGGGGGATATGTCATCCAAATTTGAAAACAGCTGCAGCTTATACGGAATGTGATCAGCCATGAGCCAAGAAAGTGTACTGGGAAAACCAGACTATATATGGACATGCAGACAGCATCTAATCCTTATCAATGAGAGCTGGACATTGTGAATAACACACGCTGCCATGCAAGACGTGATCGGGGTGACGCAAACGCTCATAAATGTTGGCAAAATTGGTATTTGCAGGATGTATGCAGACAGACGAACTGGGGTTTTGTATAAAAGCTGTGCATGATTTCTTTCAACGTTAAAATGCTATTGTAGCCCGGAAAACTGAGACCTGCAAAGGTCAAGAAACTCAGGAATGGGAGTAAGCTTACACTCAAATGACAGACTGTGGAACTATAATAACAATGATTCGTATTTAGACGTGCGAAATATTCGACTAACAGTCGACTAATCCATGAACCAACTATTCTTGTGAGACCAATTTAATGAAACCAACTAGATTATTGAGGTCAAGTTGTGTGCTTATCTAGATTTTCTTTTCTCTTGTTTTTTAAAATCAAATTTCCAGAGATTTTTTTTTTTTTTAAATGACATTTCCATAATTGTATCCATGTATCCAACATTAGAATGTTATCAATTCCGATTCCGATTCCGCTTCTTTTCGATTCCCACTTTGGATTCCGATGTGAATAAAAGATGATATCAAGATTATTTATTCGGTTTCGTTTTTTGCTAAACGTTTAGTTGCAACACCATTAACAAAAATCAACAGGCTACATAAAAAGATTCACTTAAATGAACACTCCACTTTTCTTGAAAATAGGCTCATTTTCCAACTCCCCTAGAATTAAACAGTTGAGTTTCACCGTTTTCGAATCCATTCAGCCGATCTCTGGGTCTGGCGGTAGCACTTTTAGCATAGCTTAGCATAGATCATTGAATTTGATTAGACCGTTAGCATCTAACTTAAAAATGACCAGAGTTTTGATAATTTTTCTATTTAAAACTTGACTCTTCTGTAGTTACACCGTGTACCAAGACTGACGGAAAATGAAAAGTTGCGATTTTCTATGTCGATATGGCTAGGAACTATACTCTCATTCCGGCATAATAATTAAAAAAACTGATGATATTGCGCAGCCGTCAACTCTGAACTTAGTGCCGGTCACTTTCAGGTGCTGCGTAATATCATTGCGCCTGCTGCACCCATGGTACGGTAGCAAAGTTCCTTGATTATTACGCTGGAATGAGAGTATAGTTCCTAGACATATCGACTTAGAAAATCACAACTTTTCATTTTCTGTCAGTCTTAGTACATGATGTAACTACAGAAGAGTCAAGTTTTAAACAGGAAAAATATTGTCATTATATATGCTACTGCCAGACCCGGAGATCAGCTGAATGGATTAGAAAATGGTAAAACTCAACTGTTTAACTCTAGGGAAGTTGGAAAATGAGCCATTGTTTTTTTTTTTTTTTTTTTTTTTTTTTTTTTTTTTTTTAAAATGGAAGTTGTGGTTCTCTTATGATTCTGAAGAAAAAACATTTGACAAGTAAACAAAATCACATGTAGGTAGGTTTATAAGTAAATGATTCAGTGATTCACTCAAGATTTACTTGGTTCACTACTAGGGTTGGGTATCAAAATCAAAATCACTTCTTGTGAAATTAAAATTTCGATTCCGCCTGTCGATTCCTACGTGCGGTTCTTTTTCTTTTATCTCTGAGGACCCGACCTAGTGAACTGCCAGGACCTTGCTCGCTAATCTAAGCGCATAGCTTCCAAAGAATGGCTACACTTGCAATCAGAGGTCAAAAAAGCAAGTATAATATTTGTGATAAGCTAAATGTGTTGCAATAGATGCGTCACCACCAATATGACAAACCGTTTTAATTTAACAGTTTGATAAAGATCACAAACACGATTCAAATACCAACGTGATTCCGTTCCTAAATTACAATGATTCATCTGTTTGATTCCTCAACCTTTCTTCCGTGGAGCGTACGATCATACTAGTGTGATTTGAACATTCAAATCTGCGTTCGTGCTGCCGCTGCCCTAAAGAGAGCCACTGTCATGTCTATAAAAGAAAGAGTTTCACAGTCTTTTCAATCACACAGTTCATTATTTCTGTGTTACAAACATTCAAATAATCACAGAAGCACTGGGATAAAAGTTCATAGCTCGAATATAAACTCTGATTTGTACGGAAGAAAAATAGAATAAATCATCCTTTTAAAAGTTAATTTGACATTCCAAATAATGTTACAGATTTATCGATTATGTTGTTATGCCAGTAGATTGCAAAAGGGGGCTGTTAATAATGTATTTGTCTTTGATCATTCATTCAAAAACACTGATTCATCCAGTAATGAACCAAGTAAATCTTGAGTGAATCACTGAATCACTCACCTATAAATTAGGCCTACATGTGATTTTGTTTAGTTGTCTAATGTTTTTTTTCTTCAGAATCGTAAGACAACCACAACTTCCATTTAAAAAAACAACAACATCAACACAATTTACCCAGAATCACACAGCTCTATTCTGCAAACAGCTCTTAAGTGAATCTTGTTTTTATGTAGCCTGTTGATTTTTGTTCATGGTCTTCAGCTGCAGCTAAATGCTTAGCAAAAAAGAAACAGAATAAATATGCTTGGATATCATCTTTTATTCACATTGGAATCGAAAAGAATCGGAATTGATAAAATTCTAATGATACACAACCCTATTCATTACTGGATGAACCAGTGTTTTTGAATGAATTAACAAAGACAAACACAACAGCCCCCTTTCACCATCTACTGGCACAACAACGTAATTGATAAATAAATGCGCTTAGATAAGCAAGCAAGGTCCCGGCAGACTGCTAGGTCAGGTCTTCACAGATGAAAAAGAAAAAAGAAAAAAGAACCGCATATAGGAATCAATAGGCGGAATCGAAATTTTAATTTCACAAGAAGTATCCGATTCCTGACCGTAAGTATCCGATTCTGGAATCGGAATCGATTTTCGATACCCAACCCTATCCAACAGGTTTCAGCTTTACCAGTAGTGTTCCATACAGTTTTTGTGAACACCCCAAAAGGAAAATTCGTAGTCCATGTAAGATGATACGTCAAATTACCAAGTTTTAACCAAATTATCGACGAACTTTGAAAGCAAGTCTCAAAACCTGTTGTGCTCAAGACCTAAAACCTCTAGTGTTGCGCCACACATCCTGACTAGAATTTGGTATCGTTTTAATTTTATCAATTTCCAATTCAGATTCTGCTTATCGATACCGATTCTTAACGATTCCAATAACACTAAACATTAGGTCAATAAAAAAATTATTCTTATTCTATTTTTTTTTTTTTTTTTTATAAAGTTTTCTGTTGCAGCTGAATAACATAAGCAAAAATCAGCAACCTACAGAACTACTAGGCCTAAGAGGAACTTTTGCCTATGGTTTTAACAAAAACAGCAAAAACAACTTAGCAATAAACAACTCAGCATTTTTAAAGGAGAAGTCCACTTCCAAAACAAAGATTTACAGATAATGTACTCACCCCCTTGCCATCCAAGATGTTCATGTCTTTCTTTCTTCAGTCGTAAAGAAATTATGTTTCTTGAGGAAAACATTTCAGCATTTTTTCTCCATATAATGGACTGATATGGTGCCCCGGGTTTGAACTTCCAAAATGCAGTTTAAATGCAGCTTCAAATGATCCCAAATGTGGTTGTAAACGATCCCAGCCAAGGAAGAAGGGTCTTATCTAGCGTAACGATCAGTTATTTTCATAAAAATAATACAATTTATATACTTTTATTAATGTCAAATGCTTGTTTTGTTCATGACAGTTCTTCCTCAATTTCAAAATCGTCCTCTATCGATGTTTTACCTTTTTTGTTAAGGGTGTTTGATCTTCTTTGCATGTTTACTTTGCAAAGACTGGGTCGGAACGTCTGCAGCGATGTAGGATGGTTTTGAAATGATTTTTGAAGTTGAGGGAGAAAATACGGTCAGAGTTTTTCGACATAACTGTCTTGAGTCAGAATACACAGAGTTCAGGCAGAGCAAGACTAGCGTTTAAGATTAAAAAGTATTTAAATTGTATTATTTTAATGAAAATAACCGACCGTTTCACTAGATAAGTCCCTTCTTTCTCGGCTGGGATCGTTTACAACCGCATTTGGGATCGTTTGAAGCCGCACTTAAACTGGATTTTGGAAGTTCAAACTTGGGGCACCATAGCAGTGCATTATATGGAGAAAAATCCTGAAATGTTTTCCACAAAAAACACAATTTCTTTACAACTGAAAGACATGAACATCTTGGATGACAAGGGGGTGAGTACATTATCTGTAAACTGTTGTTCTAGAAGTGGACTTCTCCTTTAAAGGCAAGTAAACAGTCAGTAATAAAATAGGAACAAGCAAATAAATTTGCAATAGCATAAATAAATACAACTGAACAAATTACAGGTACAGAAATTCAAATCAAAGGCTTAAAAACACTGCATAGTTCTCTTTTAGAAAATAAAATATAGATGAACTCATTAAGGTTACAAAAGATATTTAGTCAAGATCAGTGAATGATTTTTTGCTCTTGCATTAACATTAACCCTTTAACTGTCACTCCCTATCTTGAACATAGACGTGAAAATGCACTATCCAAAGTTAAATTTTAATAATTCATGAACGAAAACATTTTCTAATATGAATTTTGCAAATATCCCAAAAGAAAAATGTCTAGTCTGCACAATGTTGTGCAACACGTCCTGAATGTTTTTAACATGATATATCGAATGAACAAGTTTCAATGTTTTTCAACCAAATGTTCTACCAACTTTCAAAACGTCTCAAAAGCTTTTGCGCACCAATTATTGCAAATATCCCAAAAGAAAAATCATCTAGTCTGCACAATGTTGCGCACACATGTCCTGAATGTTTCTAACATGATATCAAATGAACAAGTTTCTACAAATTAACCATATTTTCTACCAACTTTCAAAACATACATCAAAACCAGTTGTGCTCCAGGCAGTTTTTGTGAAAACCCCCAAAGAAAAACGTGTAGTCCAATGTTGCACCACATGGTCTGAACCTTTTACACGATATAACAAATTATCAAGTTTCAACCAGATTTTTAACCAACTTTCAAAACAGGACTCAAAACCCACTGTGCTCAAGACAAGTGTGAACACCCTAAAAGAAAAACATTGTGTTGTGCCGCATGTCCTGAATGTTTTACATGATGTCAAATAAACCAGGTTCAACATTTTTAACCTAATTTTCTAGCAACTTTCAAAAACACGTCTCAAAACCTGCGGCGCTCCAATTATTGCAAACATCCCAAGAGAAAAATCGTCTAGTCTGCGCAATGTTGCGCCACATGTCCTGAATGTTTCTAACATGATATCAAATGAACAAGTTTCTACAAAATAAACCAACTTTTCTACTATCTTTCAAAACATGCATCAAAACCTGTTGTGCTCCAGACAGTTTTTGTGAACACCCCAAAAGAAAAATGTGTAGCCCATGTAATGTTGTGCCGCGCGGCCTGAACCTTTTTAAGATAATGTCAAATTACCAAGTTTCAACCAAATTATCAACCAACTTTCACATCTCAAAACCCATTGTGCGAACACCTCAAAAGAAAAACATGCAGTGTTGCAACACACGTCCTGAATGTTTCTAACATGATATTAAATAAACAAGTTTCAACCAAATTTTTAAAACACGTCTCAAAACCAGTCGCGCTCCAATTACTGCAAACATCCCGAAAGAAAAATGTCTAATCTGCGCAATGTGGCACCACGCAACCTGAATGTTTTTAACATGATATATCAAAATAATAAGTTTCAATGTTTTTTAACCAAATTTTCAACCAACTTTCAAAACGTCTTAAAACTTGTGCTCCAGCCAGCTATTGTGAACACAAGAATGCATCCTATATGGACACCCCTACTAAAAAATGTTTGATTCATATTATTTGTTGTGCCGCATGTCCAGAACATTTTTAAAGATTATGTATCAAATTAACAATTAAGAGTAAACTTTTCTATCAACTTTGTAAAACTTTTTAAACTATATTTGAGACCAGCTACATCTGGCTATTGTGAACGCAATAATTTTTTGTGACACGTCCTGCATCTTCTTAAGATGATATATCAAATTACCAAGTTTTAACGTTTTTTTTTAACCAAATTTTCAAACTTTGAAAATGCTCCAGCAAGCTACCATGAAAACCAGATTGCATGCCAAGTGAGCACCCCTAATTAAAAGCGTTTGATTCACATTATTTGTTGTGCAGTGTATACAGAACACTTTTAAATTTATGTATCAAATTAACATTAACATAACAAGTTTTAACTTTTCTACCAACTTAGGCAAACTTTAAAAACTAAATTGAGACCAGCTACATCCGGCTACTGTGAACACGAGAATGGAATGTTTTTTTTTTTTTTTTTATGTAATGCAACCTAAACCTTTTCAAGATGAAGTTTCAACATTTTTTCAACCAAATTTTCTACCAACTTTCAAAACACGTCTCAAAACTTCGTGTGCTCCAGTCAGTTATTGTGCACACAAGATTGTGTCCTAAGTGAACACCCCTAATAAAAAGTGTTTGGTTCACATTATTTGTTGCGCTGCATATCCAGAACATTTTTAAGATGGCGTATCAAATTAACAATCAAGTTCCAAACTTTTTTACCAACTTGGTTAAACTTTAAAAACAAAATTTGTGACCGGTTGTGCTCCATCTGGCAATTGTGAACACAAGAATGCAACTTTTTTGTGTGATGCGTCTTGAACATTTTTAAGATAATGTATCAAATGAACAAGTTTTAATTATTTTTTTTTTTAAAGGAAACTTCTAAGAACTTTCAAAGCATGTCTCAAAACCTGTTATGCTCCAGACAGTTTTTGTAAAAATCCCAAAAGAAAAACACGTAATCCATGTAATGTTGCGTCATGCGTCCTGAATCTTTTTAAGATAATATATCAAATTACCAAGTTTCAAATGTTTTTCAACAAAAATTTCTACCAACATTTAAAACATGTCTCCCATTGCATTCCAATGAATTATTGTGTCCTAAGTGAGCACCTCTAATAAAAAGCACATGGTCCACATTATTTGTTGCGCTGTATATCCAGAACATTTTTAAGATGACACATCAAATTAACAATTAAGTTTTACAATTTACACAATGAAACAATTAACTTTTCTCCCAACTTTAAAAACAAAATTACATTAAAAACAAAATTTGAGACCATGCGGCTATTGTGAACATAATAACGCACCCCTACTAAAAAGTGTTTGATTCACATTTTTTGTTGTGCCACATGTCCAGAACATTTAAGATGATCTATCAAATTAACAATTCATTTTTAACTTCTCTACCACCATTGTTAAACTTCTAAAAACAAAATTGGAGACCTGTTGTACTCCATGCAGCTATTGTGAACGCAAGATTGCAATTTGTTGCACAAGTCCTGAGTATTTTTTTTCAAATGACATAGTTTTAATGTTTTTCTACCAACTTTTAAAACGCTTATCAAAACCAGCTATTTCATATTAACGCTCCAAAAGAAAAATCGTGTAGTCCACATAATGTTGCGCCATTCATCCTGAACATTAAGATGATATATCAAATTAACAAGTTTCAACATCTTAACCAAAATTTCTACCAACTTTCAAAACATCCCATCTGTGTTTGCGTCCTAAACAAAAGATTGTGCCCTAAGTGAGCACCCCCAAAGAAATGCGTTTGGTTCCCACTATTTATGGCACTGCATATCCTGAACATTTTTAATATTATGTATGAATGTAACTTAAAGTTTAAAAACATGTCTTGAGACCTGCTGCGCTCCATCCAGCTATTGTAAACAAGAATGCATCCTAAGTGAAAGTTCCTAAAGAAGATCATCTGATCCACACAATTGTTACATCATACATCTTGAAAGTTTTTTAAACTATGTAAGAAGTTATCAAGTTTCAAGTTTTTCTTCATCTTGAGACCTGTTGAGCATCATGCAGCTATTGTGAACAAAAGAATGCATCCTAAAAGAACATGTCCAAAGAGAAGCGTCTGCTCCATAGTTTCTTATGCCACGCATCTTGAAAGTTTTTAATTATTGATCAAATTAACAAGTTTTTCTACCAACTTTCAAACATGTTTCGATGAGACTGGCTGCATTCCATCCTTTCTTCATGAACACAAAAAAAAAAAAAGCATACTTCGTGAATGCCACTTAAGAAATACATCTGGCCTATGTCTATAAACAACACAGCCTTAAACATCATCGACTAGTTGACTGAAATTATATAGCAGAAATGACATACCTTTGGCTCTGTGAGACCATCAGCCTCTGAGACCTGGTAGGTGAGGTCCGTCTCCTCGAATCCCGTGGCACTCATCCGCTGGTCTGTTGAAGGGTCCGTACGGGGTGGAGAATCAGGGGAATTCAGGCAGGTCTGGATGAGAGCTTTACCCGTTTCACTGGTGATCATGGGCTGAAGTTTCCGTGTGGCAAACGTGTAGACGTGGCCCGTCTCGCTGGCAACCAGGAGCAAAACTTGTGTCCCCGTTAGGGTGGATAATTCGTAAGCCTGGAAACGTTAAGAAGAATAGAAGAACGCAAGATAACGATGAGACTTTCTGTACTAGAGTGAAGTTTCCGTGACCAGTGAACTCTGATAAGTGATGCCAGACTTGTAGTAACCTCAACAGTGATTGATTGGACAACTATGGCAAACATCTGGGAAATATCATAAATGTTGCGTGGTTAAAAACCACATGGCTTGATCTTTATCCCTCGAAATGTAATAAGATAAGAAAAAATGAAAAGAGGATCATAGTAGATAACTGGTAAGAAGTGCAACTGCGACTACTAAGCCACAAATACCAGAGAAGCCTGTCACATGCTCCTGAAGGTCACCTGTGGCCTACTGCAGGTTGTCATTACACCCTCCATACCCGACTTCTGCAACTAGGCCGGTCCTCAAGATATGCAAATATATTAACAATGTCTAGTGCTGCGGTAACTTGATCGGGCATCAGGGCTATTTCTGCTGAGACAGGAATGAATGACAATTGAGCGAGCAATGACAAATGAGTCAGAACAGATGTGGAAACTACCTTCAACTGAAATACTGTCAGAAGCTCTTAGCGAATGCAGAGGTGGTTCTGACTGAGCTGAAAACAGCTCTTATTAGGGGGGAGGTTTCTGTTTAGTGTACATGTCAGTGAGTGTGTATGTTGTTAAGGTTTTTATATTGGCATGGTGTAAACACAACAGTAAACTAGCATCAGTATAGTACTATATAACCAGTATTACTAAAGTAGCATATAGCACTAGCCTGCTAACTAGAACGGCATAAGTACTTGTAACAGTATAGTTTAACAACAGCGTTGGTGTAGTACTAGTATCAACACAGTGATATGGAACTACTGTCCACGTAGTATTAATATGAACACAGTACTAATAGTAAGTATAGCAGTATGGCACTTGTTATACTGATATCAGTATTGGTATGCTATGAGTATCAATATAGTAATACTATTAGTACAACACTATTAGTAAATTTATAGGGTGCTGGTAACGGTACTGGTATGAATATGGTACTAGAACTGGCATCAGTAAATTGATATAGCACCAGTGATGGACCAGTTGTAAATAAGTAGTATAATGGAAAACTTGTATATAACATGCAATAGTTCTTCTAACAGTACAGTTGAGTACTTGTTAAGTTCTAGTATTAGTATAGTATGAGTATCGGTATAATGGTACAGGTAAAGTTCAATCAGTAAAATCGATTTAGAGCTAGTATAATTGATTTAGAGCTAGTATTAAAAGTACGATACTAGTATAGTGGCACTAGAATTGGTAAAGTACTAGTAAAATGAATTTAATCGATACAGAACTAATAATGGTACAGTAATATGATGGTTAAATAAGTTAAAAAAAAAGTATCAGTATAGTGGTACAAACTCATATGCTACTAGTCAAAAATTTGTAAATAAAAAGCACTAATGGGGTTACAGTACTAGTATGCAATTGTTTAACAGTAGTAGTGGTACAATATCATTATACTGCCATTATTATATAACAGTATTACAATTAGTATAATAATAACGCTATTTCTACAGTATTAGAATCGGAAAAGCGATGTAAAACTAGTGGAACTAGTATTGCCACAGTATTAGGATCAGAATAAATATACAACTACTGGCACCAGTATTTCTACAATATTATAATCTGTACAACAATTATACTTGTAATACTAGCCAGTACAATGGTAACACTAGTGATGCTAGTATTACCACAGTATTAGAATCAGTACAACAATCAGAATCTGTATAATAATAATACTAGTGATACTAGTACTTCTACAGTATTAGAATCAGCATAATCATACAAACTAGTTGTACTATTATTTCTACAAGATTAGATACTTATATACAGTACAATACTTACATCAGTATATTCCTGTAGCACTACTAGTAGTAACTTGATAGCACTAGCAGTGGTATAATAATATAATAAAATAATTTTTTTCTTAATAACTATGGTTAAATGGTTTAAAGTAACCATGGCCGTTGAATTTTGAATGTTGGATTTCACAGTTTTACTACAAATACCATGGTTAAACTATGGCTAGTCTAGCAAAATCATGGTAGGTTTAACTATAGGTAACCGTGTTTTTTTTTTTTTTTTGTAGCTAAACTACGGTTAATTTTGTAAGGGAATCATTATAATGATTTAAAATTACTGATACTAGTACCTTTATAGTATTAGAATCAGTATGGTAATGTTATTAGTGTATAATACCTGAATCAGTATACTGGTAAAGCACTAGTAGTAGTTGCAGAGCTAGTATTAGCATGGTGGTTTAGCATTAATATTGCTGTAGTACTAGTATTACTACATTATAACAACATTAAAACCAGTTGTACTAGTATTATTGCAATATTAGAATCAGTATAATCATCCAAAACAAGTTGTACTAATATTTCTACAATACTGGAGTCAGTATTATCATTTAAAACTAGTAGTGTATAGTACTTGCATTCTGCTATAGCACTAGTTGTAGTAACTTGATAGCACTAGCAGTGGTATAACAACTAGTACTACAGTAATAGAAGCATTATGATTATTTAAAACTACTGATACTAGTATCTCTATAGTATTAGAATCAATATTATAGTACTAGTAGTGTACAATACCTGCATCAGTATTTTGGTATAACACTAGTAGTAGTTACAGTACTAGTATTAGCATGGTGGTTTAGCACAAGTATTGCTGTAGTACAGCAATCAGTACAATAGTAATCCTAGTAATACTAATATTTCTACAGTATTAGAATCAGTATAATCATTTAAAACCAGTTGTACTAGTACTTCTACAATGTTAGAATCAGTACAATCATTTAAAACTAGTTGTACTTGTATTTCTACAATATTTGAATCAGTACTATCATTTAAAACTAGTAGTGTATAATACTTGCATTCTGCTCTAGCAATAGTTGTAGCAACTTGATAGCACTAGTAGTGTTATTATATTACAAGGAACAGTGATGAATCATTATGCTGATACTAATTCTACTGAAGTACTATCTCTACAGTATTAGACTTGGTATTGCAATGCTAATAGTGCATGATACCTGGATCAGTATTTTAGTATAGCACTAGTAGTTTCAGTGCTAGTATTAGAATTGTGGTTTAGCACTAGTATTGGTCAAATGATGGCGTTGCTTGTATTATAATTCTTAACTAGCAGTAGGAAACAGGAGCACACACATGTGTTGGATGAACGTACCTTCTTCATAATGCCAGTCTTTCTCTTGCTGAAGGTCGTGTATCTCCTCAGCTTGTTGTCAATAAACTCCATCTTAATTTTCACACGTCCTCGTGTTTTCTTGCCGGGTTTCGCACCAGCCACCCCGGTGGAAACCCCTCCATACCCCGCCGACAGTCCAACGTTGGATCCCGAGGATCCTCCGACCTCCATCTCGCTCCTCTCCCGCTTCACTCCTCTCCTGTCCACCACGGAACTCTCTTCATCATCCCCGGAGTCCGAGTCTCCATCGGAACCGCTTAGCACAGCCTCAACCGACGGCCTGTCGTCGTATCTGCCCCCATCGGGCAGGTTCATGGCAGAGTTTACTGCCCCTAAAGCCCCAGATGTGCTGCCCACCTGTAGAGGGGTCAACCCCGTTCCGTTACCTGAGCGTCCAGCCCCTCTGGCCGTCCCGTTTCCCCCTAGCATCGCTGACACACTGACCTGCTCCCAGCACTACGGCAGCCTGCGGTAGGTGTAGTGATCCGAGCAGATCCCAGATCAAATCCCAACAGATCGCTTCACTTGATAGCGAACTTACCTCACATATGCTAGGCTAAAAAACATTAGCTCAACTCAACAGACGACTCGGACTTTAAGGACGGATATGTATATATTTCTTTGCGAAAGCCACGGTTTGAGGTTTGTGAGCTACAAAAATAAACCCCCAAAACTAGCCCTTCACGACCATCGTACAAAGTTTACAACGTATAGTTTCCGCCTACAGTCCATCAATCAAACCTCAACTGAACTTACGCTGCGCTTGCCACATTTGGAAACAACGAATCGCGACCGCGCAATCTACCTCCGCCAACAGAACTAGTTACCTACAGTAATGTTAATATCGCGTAAGATAATTCACTTCGAACACATAATTTGCTATATTTTGGTCGCATATCACGTTTACAGTTTTTTAAAACGATATAATTGCTAATAGCGTGCTTATTTTGTTTATTTACCTCACGAGGCCTTTCGCCTGAAGATCTACTTTCCTCCATATAAAGCGAGTCGATGTTTCCTTATATGGTGATGGCTTTCCATGTATGGTGAGTCACAGCGCTGCGCTGCGATTGGTTACGCAAACCTCTCCAACTTCGTGATTGGTTCGAATCTAATTTGGCCGACTGAAATGGCTTACGTCATACACAACGAACTACTAGCAGAAGTGTTTGGACCTTAGACCCTCACAGTATTATTAACGACAAAAACACAACATTTCTGGGGAGAAATGTTTGAAAAGGTAAACCACATTCACGTAAGGAACTTTTAAAACCAAAAGCGTGTTGTTGGACTGACTGCTAAGCTTAATTTTAGTAAAAACTGAGGTGAATTTGAGCTCTGTGAGAGTTGTGGAAAAGATGCGATACTCCGGGTAACCAGCAGATGAGGCTGTTACATTAAGTATTGCTTTAAAGTTACACTAAACTCGATCTTTTGGCGTCGCATGCATCTCATATACTTAGAAATACAAAAATACATTCACACATTTAATCCGTTTTCCATTTTAAACCGTGTACAAGACACGTTTTGCTCTGACAAAAAACAAAAAAAAACAAAAGTGCTGTTACTTCTATAATAGGCAGTCTATTGCAACAATCAGTTGTAATGTTACCCTTACAATCAATATTTTTAAGTTTTTGCAGAGAATACGAACATTTTACACCAGTAGTAGTAAAGTAGTCAAGGCAATGTCCTAAAAGTTTTGGGTTCTAACCCACCCAACCTCATGTTACCCTCATAAAGCCATCAGAAAGATGACTACCTAATAATGTATTCACATTATGGACTAATAAAGAAAATCTTTAAATTCTAAATTTTGCTTTTTTCCCTAAATTTTTACACCTGAATTTGGTTTACAGCCCATTTTTTCCTTATATTTAAAAATAAAACAATAGCATGAGTAGTAGTCTTACATCGAAAACCAAGCAAAAACATGCAGTTTCATGTATGACTCGTATGCTTTCTGTAAATGACTAGGCTGTCCGCGTGTAAATATCCTTACAGGAACTGTCCAACTATTGTCATGACAACATCACATAGTTACATATCCCCATCTGCAACCGCGGGAGGTAATAACTGCAGATGAATCTTGGTGGTCCCCATAAACTGTTCCAGGAATATACCAAATTGACCCATGCATGTTATGCAATACAAGCGAAAGATTTGATTTTTGAACATGTGCATTTTCAAACATGCTTCCTATCTGGTTGTGAGCAAATGAAAATGACACTGTTGTTACTGAATTCATTTTTTATTTCCAAAAACTTTACAGCAGAATAAATGGCACAAAGGCTATGAATGAGTAAAAAAAGTGCAACTTGAGAGCAGAATGAAAATGCAGAAAAATTCTTAATGAAGGTGCAAATCCAATTCATTTTAGTTTTTTTAAAACAAATATGAAGACATCAATTTAGATATGAGCAAAAATGATTGCGATAAGAGAAAAAACAGGGAGCGTTCACAAATTGTGTTTGATCATAAGAAAACAGATAATGACAACATACAGATTGATTTGCAAGCATTGCATTAAAGAACTAAGTCAGATCTCGAAGCAGCCAACGTAGAGATCGCTTGCCAAATAAATTTCATACAACGTGGTGGTGCACGAACCATTCCGGCCTCACCCACGGCCACGTCTCTGGGGGCGCCGGGTGTGACGCAACGGTTTAAGTAACAGTGTTTGTCACAGACCATCGACACGAAACGCTGCAGAAGATCAAACGCTGCTCTGGCAACCATACAGACATGTTAGGCAAGAGTTCCATTGCTTATGCGACCCAAAACCCTTGCCAGCAATTTCCTGAAAACATCACTTCTGTTTCCAAAACATTATTGCCTTATTCTCATAGGATAGGAGGTCATTTCTGCAGTATTTGTAAGGCGGAGGACGCATTCAGAGATTTCCATTAGCTAAGGATGCCATTAGATTACGCCACAAACTGTTCCACCTAACTCTGTGCGGTTCTGTTTGCTTTATCCACATGTTCCACCTATAAAACACTTTTCCCCTGCTAAGAAGTAAAATCTAGTAAAGAATCTATAAGCACTTTTTGATAATTACATTCTGTTTCTACACAATCCATGTACGAGAAATATAAAGCTTTGATTTGTTGACAGATTAAAAGGTTTGTTTGTTCAAAAAAAGGAAAACTCTGTCATCATTTACTCATGCTATTGTCGTTCCAAACTCATATGGCTTACTTTCTTCTGAGGAAGACAAAAGGAAAAATTTAACAGAATGTTCACGCTGCACTTTTCCATAGAGTGAGAGGGAATGTGGACAAAAATACAGAACACGTTTTTGCATTCCAGTGCGCTAATTTTCCATTAGTTTTCTCTTTAAACACTTTCGCACTGTGACAAGTGAAAATACAACCTTGCATTTTCCCCATCCCACTTCTCGCAAAAGTGTGTTCTTCGTAATTGGTTTCTACTGGTTTTTGGGTAGTGGTCATTGAATTAGTCGAAACCAACTGCTACACCAATTTGAGGACGTGTGAAAGATTTAAGCGTTGTGATGGAAAGGGAATATTTTCAGTGAAAACATTTTTGGCCTATTGGAAATATTCCCAACATAGCTGTAGAGTCGTATGGACTATTGTTTATGTTGCTTTGTCATTTTTGGAGCAAAAGGACATTCTGTTAAACTCTACCTTATGTGTTTTATAGAAAGAAAGTTATATGAGTTTACAACAACGTAAGGTTGGTAAATAATGATAAACCCACTTTTTGGATGAACTATCCATTTAAAAGACTGACATGCAGCAGAATCTTGCAAACCTCTTGCTACCAAGACAAAGAGTAACCTACAAGTGCTTTTCAGAATGAAACTTGAGTGACTGTGTTTCCTTCTGGTATCCAGCTGTGTTGTTTTTCAGATATTTCTTGGTCTTCATGTCACCCTCTCTGACCTTGTCTTTCATTTTCCGAAGTACAAGTTACTTGAAAACTTCAGTAATCCAGACAACTTACTTTTTATGATTAATAAACCAATTCCTGTTTGAAACCCAGTGAATATGCAACTGTCTAGACCAGTGGTTCTCAGCCGGTTTTGTTTCAAGATCTACATTTTACAATGGACTTTAAATGTCGACCCAACATAGTACCAAAATTGATCATACAAAAGATTCATCATACAAATGTGAACTTGTATAAAACTTCAAATTCAAAAAATGATATCTATTGGTTGATTGAGAATTGGCACATTTTTTTTGGATCTCGATCAACCAGTTAAGAACCACTGATCTGGATCACAACCAGGTAGCCATGCTGTGTTGAACATTTTAAACATAGTAAGCTGCAGTACAAACATAAAACCAAAGTGCTTATTCGGTCGATCTGAATGATTTAGAAAGGGTATGGACCCACAATAATGGTGAGTCTCAGCAATGAGCTGGAACGGTAGCTCAAGACATTACTCTGGGTGACCATCTCTAGGTCCACAACATGTTCTCTAGGTCCAGTCAAAGGTTTGGTCATCACCAACATGGCACTTACATTACTGGAGCGCTGTAAAGACAAAGAAAAAAGCCAATCAGCGGAGAGACTTAAATCACGGTGATCTATTTATTATTATTTTTTTTTTTAATGTAACAGGGTTGCTGTCTTTATGTGTATTTCATTATGTTTACAGGTACATATTTCAACTCTGTTATGGGAAAATATTGTGAACAATGATTACTGTAAATAATCTGGTGAATAATGATGACTGATAAATAAACATTTTTTCACTGATTGAAGATGTAACAACTCAAAACATTTTAAATGTAGCAGGGTTGACATTAAACCCGTTTTGGAAAAGGAATGTCATGGTTCAAACACAAGTAAGTATCTCTTACAGTCTCAACAGTTTTTATTGTTTACAGTTATATTGTCATGCTCAATTGTTCAGCTCCATTATGGGAAAATAATAGTGATCACTCTTTTACAGAAAAATATTTCCTTGGCAGAAAGCAGAAGAATACTGACTGTAAATAATGTGTTGTTGTGCTATGCCAGGAAAAAGAAATGTCAAGGGTTCAAACATGAGTAAGTATCTCTTACAGTCTCTACAGTTTTTATTGTTTACAGTTATATTGTCATGCTCAGTTGTTCAACTCCGTTATGGGAAAATAATAGCAATCACTCTTTTTCTTGGCAGAAAGCAGAAGAATACTGACTGTAAATAATCTGATGTTGTGCTGTGCCAGCTAAGGCAGTTACAACACATTTTTGCACTGATCTTCAACCCTAGATATCTGAAATGTAACAGGGTTGACACTAAACTTATTTTGGAAAAGGGACATCATGGGTTCAAACACGAGTAAGTATCCCTTACAGTCTCTACAGTTTTTTTGTTTGTTTGTTTGTTTGTTTGTTTAGAGTAATATTGTCATGCTTAATTGTTCAACTCTGTTATGGAAAAATAATAGTGATCACTCTTTTTCTTGGCTGAAAGCAGAAGAATACTAACTGTAAATAATCTGGTGTTGTGCTGTGCCAGCTAAGGAAGTTACAAGACGTTTTTGCACTGATCCTCAACCTTAAATATTTTAAATGTAACAAGGTTGATGCTAAACTTGTTTTGGAAAAGGAATGTAATGAGTTCAAACATGAGTAAGTATCTCTTACAGTCTCTACAGTTTTTATTGTTTACAGTTATATTGTCATGCTCAGTTGTTCAACTCTGTTATGGGAAAACAATAGTGATCACTCTTTTTCTTGGCAGAAAGCAGAAGAATACTGACTGTAAATAATCTGGTGTTGTGCTGTGCCAGCTAAGGAAGTTACAAGACATTTTTGCACTGATCCTCAACCTTAAATATTTTAAATGTAACAAGGTTGATGCTAAACTTGTTTTGGAAAAGGAATGTAATGAGTTCAAACATGAGTAAGTATCTCTTACAGTATCTCTTACAATCTGTAAACAATAAAGTTTTTTTATTGTTTACAGTTATATTGTCATGCTCAGTTGTTCAACTGACTGTATACTGACTGTAAATAATCTGATGCTGTGCTGTGCCAGCGAAGGCAGTTACAACACATTTTTGCACTGATCTTCAACCCTAGATATTTGAAATGTAACAGGGTTGACTAAACTTATTTTGGAAAAGGGACGTCATGGGTTCAAACACGAGTAAGTATCCCTTACAGTCTCTACAGTTTCTTTTTTTTGTTTAGAGTAATATTGTCATGCTTAATTGTTCAACTCTGTTATGGAAAAATAATAGTGATCACTTTTTTTTTCTGGGCAGAAAATAATCTGGTAAATAATCTGGTGTTGCGCTGTGCCAGCTAAGGAAGTTACAAGACATTTTTCACTGATCTTCAACCCTAGACATTTTAAATGTAACCGGGTTGATGCTAAACCTGTTTTGAAAAAGAAACTTCTATCCGTTTTTATTATGTTCACCAATAAACTGTCAAGCTGAGTTGTTTAAAGTCTTGACAAAAAGCACAAGATTGTAAATAAGCAGGTTTTACACACCAATTTACAACCAAGTAACATTCAACCCCAATGTAACAGGGTTAAAGCGAAACCTGTTTTGGAAGAGAAATGTGACGGGTTCATAGAAAGGTTTTTCATTATGTTCACATTGTAGTTATATCAACATTCTTAATAGTTCAACTCTGTTACAGAAAAAAAAGTGTTCTTGGCAAAATGTATAAGAAAACAGTATAAGAAGATAAGACTGGTAAAAAGTATAAGAATGGGTGTAATCTGGTGTTATGCAACAATATTTGCTAGCAGAGGTGTTTATTACACATTTTTGGATCTTCAGTCCTGTAACATTCAACCTCAAAACACTTTGAATGTAATAGAGAGGGCATAAAACCTGTTTTAGTAGAGAAATGCAGTGGGTTTAAATAGAGTTTAAAAGTATCTCTCATTAAAAAAATATTGGGTTTCATTATATTAACAGTTATTTTGTCAAGCTCAATAGTTGGTTTATATTAGTGAACAGTCCTTTACATAATGCTAATAGTTTACTTGGCAAAAAGCACATGAACATTTATTTGCTTTGATTTTCAACCCTGTAACATTTAACCACTTTCGGTTGGCATGCATTTTGGAAGAGAGATATATTGGGTTATTATCTTTCAAAGTTCATCATAGTTGTCCTAAGACAAGGATTGTTTTGGTTTTAGGACAACTTTGATGAAGGTTTTGATCCACTTCAAATGCTGACTACTGTATAATGTGCTATTTATTTATTAAGGCTTTATTGAAAGTAATATGTCTAGATTTCGAGCAAGCTACTGTGTTTATTTAGTTATTCATCTAGAGCATTGCATTACTTTCTAAATCCCACATCAGCCTCGACAAGTTAAACTATTGAAGGATAGACATGAAACTGCTCTTTTAATTATTTTACATAAATACTATACAATTGCACAAATTATTCTTGAGATATTAGATTTGGATATTTTATCCACTATTGTTTTATACAGATTTGTTCTATAATCTATGTGGTGTTTAATGCAATTACATCAAAAGTAACTGTAAATAAATGACAGAAAAATTAAACGTAATTCCTTACTTCACTTTTCAAGGGAAATTAAATTACAGTAATTCAATACTTGCTAATACACTGCTAAAAAATAACTAAATGCAAGAATGTAATCACAGATTTAGGATTATGTGTAACTAATAAAAAAACATTGTTAACCAGTAATCCTTATATCCTACAGTAATCTCATTATAATTTGGGCCTGAGGTGCAAAAATATGATATTAAGTAATTAATATCATAAAAAGAAGTAATTTTTTCTCAAGAATGACCCCAATGTAGATTTGCCCAATCTTACCCTCAGGTAGAATTCTCCTCCCTCGTTGCCAGATTTGATTGTGAAGGTGTTTACCATGTTAGGGTAGACACTGGTAGCTTGAATCTGGAAGATATCCGCAGGCACTGAGCGATCGGAAAAGATGCTCATATACTTGTAGACAATGACAGGCGGCAGTCCTCGGCAAACATTCGGTGACTGGCACCTACAGCGTCTGTTGATCGACAGTTAAACAGTTAGTAAAACGGATTTGTGGATCAAATAACATCGGAATAACACAGAGCATGATTTTATCAGGAGATTAGACGCACCCTTCGCCTGTTTTGACGTATGGCTCACGACAAGGGTTTCTGGGATAGCAACGGAATCCTCCGTAGTAATTCCAACACATTTCATCTTCTCTGCAGTTGTGCACTGTGTCACACTCGTTTATATCTGTTAACAGGGTGGAATTCAAGTTTCAAGAGTTTATTGCCACGTGTACAGGAAACAGTCTGTTACACCATACAATGAAAAACGACAATGAGAAACTTCAGAAGCCACTTCAGGAGCCTGGAAGAAACTGGAATGTACCTTGGCACATCCGCGTCCCTTGGAGCTGGTATCCATCAGGACACAAACAGTGGTATCCGCCAGGCTGATTCACACACTGGAACTGGCAGATGTAGTTTGAGAATTCACACTCATTGATATCTGGAAAACACGAATGAGGATGAATAACACAGAATGACAAAATATTGCTCACTACTGCAGTTACTGTTAATTTAATGTCTGTGGACCAAATCTTGATTACTGCAGACTAACACTACACGGTATTAACATAAGACAAGCAAAAACAGTATCAGCTGAAACAGTACATCAATTTGAATTTTCATTAATTTTCATAATCACCTATAATATCCAGGAATATTTAAATTATATTATGCATTTTCATTAACAAAGTGTAAAATACTTATAAAAAAAAAAAAAAAAAAAACTACCTTGGCAAGAGACTGAGTCTGAAGCCAGTTCATATCCGACTTCACATTGGCAGATGAAAGAGCCAATCAGATTGTAGCACTGATGTTGACAGGGGTTTGAGGTATGACACTCATTCACATCTGTGAACAACACACACAATTGAACATTAATGATAGATGATCAAATTAAAAATGAGAGTGCATGAGTAATAAACAATATAACTGGCCACTGCCAATTGCCAGTCCCTCAGAATGTAACACTAATAACGGCACTTATTTAAAACAACAGGTAGCATAATCCAAAACACACATCTTTTCTGCACTCCTAATCATTCTTTGGTATGTCTGGCGAGGTTTCCAGCTTCGTTCTGGAGCGCAGAAAGTGTCCTTTCACGCTGTGAGGGCCATCGTGGGTGGTCTGCGCTTATCTGCCAGGTTTGGTCAAGTAACTATATACAAAGGCCTAAGAATAGGCCAGTTTTCTGTGATTCATATACAGACTATTGGATGTGCAACACGTGTGAGTGCAAAACGGCCTCGTCCAAACAAGGCAGATTCTTCCTAGGCTCCTAAGTGACCTATTTGAGGCATTAATGGGAGAATAATGTCAACGCACAGATCCGAAGACCCCCGGGAGGCCTCTTGCCGAGTGTTTCCAAAGCTTTGCCGACCAGCGTTTGGGCCCTTTCAGGGGGGTTTTGCATTGCTGATAGCCAAACCGGACGGAAAAAATTAGGAGAGATATCGCGGGCGAGAGTTCAGACGAAAACCGTGCTGTCTTCTCGCCCACCTCTTTGAGAGAGACACACCTGGAATCTGTGATCACCCACATGACGGTGATTTGATTCCAGCAAACCGGTGTAAGATTCCAGAGGAATCACTGCCAAGGCGCTTCTGAAAGAGACTGGCCGAAAATATGTAAACACTGCAGAAGGCTGACTCTCTTTTGCGGGAAGAGGCCCGAGCTAATTGTTGACTCATTTTAATGGGCTGAGAGATGCATGTCCTGACCCATACTTCCTCAAACAAAACCACATAAACTCTGGTAGCTGTTTGATAACAGAAAGCATAGTGGATGAAGGGCCCGTCGACCCAGGATTAGTCTCCGAAAGCATGTGCGCGAATCGACCAACAGTTCATTTACTGAATGTAAGAATATTGCACACAACAATGGCTGAAATTGTCCATTTTAATAGAGTGGTTTGCACTACACACTAGTCTGGAGACAAAGTCTGTCAAGAGACAAAGCTTGTCAAAAAACAAACAAACAAACAAAAAACTACTACTCATTGGGTTAGTGCAAGGTTAGCCACACCAGTCTTTGAAAGATCTTTTTATTTAATAATAATAATTATAATAATAATTATTATTATTATTATAATATTATATGTATGAAATATATAAAATAAATTATTAATATGTTAATTTATTATATACATTATATTTTAATGAAATGATGATGATAATAATATTTAATTTATTATTATTATATTAAATTACATTCTTTTATGTATTTATTTCTTAGAATTTTCTTAGAAGAAATATTGTTGTCCGCCAGAAAAGTCATATGGTGGAACCAACATGCACATTCAGTCAAAGAGAGGACAAGGTCAATAATTATTTTTACATTTTTTGACAAAGTTTAGGTTGTTAAATGTCATGTGGTGCAACTTCCCAAAAACGTAATACAATTTATTATGTCACTGTAAGTTGCATTAAATGTAGGTTTTTCCCTTTTGTTTATTTCTTAGGTAAAGAAATGAGCAAGACTGCTTCAGTTTTGAAAACTTTTGCCATTGAATGAAAGTCATGTAGTGCGACCAACAAGCACATGCAGGAAATGAAATTGTAAAATCAAATTAAATAAGAGAAGAAAAGTATCAGTAAGTATTTTAAAATATCAGAAAATCTGACAAGGCAAGGTTAGTTCAAATCAGAGGTCGCGTTAAACGAAAATTCTCTGTCATTGACAGATTTTTTTTTTTTTTCAGTGACGGAAAAATCTGAAGGCCATCCGTCATTTTGACAGATTACACTGAGGGTGATCTATTGTAGATTGTAGCTGCAATCCTACCCCTGTCCAGTTGGTGGGGAGTGCGCTCCAGTCTGGCAGCAGAGCAGGGGATCCAGAACAAAAACGAGATTGTCACGAATGTTTTCCTATGCATTTGATTACACAAAGGCGAGTACACAGAAGCTACAATGATCTATCACGCCACATTAAAGAGCGCTAAAACGGTATTTATTGCTTAAATTTCATAATAAAATGGACAGAATTTGAAATCTGAGACTTTGTTTTATATCAAAAGTAACACAAATATGAAAATTAAAATGACGTGTCATTATAGATTATGATGGAATTATTACAACCCTGTCCGTCAAAATGTCGGACAATGTTAAAGTCTAGTGCAACCTCTGGTTCAGATTGTTAAATTTCATGTGGTGCAGCTTCCCAAAAATGTGACAAAATTTTATTAAAGAGAATACTGTTAGTTGCATTTGAAAAACCCTATTAAGTAGTCGGTTTCAATTAATTAATTTTTTTTCCAATTGTTTATTTCTTAGAAAAAAATGAACAAAACTGCTTTAATTCTGAAAATGTTTGCCGTTGAATGAAAGTCATGTGGTGCGACCAAAAAGCACATGCAGAAAAAAAAAAAAAAAACATAAAATAGGAAATAATATAAGAGAAAACAACTATCAGTAAGTATTTAAAAATATCAGAAAATCTAATAAGGTATGGTTATTTCAGGCTGTTAAACGTCATGTGGTGCAACTTCCAAAAAAATGATATTCCCAATCAAGATATTACTGTTAGTTGCATTAAATTTAGTTAGTGAAAAAAAAAAAAACCTTAAGTATTCTGTTTCAATTAATAAAAAATATGCATATATATAGTTTTATTTATATATATATATATATATATATATATATATATATATATATATATATATATATATATATATATATATATATATATATATATATATAGTTTTAAAATGCATGTGGTGCGACCAACAAGCACATGGAGAGAAAAAACTAAATAGGAAATTATATAAGTATCAGTAAGTATTTTAAAATAACGGAAAATCAGACATGGCAAGGTTAGTTCAGGTTGTTAAATGTCATGCAGTGCAACTTTCTAAAAAGTGCAAAAAAAAAATTCATGACATTATTGTTAATATACATTTTAGTCCTAAACTGTATGATCCAACAGCAAGACCACAACCAAACCAATGCTAACCAGTAAAAACAAACTTTGACTAGGATTAAAATAGACTGAGCCTTTCAGCAGGGGTGGAATCAGTTATCAGGCATTACAGCAAACAGAATCAGTGCAAATGACTGCTCATAGTATCTAATAAAATGATTTAAGATTGGGAAACAAATATATTATTCTTTTTGGATGACATGTTAAGTTGGCATGTCTTTGCAATTCATGTCTTTCAGTCTCATCATGAATGGTTTATGCAATCTAAATTGTTTGCTTCTAGCACCAGGATTCTGCATGCTGCAACATGACTGAAACCTCTATAAAGTTGGGAAAGAATTAGCACCCTTAGCGCACACACAAAAATTGTTTTATCCACCAGATAGAAGACGACAGACCCAGAGGAAGCAGATTTCTGGCACTGCATCCTCTGAACAGACACAATGACTTCCCAAAGAATGACATAATAACTTCCCAAGAGGTCAGGTCAGTCAGCTTGTTAACACATTCTGCACATAGAGATCAAAATTTAAGTAAAATCTGTTCAAATCAGTTTAAGTTCAAATTTAAGTAAAAATCACATTCAATCATTGTGAAATCTGGTATATATGTGAAGGGTGTCCACAAGAAGCTATGGATCAAATTTTGTGCGAATTGGACACAGGGTGGCACTATAATGTTTTTTTTTTTTTTTTTGCTCCCAGAAATCTAAATTCATGTGATACATTCAGTGTGCATATGTTTTTACGAAACTGTTTTCTGTCTTTTTGAATTTAATAAAACATACTTTTTTAAATTTGTATAGACTATTTGCCCATTCGAATACAATATCCAGACCTCACAAAACTGGGTACTCTGGAAGCCCATTTCTGCCATAGGATATAAAGCTTAATTCCAAGTTTATATCTTGTGATTCCGAGTTTATATCTCACAGTTCTGAGATTATACGTCTCGGTTCTGAGCTTATATCTCACGATTCTGAGTTTATATCTTGGGATTCCAAGCTTGTATCTCAAGATTCCAAGTTTATATCTCACAATTTTGATTTTATATCTCACAATTCCAAGATTATATCTCATGTTTCTGAGCTTATATCTCCCGATTCTGAGCTTCTATCTTGTGATTCCAAATTGATATCTTGCGACTGCGAGTTTGTATCTCGCAATTCCTAGTTTATCTATTTTGCAATTCCTAGTTTATATTTCGCGATTCCGAGCTTATATCTCATGATTCCAAGTTTATATTTTGCTATTCTGAGGTCTTACTTCACGATTCTGAGTTTATATCTTGGGATTCCGAGCATTTATCTCACAATTCCGAGTTTAAGTCTCACATTTCTGAACTTGCATCTCGCGATTCTGAGCTTAAATCTTGCATTTCTGGGCTGATGTCTTGCAATTCCGAGTTTACATCTCACAATTCCAAGTTTATATCTCCCAACTCCAAACTTATATCTCATGATGTAAAATTTATATCTTGCAATTGCAAGTTTGTATCTCGCAATTCTAAGTTTATCTAGTTCATATCTCACAATTCCGAGTTTATATTTTGCGATTCCGAGCTTACATCTTGCAATTCCAAGCTTATATCTCACAATTCCAAGTTTAAATCTCACAATTCTGAGCTTATGTCTCGCAATTCCGAGTTTATACCTCGTGATTCCAAATTTAAATCTTGTGATTCCGAGTTTATATCTCACAGTTCTGACCTTATATCTCACGATTCTAAGTTTATATCTTGGGATTCCAAGCTTGTATCTCACGATTCCAAGTTCAAATCTCACAATTCTGAGCTTATGTCTCGCAATTCCGAGTTTATATCTCGTGATTCCAAATTTAAATCTTGTGATTCCGAGTTTATATCTCACAGTTCTGACCTTATATCTCGCGATTCTAAGTTTATATCTTGGGATTCCAAGCTTGTATCTCACGATTCCGAGTTTATATCTCATAATTCCAAGTTTAAATCTCACAATTCTGCACTTATGGCTCGCGATTCTGAGCTTAAATCTTGCGATTCTGGGCTGATGTCTTGCGATTCCAAACTTATTCTCATGATTCCAAATTTAAATCTTGTGATTCCGAGTTTGTATTTCGCAATTCTAAGTTTATCTAGGTTATATCTCACGATTCCAAGTTTATATCTTGGGATTCTGAGCTTATATCTCATGATTCTGAGTTTATATCTCACATTCCATTCTTATATCTCACAATTCTGAGCTTACATCTCGCGATTCTGACCTTAAATCTTGCGATTCTGGGCTGATGTCTTGCGATTCCAAATTTATACCTCACAATTCCAAGTTTATATCTTGTGATTCCGAGTTTATATCTCGCAATTCCAAGCAAATATCTCACATTTCTGAGCTTATATCTCACAATTCTGATCTTATATCTCACCATTCTAAGCTTATATCTTGCGATTCCAAGCTTATATGTCCTGATTCTGAGCTTATGTCTTGCGATTCCGAGTTTATTTCATGTGATTCAGTTTATATCTTGCAATTTCAAGCTTATATCGCACCATTCCGAGTTCATATCTCAATATTCTGAGTTTTTATATCATGATTCTGAGCTTATATGTCACAATTCTGAGCTTAAATCTTGCGATTCTGGGTTGATATCTTATGATTCCGAGTTTATATCTCATAATTCCGAGATTCTAGCGTGTGATTCCAAGTATATAAACTCGTGATTCTGAGTTTATATCACGCAATTCAGAGTTTATATTTTGCGATTACGAGCTTATATCTCATGATTCTGAGTTCATATCTCGTGATTTCAAATTTATATCTTGCAATTCCGAGCTCACATCTTGCAATTCCGAGTTTATATTTTGCGATCCCATGGTTATATCTCACAATTCTGAGTTCATATTTCGTGATTCTGAACTTATATCTCATGATTCTGAGCTGATATCTTGTGATTCTGAGTTTATATCTCAAAATACCGAGATCATATCTTGTTATTCCAAGTTTATATCTTGCAATTCCGAGCTCATACCTCGCGATTCTTAGCTTATATCTCGCGATTCTGAGTTCATATCTTGTTATTCCGAGTTTATATCTCACAATTCTGCGCTCATACTTCACGATTCTGAGCTTATATCTCACAATTCTGAGTTTATATGTCACGATTCTGAGCTTACATCTAGCGATTCCGAGTTTATGTCATACAATTCCGAGCTTATATCTCGCAATTCTCTGTTTATATCTTGCAATTCTGACATTTTTCTTAGAATTACAAGATAAAAACAGATTAGTGAGGGAAAAAAAATCAGAATTCTAAATTACGATTCTGAGTTAACATTTGCAATTCTGAGTTCATATCTCGCAATTCTGAGTTTATATCTTGTGATTGTGAGTTTATATCTCTCAATTTGTAGCTTATTTCTTGTGATTCTGAGTTTATACCTTGCAATGCTGAGCTTATATCTCGTAATTCTGAGTCTATCTAACCAAGCAGAGAATGGGACAGCTATTGCTCACCTCTGCAGTAGTTTTGAGCGTCCGGCATGAAACCCACACCACATTGCAGTGTATGTGATGAGCTATGAACGACTCTTGAGTAATCATTCCTGGAGGCGGGGGCTAAGGGCTGAACTTCACCTCTTCCCACTGGAGGGGCAGCAGTGGGCTCATCCTCGCCGTTACTGATAATTATCCGAGCATTGTGGGGAAGGCAGAGGTAGCCACCAAAATGGTTGACGCATTTCATTCCCCCTTTGCAGGCTTCCAGCACTGTCTTGCACTCATCTATATCTGTGAGGAATATAGAAAGACACAAAAGTAGTGATCTTCAAAAACTAAATTTTTCCTAAAAATTATCTATGCAGTATGCTAATGCAGTAAATCAGCATGGCTGCTATACTGGTGTAGTGCTAATGCTTAAGCTATCAAGACAGCAATATGAGAGAAGAGCTGTTACCTTTACAGCTTTGTTTTTCATAATCAAATTCATAACCTTCAGTGCACTGCAAAAAAAAAAAAAAAGTCAAAAGCAAGAAAAAATGAATATAGAATAAAAAATGGAACACAGACAAATGTTTTTAGAGTTAGCAAGAATCTAACGGTCTGTCTAGTCAACTAGCTATCTATCCACCCATCTAACTACTCATGTTGTCAAAAGTACAGACTATCTATCTATCTATCTATCTATCTATGTCTATCAGTCTATGTTTAACTGTCTATGTCTGTCTGTCTGTCTGTCTATCTGTCTGTCTGTCTGTCTGTCTCTATCTATCTATCTATCTATCTGTCTGTCTGTCTGTCTATCTATATATCTAAATATCTATCTATGTCTAACTGTCTATATCTGTATGTCTGTCTGTCTATCTATCTGTCTGTCTGTCTATGTATATCAGTCTGTCTAACTGTCTATATCTGTCTGTCTGTCTATCTATCTATCTGTCTGTCTATGTCTATCAGTCTATGTCTGTCTGTCTGTCTATCTATCTATCTATCTATCTATCTATCTATCTAGCTATCTGTCTGTCTGTCTGTCTGTCTGTCTGTCTGTCTATCTGTCAATTTATCTATCTGTCTGTCTGTCTGTCTATGTCCATCAGTCTGTCTATATCTATCTATCTATCTATCTATCTGTCTGTCTGTCTGTCTGTAGCTGTCTCTGTCTGTCTATCTGTCTGTCTGTCTGTCTGTCTATCTATCTGTCTATCTGTCTGTCTATCTGTCTGTCTGTCTGTCTGTCTGTCTGTCTGTCTGTCTGTCTGTCGATTTATCTGTCTGTCTGTCTATCAGTCTCTGTCTGTCTATCTGTCTGTCTGTCTGTCTGTCTATCTATATCTGTCTGTCTATCTATCTATCTATCTATCTATCTATCTATGTCTGTCTGTCTGTCTGTCTGTGTATATCAGTCTGTCTGTCTGTCTGTCTGTCTGTCTGTCTATTAATCTATCTGTCTGTCTATCTATATCTATCTATCTATCTATCTATCTATCTATCTATCTATCTATCTATCTATCTGTCTGTCTATGTCTGTCTGTCTGTCTGTCTATGTATATCAGTCTATCTATCTGTCTGTCTGTCTATGTCTGTCTGTCTGTCTGTCTGTCTGTCTGTCTATGTATATCAGTCTGTCTGTCTGTCTGTCTATCTATTTAACTAACTATCATCTATCTATCTATTTATCTATCTATCTATCTATCTATCTGTCTGTCTATCTATAATCTAACAATATCTATCTATCTATCTATCTATCTATCTATAACCTAACAATATCAATAAAAACATGCATAAACCCAACACAACTCAAAGCGGTACCCATAAGCGACTGTGATGTGTTGTGCTTTACTTGCCGTGTATGTGACAGGCTCCTGAGCTTCGGCTTCCTGAGATATGGCGAGGTGGACGGCGACACTCAAACACAAGCAGATCCCCAACATCGTGACCTGCAGCCCAGAGAAAACAGACGTTCTCGCTTTCACAAATCATCACTGCGCCTTCACATGCATTTGCACCATTTGCACTTAAACCCCAATTACACTTGCTCCGCGTTGCAAGGATCGCATTGTTTGGTTTGAATAAAACCGCTGTTGACCCTGGCTTAGTTTTGCAGACACTTGGCAGAGTCCGACACATTGCAGCACAAAACAACAGTGTCCAAACTGTGCCCGTTCACCCAGTTCATAAAAGCAATTAAGCCATGGCACATTTTGAAAAGTATCACATTGTCCTTGTGCAAATTACCATATCCAGCATATCTGAGAACAAGAGCAGATCTCATTTCAACACTGTGGGAAACGTTCATGACGAATTCAGTCTTGTAATATTAAATTTAATGGCTTTTTTCCCCCCCGAGGATGAACATCTCTCTTCTGGAAGCTCGTTCTGAACCTCCCAGACTGTGTCAGAAAGAAACAGTTCAAATAAAACACGTAAATCTACTGTACAAGCTGATTACGGCTATTTCAAAAGTAGTGCAACCGAAGGCATGTACCAACTAGTACTTAGACACCATATTTATCTGACAAAGCCCTCCAGCCACCTCCAGCTGAAATTGTTGTTTTCTGTTCAACAAAGCCTCCTATTCATGTAATCATGCTAGAAGTAGACGCAGAAGTCTATTGTCATTCAAAAGCGTGAAATATTTATGTAGTACAACAAGATAGTTCATTCTTTATGTGTATGTAAAACAAAGCACAGTTGAAGCACTAAAACTTGCACTTTCTGACTTGCACATTTAGAAAACCATTACTATACTGTAGTTATCAATCAAACTGATGTATAAATCATTAACAGAGCATAGAATTTATAATGCAATGGCAAAACTGCATAAACAATATACCTTATCAAACAGGATTGTCCCCCTCTTCCCCACAGTGGTGAATGTGTGTGAAGTGAGTGGAGGCTCTTACCCTGTGTGATTTATTCCACTGTAGCTGCGGGAACACTGGAGTCTCTCACACATGAGGTGCCTGCGATCATGTTCTTATAAGAGGCAGGTTTTTCTCTCAAGCCTTTTCAAATTATGTTTTTTCTCACTGCAACATTCTTGCTGGAATATAAAGGCAGTGAATGTGGCTCCACCTACTGCTAAACATTTAGACCTACAACACATTTGCTGATACAGATGGACAGGCGAATGAAGGGAAGTAATTAAGAATTATGCTAGGATCTTAAATACTATTATCATTTATATCTATCATAAATATATTAATTGATCTAAAAAATAACTGTTGATTTATTGTTCATTATGTTATGATCTTAAATACTGTGATCATTTATTTTTATCATAAAAATTATTAAATTAAATATAGAATTTAATATAGAAATCAAAAATAGCTTGATTTCATTTTGTTTTCTAACAGTTTTTTTCCTCTAAGATTAGTAATTTCAGTAAAAATAAAATTAATAAAAAAGTAAAGTGTCTGTGAAGGGAAGAGGAATGTTTTAGCAATAATCAATAATTATATGATCTTATATATTATGATAATTTATTCGTATCATAATCTAATTAATTAAATATACAACTTAATATAACAAATAAATAACTTGGTTTCATTCATTTTGACGAATAAAAGATAATTATTAAAAATTAATGTAACAAACAAATAAAAGTCTGTCTATGAAGGGAAGAGCCTTTTTATTACCAATAATAAAAAAGATCTATGATCATTAATATATTTCTAAAAATAAATAAATAAATAAATAAATAAAAATAAATAAAAATATAATTTTCTAAAATAAAGTAAAAATAATACATATTTTATAAATATAAATATAATGAAACTGCTAGTTTCTTTAATCTCATTTAATTTTTTTAAAGAAAGCAGCATTTTATATTTTTAATAAAATGTAAAATAAATAAACAAACAAATGAATCATATCAGTTAAATACAGAATAACTATAAATTAAATATTTAAAATTGTTATTAAAAATTAAATATATAAAATAAAAAAACTGATTATTTCATTAAATTCCCTTTTTTCATTTTTCAAATCAGCTTTTTATATGTTTAATAAAATTTTAATTAAATAAATAAATAAATAAATAAATAAGAGTCTGTCTATGAAAGGGAAGAGGAATGTCTTACCAAAATGTAAGAATTATATGGTCTTAAATAGTATAATCATTTATATGTATTATAAAAAGCTAATGAATTAAATGTAGAATTATATAAAGTAAAATAAAATAAATATATAAAATAATGGCTGATTTCATTAATTTTATTTTTTAAAGAAAGCTTTTTTTTGTTTGTTTGTTTTTTTTTTTGTAATAAATAAATAAATACATAAATAAGAGTCTGTTTATGAAGGAAAGGAAAGAATAATGTCTTACCAAAATTTTAGGATTATATGATCTTAAATAGTATAATCATTTATATTCATCATAAAAAGCTAATAAATTAAATATAGAATTATATAAAATACAAATAAAATATATAAAATAAAATAACTGCTGATTTCATTAATTTAATTTTTAACTGACTTTTTAGGAAGGCAGCTTTTATTTTTAGTAAAATCTAAAATAAATGAATAAATAAAACGTCTGTCTTAAAGAAAAGAAGAATGTCTTACCAATAATCAAGAATTATATCATGATATTAAATAGTATTTATGATAACGTACCATAAAAATCGGTTAAATATACAATTTAATCTATAACTATCCAAGAAAACTGTCGTTAAGCATTTTAATAACATTTATAATGAATAAAATTAAAATAAATAATGAAATACTCCAATTTAACTCCAAATTAATATCTTTATAAACCTATATTTCATCTATACTAATAGTACTTACATAATGAAGTGAGTCAAACGTTGTCTGTCTGAACTGTCGATTTGCAGGTATCAACACAATACGTGATTATGATGAGACATATCAACAAAACTGACCTGTATTTTGAACAATAATAATATTATCAAATGATGCTACGTGATTATCAAATAAATGACATGATTTAACAGCGTTATCCATTCTGCTTTCATATCTATACGGCATATACAGAGATGGCCTTACACTATTACTTATCATGATCATATTACAAAAAAGGCCTTGCCAATATACGTCTAGTCAGCATGGCTAGCGGAAGTGATGTAAACACATGGGCGGGGTTTCCGCTCCCACCGGAAGCGAGTCGGGCGAAATCCATCTGTTTAGCTTGAAGAGTAATGGAACAAATACAGTGATTCATTTACTCGGGTATGAACTTGTTACTAAATTTATTTATGTATCTAAACTGATATAGTCCGATTTAAAATCCTTGCCTGACTGTTAAAACTAACCGCAACTATTTTGTCATAAATACAAGAGAAGGCAGTCAAACAGTTTAGCTTTGTTCAGTTAGCATGACTGTCCCAAATACAGACTATTTTAAATAACAATTAGTTTTGATTAAATTCGTGTCTTATAATTATGTAAGCGATACTAATCAACTGTCAAGCGTGTTTGTTTAATGTAAATAATGTTAGAAAGCTACATGCTAAAGCTAAGCTGTCAAAACACATGCATGTAAACATGAGCTCAGTCTCAGTAGACTCAAAATCTGAATTTCTGTTTGTAAACGTTATGAACGTGTTTGAATGTGTGTTTGCAGTTGCATTTGTAAGCTATGGCTCAGACTGAGAAGAAAACAGGTCTTCTGAGGAGAACATCCTCCTCTAAGAAGCCTTTGAAGGAGAAAGTAGTGCTGATGTATGATGAGATTTTTGCAGTAAGTCAATATTTTGCCTTTCCTGATGTGAATGATTGATGTAGACATTGTTACAAGTTCTCATCTTCTTAAATGTAATGTTGGTGCAAATATAGACTTCAAACACCCTTTATTTTGCACTTTCTCATTAGAAGGAAGATCCTACTAAGAACAATCCCCGCTTCTGGGATGAGCTGTTTTTGATGAAGGTCTGTGGCAGATACACATCCTGAAATATTTTCATTTTTGTGGACTATGTATGAATAAGTGGACTATATTGTTATTGTGCTTCGAGCAGGTCAATCTGGAATATCTGGAGGGGAAGTTGGAGTCTCTGGATGGGGACGAAGTGATGAAAATCAAAGACAACATCAACAGTTTGTTCCACCACTGTGTTCAAGCTCTGGGTGAAGAACACCAGATTAAAGTAGTCAATGCGCTTCAGGTAAAATCATACTTGAAACATGTTTATAGTTCTCATAATCGTATCATACTACTGAGAATTGCTGTTTTGGATATATATCACCTTGTTATTTTGTCAGTTACAAACATTTTTTGCCATCAGTTGCTTATAATGATCATACAAATCTCATTCTCATCACTGCAATTTGATTTTTTTCTTTTTTAACCAATCAAAAGTTTTTGAACAGTAAGATCTCTTCTGCTCACCAAGCCTGCTTTTTTATCCTAAGCACAGCAAAGGCAGTAAAATTTTGAAATATTATTACTATTTAAAATAGCTGTTTTCTATTTAAATATATTCTTAAATGTAATTTATTCCTGTGATTAAAGCTGAATTTTTAGCATCATTACTCCAGTCTTCAGTGTCACATGATCCTTCAGAAATCATTCTGATATGCTGATTTGATGCTCAGTAAACATTATTATGATTATCAATATTTGAAACAGTTGAGTACATTTTTTTTCAGGTTTTTTTTTTGATGAGTAGAAAGATCCAATGATCAGCATTTATTTGAAATAAAAAGCTTTTGTAACATTATACACTATACCATTCAAAAGCATGGAGTTATTTATTTGAAAAGAAATTATAGAAATAATACTTTTATTTAGCAAGGATGCTTTAAATTGATAAAAGGTGTTGATAAATACATTTATAATGTTGCTAAAGATTTCTATTTCAGATAAATGCTGTTATTCTGAACTTTCTAATCATCAAAGAAACCTGAAAAAAATTTACTTAGCTGTTTTCAACATAATAATAACAATAATAATAATAATGATGATGATGATAAATGCTTTTTGAGCAGCAAATCAGCATATTAGAATGATTTTTGAAGGATCATGTGACACTGAAGACTGGAGTAATGATGCTGGAAATTCAGCTTTGAAATCACAGCAATCAATTACATTTTAAAATATATTAAAATAGAAAAACAGTTATTTTAAATAGTAAAAACACATTTCACAATGTTACTGTTTTTCTGTATTTATGATCACATAAATGCAGACTTGATGAGAAGAAAAAACTTCTTTCAAAAACATTAAAAAAAAAAAAAACTTTTGAACAGTAGTCGAAGTTTCATTTTCTTTACACAAAATATTTAATTTTAATTTTTTTGGCTTAAACATGCTTAAAAAAATTGGAAACATAAAACTAATGTTGTGCAGTCAGCTTTTGTGTTTGTGGACACACCCTGCATTCAATTACTGGCATTGGCATTCAGAAAATGTAACAGTTGCTTTTGACCCAAAGATCTGAATGAAACACAAAGACATGAAAACCACACCAATCTCCTCCTGTCTGTGTCTGCAGACTCTTTGTGCGCTGTTCAGAGGAGTTCACCAGAAAAACAAATCTGCCACCGGCTTTGACATCATCAACATGCTGATGGGCTTCGACAAAGCTGAGCTCCGAATGAAGGTCAGCCGTTTGTCCTGCTCACACGTGATCTTGATATTTTTACTGAATGCAAGTTAGAGCTGTAATGTAATTGTGCACACAGGAGCTTATGGAGAGCCTGGACAGTCTGCTGTGCGGAGACGGATCAGAGAGTCTGAAGAGTTTGTGTCTAAAACTACTGCTGTGTTTGGTCACTGTAAGATCAGCGCATTCACTCTTCTGCACTAAAAATCTGGTCACTGTTGTTTTCACTCTATTAAAGGAGTAGCTCACCCAAAAATGAAAATGTGCTGACAGTTAATTCATCATCAGGCCATCCAAGATGTAGATGAGTTTGTTTCTTTATCAGATTTGGAGAAATTTAGCATTACATCACTTGCTCAACACTGGAAGTGAATGGGTGCCGTCAGAATGAGAGTCCAAACAGCTGATAAAAACATCACATTAATCCACAAGTAATACACACCACTCCTGTCCATCAGTTTATTGTCTTGTGAAGCCAAAAGCTGTGTGTTTGTAGGAAACAAATCTTTCATTAAGACGTTTTTAACTTCAAACTGTTGCTTCTGGTCATCTCGTCTGAATCAGGAGAGAAATATTCACAGATCAAGGGCAGTTTACAAAATAAAACAGTCCAAAGCAGTTTTAAATAAATATTGTGATGTTTTTATCAGCTGGTTGGACTCTCTTTCTGACGGCACCCATTCACTGCAGATGTGAGTAAACCTTAAAGTGGAGAAAAATGAAAATTTGCTGAAAATGTACTCGCCCTCTGGCCATCCAAGATGTAGATGAGTTTGTGTCTTCATCAGATTTGAAGAAATGTAGCATTGCATCACTTGCTTACCAATGGAAGTGAATGGGTGCCGTCAGAATGAGCGTCCAAACAGCTGATACAAACATCACAGTAATCCACACCACTCCAGTCCATCAGTTAACATCTTGCGTGTTTGTAAGAAACAAATTCATCATTAAAATGTCTTTAACTTCAAACCGTTGCTTCCAGCTAAAATACGAGTCCTCCACTGAAAAAGTCATCTTGTCTGAATCAGGAGAGAGATCTGCACAGATCAAGCACTTTTTACAAACCAAAACAGTCCAAAATAGCTCTAAACAAATATGTGGTTTGATTTTGATGTGAGAGTACAACAAGAGATGGATTTTTTTTTTTTTTACTGGAGGAAGCGTCCATAATGGATTGAGTTATATTTTGGCTAGAAGCAACGGTTTGAACTTAAAAGCATCTTAATGATGGATTTGTTTCTTACAAACACACATCTTTTGGCTTCACGAGATGTTCACTGATGGCCTGGAGTGGTTTGGATTACTTGTAAATTATTGTGTTGTTTTTATCAGCTGTTTGGACTCTCATTCTGACGGCACCCATTCACTTCCATTGGTAAGCAAGTGATGCAATGCCAAATTTCTCTGAATCTGATGAAGAAACAAACTCATCTACATCTTGGATGACCTTATGCTGAGTACATTTAGAGCAAATAGTCATTTTTGGGTGAACTTTTTCTTTATTATATGATTTTAATAATTATTTATTGACACTAGAATCCTCTTTTTTGCTGAGATGTTTTCTGATGTGGTTCTAACGTGTTTTTTCTCTTTCAGGTGACAGATAATATTAGTCAGAACACCATACTGGAGTATGTGATGATCAACAGTATATTTGAGGCCATTCTACAGGTGATTGAGTGTGTTATGTGTGGCATGATTTTTTATTTTTTTCATCTTAATGCGTTATAATTTCATCCATTGCATTCGCTTCTTTTCATCCAGATTCTGTCTGACGTTTCCAGTCGATCGCAGCATGGATATGATGCGGTGGTACTTTTAGCTTTGCTGGTCAACTACAGGAAGTACGAGGTAAATGCACAGTAAAAATTTAATTTAGGCGAGATTAAACTAAAATACAGTATTTATAAATACAAAATAAAGCACACTGATGTTTGTACTGATGTAATTTCTTGTTTTAGCAGTTCTAGTCATGAAGCATTTTTGTGAGATTCATTGTTTGTTTTCTTAATTGTAGTCCGTGAATCCTTACATTGTGAAACTGTCAATAGTGGACGACGAGCCGACCCTCGATGTAAGTGATTAGGAATTTCTCAGTAATTCAAGATATTATTGAGTCATTGTTATGTGGTGGTATTATATTAATGATCTTTTCATAGGGCTTGGGAATGGTCATCCACCACGCACTTACAGAGTACAACAGGTAATGTTTAATCTTTGTTGTTTTGCTTTTAAGAAACATCTATGTGAAAGATTTCATAAATTCCATATGATTTCCACAGGCAATATAAAGACAAGGAAGAAGAAAACCAGGGAGGCTTTTTCTCCACCCTTACCAGCATGGTATAAAACTCTTTTAGCATTTATTCATGTCTTTCCAGGCCTGTTTGACTTTTTGTTTCTGTGGAGCACAAAAGGAGAAATTTTGCAGAATGTTCACGCTGCTCTTCCATACAATGAAAGCGACTTCGCAACTACATATTTATCATAATAATACTTTGGTCTGCAGGTGGGCAGTATGTTCATTGCTGACGCAGATGAGAAACTGTCAGTACAGTAAGTAAAAACTAAAATATTGTATTTTTATTTATTTATTTATTACATTTCTTTTTTGTTTTAATTTGGTCCATCTTAGGTCAGACAGAAAGTAACAATAACGTAAATATAGTAATATTCTGTAAATAATATAGATATACACATATACATATGACATACAACCATACTTTAATTCAGATGAAGAAAAAAAGCCACCAGGCAAACAAAGTTATACTTTCAAATAAAGAAATACAGAAAGAACGATAAAGAAAAAAAGAAAAAAAGAAATAATATAGCTGCAAGCGGCAATTACCGGGGTTCAAGCACTTTAGGTATTTAAGCATATTATTAAAAAAGACATTACATGTTATTTAGCAAGCCTGTAACCACCTAAATCAATTATTTAAAAAGCTTGTTGTCAAATCCAGGCAATTTACCGTCGAAATATGATGTTTTTATATCATTTATGACTGTTATAGCACCAGCTGTGGTCTGATCTCCCTGAAACTTTGCATGCTTGTTCAGAATCATCTGTCGCATGTGCTCAGTGCGTTTCGTGTTTTTTGAATTTTGAGTTTTCCTTTAGGCTTTATAGGCTTTTGGGTAAATTTGGACAGGCCCATTTTCTAAGGACCCAGTTATAGCTTCCCAAAGGGTAAATTTTAACATGTATTTGATAATTATTGACCTAGAGAGTCCAGAGAATTGCACTGTGGTGTTTTTTCCAGACTGAGCGAAAAACATAGGATTAGTGCACAAAAGTAGGTTTTTCACATCTTCTGAATCATTTTTTGGATAATTATTGATATTCACCCTCCAGAGAATCTTTCTGCACTGGTTTGGTTCCAATCGGCGAAAAACCTAGAACTAGTTGGCAAAAGTAGGTTTTGAAAAAAATGCGAAATACCCAAAAATAGGTTTTTCACATCTTCTCAATCATTTAAAAAACGGTTTGATTGACAGCAGTGGTTCTAGAGGCAAAGTTGTTTGGAACAAGGAGGTCTATCATACAATACGAATATCGCGTGTTGGACAAATATGAAACGAATGTAAACGGGTGTAAACGAATAATCGTTTACACCCTCAAAAAATGCGTTACCGTCCCCCCCAGTGCCTGATTTCTTTCACATTTCTCACAGACCTTTGGGGCTGTAGGTCAAACAGGCCCACCAAGTTTTGTTCCAGTCGGCCTCTGTTAATCTTGTCTAATAGGTGCTCAAACTTCATCGGCTAATGGCGGCCATGTTTTTTTTTTGAGATGTAGACAAATGTCCCCATAGACACTTGTGGCACTTTGGACCTAGACACAGCGATTTTCATGTTGATAGGACAAATGGTTGCCTAGTCATAGATATTTTTATGTTTTTTCCCCTCTTATGGCACCGCTGAGTGGCCAATCTTGATGATTTTTTTTCCTGTGACCTCAGATTGAGCTCTTACATAAGTGTGCCAAGTTTGGCAAAGATATCTCATTCCGTCCAGGAGTTATAGGCATTTTACGAAAAGTGGCACTGCCCCCTTCGAACGTTTTGGCATCGAAAGTTCAACTTTTTTTTTGGACAATTATTGATATTAACTTTCCAGAGAATCTTTCTACACTGGTTTAGTTCTGATCGGGCAAAAAACCTAGGACTAGTTTGCAAAAGTAGGTTTTGCGAAAAATGTGAAATTCCAGAAAATTTCGTCTCCAATTGAATCTGAGTCAAGGATTCCAACGGCATAAGACACTTGAGCCTGCGACTGACGGTTCAGGAGTTATGAGTGATTTCATACTTTTGATCGCTGTAGCGCCCCCGTCAGGCCGATTGGGGCAAGCCTTGGTCACGTTGTAGGTGGTGTGAGTACTACCATCCCTCCAAGTTTCAAGACTCTACAACTTATGGTTTGGTCTGCACGATCAGTTTTACGTGGAAATCGCTAATTCGTGACCATTCTAACAATTACAATATGGTTTCAATGCTCCACGCTGGAACCCCTAATTAAAAAATAAATGAATAATTAAATAAAATAATAAATAATTAAAATACAGTTGTCTACTTAAAATATTTCAGAAAAGGGCTTTAGACTCTCAAAAAAAGTTTTGTTTTATTGCGAACCGAAACTTTTCCACCCTCAGAGAATGTAAAAAGTCAAAAACCCATTGGCGACAATGTTTTATTTTTCATTTATATATATTTTTTTTTAATTTATATTTTAATCAGTGACCCCAAAAGCACCTAAATAGCATACACCTACCATACAAACATTTGGGGTCAGTAAGATTTAAAAACATGTTTTTGAAAGAAGTCTATTTTGCGCACCAAGGCTGCATTTATTTGATCAAAAATACTGTAAAATCTGTAATATTGTAAGTGTTTTCTATTGTACTATGTGTTAAAATATAATTTATTCATGTGATGCAAAGCTGAATTTTCAGCTTCATTTCTCCAGTCTTCAGTGTCACATGATCCTTTCAGATGATTCTTTGATAAAAGTTCTTTTTGAAAGTTCAAAAGAGCAGCATTTATTTGAAACAGAATTCCTTTTATCGTTATAAAAGTAATTACTGTCACTTTTGATCAATTTATTGCAAGCTTACCCAATAAAAGTGCTAGTTTCTTTCAAAAAAGTGAACTTTGAAGGTTTGAGGGTCAGATGAGCCCCATAACACTCCAGCGCATAATAGAAGTCGTCAAATGTTGAAATTTTGGTTCTTGTATTATTAAATCAAAGGCTCGGCATGTCTGATGACTTTATTGTCCTTTAGGACTAATGAGGCCATCCTTCTCGCTCTCTATGAGGCCGTACATCTCAACAGAAACTTCATCACGGTTCTTGCACAGGTCAGCACTGCACAGTGACTTTGCGCTATCAACATTGAGGCTTCTGGCTTATCGTTGCATCTGTATTTGTCAAACACAGAGCCATCCGGAGATTGACATTGCAACAACCCCGGCTACACCCGTCCCGGCTTCGCCTACGACCCCGCTGGGTACCACACCGCCCTCTCTGGACCGTGAGTTGTGTTAAAAAATCATTCACTCTTCCTCATGTCCGACCCAGAGGACCTTCTTTCTTCTGCAGGACACTAAAGTAGAAATGCGTTCTATTAAATGGTCAGCGCAGTTACGCTTTGAGCTTTTTAAACAGCTGCTGTTCAGCAGATGACCCTTTTGAATCCTACTTTCAGTCTGTTATATTGTAGAGTCTGCGTTTCGCTTCCTTAAACTGGCTCCGCATTTGCCTCTAAAACACGTGTAACTTTTCTGCTGCTTTTTGCATCGCAGCCTTTTGAAAAGTTGATATCCATTAGCTGCATGAAATATTAAATCCACTCGGATCTGGCAGAGTGAAGCTCCCGTGGCGGATGTGGCGTGTTCTCCTGCTCAAATGTGCCAACAGAGCTCAATCATCTGTAATCAGGATGACACGGATTACTTGGTCCAGAAACTTTCACAATGTATTTACCATATGTGGGAGTTAAGGCCTGTTCACAACAAGGACAGTAACTCTAATGATAACTGGAACATTTTAGTATTTCTTCTAATGTATTAGAACTATAATTTTTTAATAGTCATTTTAGGTTACATTTTAATTATTATTTCAAATTAGTTTCAAATATAATAAAAACTATGGCATTTTAATAATGTTCTAATTTAATAACAGTTACTATAACATTTAACAATGCTTTAATTTAACAGTAATGTTTTAAAAATGTTCTAACTGAACAATATCTGTAATGTCTTAATGGTCTATTTTAACAATAACATTTTAATATTTATGCTAATTTAGCTGAATCATTCAGATTTCACAGAAACCAACATTTTAATAATCTTTCTAATTTTAACAATAATTTGACATTTTAGTCTTATTTTTAATTATAATTTAACAAAAGACACAATTTTAATAATTGTTCTAATTTAACAATAACTAACAATTTAATATATTTTTTTCTAATTTAATAAAGTTTTTGTAATCGTTTTAATTTAACAATAAATGTAACATTTTAATAACAGTTCTAATTAAATGATAACTGTAACGTTGTAATAATCGTTCTAATTTAACATTAACTAGCGTTATTAATAATCATTCTAATGCAATAATATCTGTAATATTTTAATAATTGTTCTAATTTAACGGTAACTGAATTCACAAAAACTAACATTTTAATAATCTTTCTAATTTAACAATAATTTGACATTTTAGTAATCTTCCTAATTTAACAAACTATACAGTTATACTATAATATAATTTTAATAATCATTCTAATTTGATAACTAACATTTTTATAATTGTTCTAATTTAACGGTAATTGCAACATTTTAATAATCATTCTAATTTAACAATAACATTTTAATAATCATTATAATTTAACAAAAAACACTTTTAATAATTGTTCTAATTTAACAATAACTATAATATTTTAATAACAGTTTTAATTGAATGGTAACTGTAACGTTTTAATAATCATTGCAATTAAACATTAACTAACGTTATTAAGAATAATTCTAAGGCAGTAATACTTGTAATATTTTAATAATTGTTCTAATTTAGCGGTAACTTTAACATTTTAATAATCATTCTAATTGAACAAAAACTGCAAAATTTTAATAATCATTCTAATTTAAAAATAACTAACATTTTAATAATTGTTCAATCGTTCCAATTTAACGACAACTGTAACGTTTTAATTATTGTTCTAATTTAACAATAAGTGTAACCTTTTAATAATCATTCTAATTTAACGATAACGTTAACATTTAACAATGGTTCTAATTTAATGATAACTGTAACCTTTTACTAATCATTCTATTTTAGCAATGTCTGTAAAGTTTTAATAATTTTTCTAATTTAACTAAAACATTAACATTTTAATAATTATTCTAATTTAACGATAACTGTTACATTTTAATAATCGTTTTTAAACAAAAACTGTAATATTTTAATAATCATTCTAATTAAATGATAACTGTAAAGTTTAATATTAATTTTAATATAATAATAACTATAACTTTTTTTAAATAATTGTTCTAATTTAGCTATGACAATAATATTTTAATAACCGTTCTAATTCTTTGAGAATAGCGACTTCCGTGCCGCTGCTATTACAATAATGATGCAGAGGCGCAATATCATTGAAATTACTTTCGGAATGATTTTTTATTCCAGCTGATGAACCATAAAAATATTGACAGCCAATCAGAATCCACCTGACTTTGTCAGCATTCAAATAGTCAGACGACAAAATGGTATCATGGGATCAGAATGGTAACATGCGTTGGTGTGGACGCTATCATCATCCACCCTAAATAGTATACAAGATTATAGTGTGCACATTTATTTTTTTTTTTGGCTAATATTGCTAACTTTTTGCACAGTTGAAACTATGGTTCTCTTTTGAATTTTTCAGTTTGGGAAAGCGTAAAGTAATGTGACACTCCCACAAGCGTAATGAATTTGAATAATAATGAACATGAATTTAGCTATGTGCTAATATTCTAACAACGCAGAAAGGGGGTTTGTGGTGTCAAGACGCAATTTGAGTGTCGCTACATACTCTAAAGTGTGGACTTTCTCAATACAACTGAAGTGTATACTGTTAGTGTGTAGTAGAGGCATGCAAACTGAGGCAAATGATTCACCGTTATGTCATTCTCTCTTTGCAGTGATGAATAATCCCGAGCTTCCTCTGGACCCGAACTTGCAGACCAGTAATCTTCTTATAACGTTCCTCAAATATTCCTCCATCGTAATGCAGGACACCAAAGGCAAGATATCACCGTTTCTATACTCTGTGTTGTCCAAAACCTAGTGAGCTTCTTGCTCTCTACAGCCTCAAACAAAACCTCGACTTACTATAGAGTTTGTTGTTAGCATGACGCTAAGCTAACAACATGATGTGCATAAAAATACAAAGGATACACATTTTAGCTAAAATAGTCCAATTTAATTCAATTAAACCTAAATAGTACTTGGTATTTGAGATATTATAGTTATTTTGAGTGTTTTTCCCGTTTCGTTCACCGTTTTTTTTTTTTTGTTTGTTTGTTTGTTTTTTTGCGCTTTAATACCTAATAATAATACCTATAATGTTTTAATAATTGTTCTAATTTAACGATAACTGTAACATTTTAATAATCGTTCTAATTTAATAACTGTAACGTTTTTACAGTCATTCTAAATTAACATTAACTGTAACATTTTAAGTCGTTCTAATTTAACATTAACTGTAACATTCTAATAATTGTTCTAAATGAACAAAAAACTAACATTTTAATAATCGTTCTATTTTAACAATAAGTAATGTTTTAACAGTCCTACTAATTTAACAATAACTAACATTTTAATCATTCTAATTTAACAATAACTGCAACATTTTAGTAATCGTTCTAATTTAACGATAATTGTGACGTTTTAATTGTTGTAATTTAACAAAAACTGCAAGATTTTAATAATCGTTGTAATTTAACAATAACTAACATTTTAACAGTCATTCTAATTTAACAATAACTGTAAAATTTTAATAATCGTTCTAATTTAACGATAATTGTGACGTTTTAATAATCGTTGCAATTTAACAAAAAACTGCAACATTTTAATAATCGTTCTAATTTAACAATAACTGTAACAAATTTTAGATAAAATAGTCCAATTTAATTAAATTAAACCTAAATAGTACTTGGTATTTGAGATATAGTTATTATGAACTTTTTTTTCCTGCTTCTTCCACCATTTTAGATTTTTGCACTTGCTGCAATGCATTATGGGATTGCGTTGTCTGCAAAGAACTCATGCAGTCTTTATTTTTTATTAAAAATGGTTTACTTTAAGGTGAAATAACCTTATCTACATGCTGGAAAAGCTTTCATGCCAAAGCATTTATTGCCCTAAAATGCTGCCTATGTAGGGAGCTCACTAGAATTTAGAACGGAGCCATTTATCTCTTTTAGTTTTAAACCTTAGACCTTACAATAGATTTCCTCTGTGTATTTTCAGATGAACACAGACTCAACAGTGCCAGACTGTGCCTCATCATTCTGACCTGCATAGCCGAGGTAATGCATTATGGGCGATTTTATTTTTTTTCTTTGAGTTGGTTCACTGCTTGACCGTTTGTCCTCTCGCTGTCCGTTTAATAGGACCAGTACGCCGACGCTTTTCTCCACGATGATAACATGAACTTTAGGGTCAACTTGCACAGAATGGTAAGAGTCTCAGTTGTCTGCAAATGGCAGAATCCAAATGAAGACGGCGTTTCTGGCATACAAAGCAGCAAACTGCCTGGCCGCATGTTACAGCCAATCCATTATGTAACGGGACGTCCCAGAGCCTCGCTTCTGCGGCATTAAATCCAGTTATCTAGCCACGTGAAAGCAGGACCATTTGTATACCGCTGACTGAAATCAGCCTTAGCCAGTCTTAAAGGGACAGTACATCCAAAAATGAAGTTCATGCAATAAAGTCCTTTCATGTATTTCAGCCCATGAGACATCGGAAGAAAGCAGCGGATAAGAACATCCCCTCCAGGCCTTTAGTTTGTGCAGTTCTGGGTGAGTTTTGTGTTTAGTGTACGTGATTTCTTTTTCATTTTGTGAGCCTTTATGTGAGTATTTTCTGTTTTTTTGCAGATCTGATGGTGGAGTTTATTGTTACTCACATGATGAAAGAGTTTCCTATGGATCTTTATGTGTGAGTGTTGTTCTAATTTGCTGTTTTAAGTACTGCAATACATAGATGAATGTGAATGTGGTGAGAATTAATTACGTTTTTTTTGTTTTAGACGCTGCGTTCAGATCATTCACAAACTGATTTGCTACCAGAAGAAGTGCAGAATTAGGATGCACTACACATGGAGAGACCTCTGGTCAGGTAAGATCATTACAGTGTGTGTGTCTGAGCAAAACGCACGCTTTAGGTTTTTTTTCCCTTTGCTTTAAGTTTGTTTTGGGTTTGCTATTTATTTTTGCGTCAGTTTTACATATAGTAAATATATAATATATAGGTAGCACTGTACAATAAGGTTCTATTTGCTAACTGTATTTAACACTTTAACAATGAGTAATATATTTGTTCCAGTATTTATTTATTTTTGTTAACATCAGTTAATCAAAATACAAGTGTTCATGGTTAGTCCATGTAAGATCAGGTTCATTTATAAGCAGTAATAGATGCAACTTTCCATTCTGATAATGTGTTAAAATCAATGTTGACTAAAATTGATAAATGTTGAAATGTTAAAATTGATAAAAGTATTTTTCATTGTTAGTTTATGTTAACTAATGTAGTTAAATAGTGTTAACAATTGGAACCTTATTGTAAACTGTTACCAATAGTAATATATACACTTACATATTGTTGTTCTTTTCTTTGTTTGATTGTTTCTATTGTCCTCATTTGTAAGTTGTTTTGGATAAGCGTCTGTTAAATGACTAAATGTAAATGTAGATGATGTTGTTGTTGTTGCTGTTAATTTTGATTCATTTTGTGTTTTGTTCTTTTTTTTTATTTTATATTTCATTTATTTTTATTTATTGTTTGTTTTTTCCTTGACTTTTTTTTTTTCTTGTTTTTGTTTTGTTTGTTTGCTTTTGTTTTGAATTTTTTGTCCTGTTCTTTTTTTTTTTTTTTTTTTGCTTTGGTTTTTTTTTTGTTTTGTTTTGTTTTGTTCGTGTATATATTTTTGTTTTGCTTTTTCCTTTTCTTTTGTTTTTCTTGTTTTTTGCTTTTTTATTTTATTTTATTTTTTTTTTATTTTATTTTATTTATTTTTTTCTGTTTTGTTTAGTTTTGTTCTTTGGTTTTATTTATTTATTTATTTATTGTTGTTTTCCTTCGCTTTTTTTTTTTTTTTCCTTGTTCTTTTTGTTTTTGATTTATTTTTATTTTTTGTATTTCTTTGCTATTTTGTTTTCTTGTTCTTTTGTTTTATGTATTTATATGTATTTATTTATTCTTTGTTTTTGTTTTGTTTTTTTCTTGTTCTTTTTTTATTTATTTGTGTTTATTTTTTTATTTTTTTTCTTTGATTTCTTTGTTGTTTTATTCTTTATTTTTTCACTTGTATTTACACTTTTTTGTTCTTTGTTTTTATCTGGGTTTTTTTTTCTTTTTTCGCTTTATTTATTTATTTATTTCTTATGTCCTTTGTTTTTTCTTGTGCTTTTGTTTTTGATTTATTTTTGTTTATTTTATTTTTTCTTAGTTTTTCTTTGATTTCTTTGCTATTTTGTTCTTTTTTCACTTTTGTTTTTGATTTCTTTTTTGTTCTTTGTTTTGTGTTTTGCTGTTTGTTATTTGGTTATGTATTTATTTATTTAATGTTGTTTTTGTTTTTTTCTTGTTCTTTTTGTTTTTATTTATGTTTTGTTCTTAGACTTCTTTGCTTTTTTTCTTTTATATCTTTAACTCTTGGTTTTGTTTGTTTGTTTGCTTTTATTTATTTGTTTATTTATTTTAGTTTTTTTTTTTTTTTTCATTTTGTTTTTGCACTTATTTATTTATTCATTTATTTATATAAATCAATTAATAGAAGCTACAAAAGCAAATGAGAAACAACAAATAATTTATTGATTGATTGATAAATTATTGATTTTTTTTTTTTTTTTTTTTTTTTTTTTTTATAATATTAAAAAATGTGACTCTATTATTGTATATCTCTCTGCAACCCATGATAATAGATGTGATAATGACGTTGTGAATCTGTGCTAGCGGTTATGTGGAGTCACAGGTCAGTGATTATTTTAGTGTTTGGTCGGATCGCTTCAGATGTCTGTATTGATTGTGTTTTGCAGCTCTCATTAACCTTCTGAAGTTCCTGCTGTCTAATGAGACCGGCCTTCTGGCCAAGCACAATATCTTCCAGCTGGCTCTTCAGGTAAATCGCGCTCGCCGTGAGCGCCGGTTCCTCACGTCTTCAAGTACAGATCGGGCTGTCCGTTACTCACCTCGCCTGACATGTTTTTGTTTGTCTCAGGTGGTGAACCTCTTCAACATGTTCATCACGTACGGAGACACGTTTCTGCCCACCCCCAGCAGTTACGACGAGCTCTATTACGAGATTATACGCATGCATCAGGTGTTTGATAACCTCTACTGCATGGGTAAGTCACCTGAGCGCCGTCCTGCCGCGTTCGTGTTTATTTTTATCCTTTATCATAAC